>CAXAJV010000104.1:0-47366 GCA_963969225.1 Xylocopa violacea | reverse complement strand
ACCCTACTTCTCGGAGGGAACAGTATATACGTCTATGACGTCATATATCCTAACCTAAGGCAAACTAACATCTCGGATGTATCATTTGACAACATTCCAGGCATGCCGGTCCCTACGTCTCGGTGGTAACATTATATGCGTCTGTAACGCTATATATCCTAATCTAAGGCAACCTAACATCTCGGAGGCAATATTTGACAACATTCCTAGCCTGTCGAACCCTACTTCTCGGAGGGAACAGTATATACGTCTATAACGTTATATATCCTAACCTAAGGCAACCTAACATCTCGGATGTAATATTCTACAACCTTCCAGGCGTGTCGGACCCTACTTCTCCGTGGGAACATTATATGCGCCTATAACGTTGCATATCCTAATCGAAGGCAACCTAACATCTCGGATGCAATATTTGACAACATTCCTGGCCTGTCGAACCCTACTTCTCGGAGGGAACAGTATATACGTCTATAACGGTATATATCCTAATCTAAGGCAACCTAACATCTCGGATGCAATATTTGGCAACATTCCTGGCCTGTCGAACCCTACTTCTCGGAGGGAACATTATATACGTCTGTAACGTCATATATCCTAACCTAAGACAACCTAACATCTCGGATGTAACATTTGACAACATTCCAGGCGTGTCGGTCCCTACGTCTCGGTGGTAACATTACATGCGTCTATAACGTTATATATCCTAACCTAAGGCAACCTAACATCTCGGATGCAATATTTGACAACATTCCTGGCCTGTCGAACCCTACCATGCGGAGGGAACAGTATATACGTCTATAACGTCATATATCCTAACCTAAGGCAAACTAACATCTCGGATGTAACATTTGACAACATTCCAGGCGTGTCGGTCCCTACGTCTCGGTGGTAACATTACATGCGTCTATAACGGTGTATATCCTAATCTTAGGCAACCTAACATCTCGGATGTAACATTTTACAACATTCCAGGCGTGTCGGTCCCTACGTCTCGGTCGTAACATTACATGCGTCTATAACGTCATATATCCTAACCTAAGGGAACCTAACATCTCGGATGCAATATTTGACAACATTCCTGGCCTGTCGAACCCTACTTCTCGGAGGGAACAGTATATACGTCTGTAACGTCACATATCCTAACCTAAGGCAAGCTAACATCTCGGATGTAATATTCTACATCATTCCAGGCGTGTCGGACCCTACTTCTCGGTGGGAACATTATATGAGTCTATAACGATGTATATCCTAATCTAAGGCAACCTAACATGTCGGATGCAATATTTGACAACATTCCTGGCCTGTCGAACCCTACTTCTCGGAGGGAACAGTATATACGTCTATAACGTCATATATCCTAACCTAAGGCAACCTAACATCTCGGATGTAACATTTGACAACATTCCAGGCATGTCGGTCCCTACGTCTCGGTGGTAACATTATATGCGTCTATAACGTTATATATCCTAATCTAAGGCAACCTAACATCTCGGATGCAATATTTGACAACATTCTTAGCCTGTCGAACCCTACTTCTCGGAGGGAACAGTATATACGTCTATAACGATATATATCCTAACCGAAGGCAACCTGACATCTCGGATGTAATATTCTACATCATTCCAAGCGTGTCGGACCCTACTTCTCGCTGGGAACATTATATGAGTCTATAACGTTGTATATCCTAATCTAAGGCAACCTATTATCTCAGACGTAATATTTTGCAATATTCCTGGCGTGTCGGTGCATACTTTTCGGTGGGAATATTATATGCGTCTATAACGGTCGATATCGTAATCTAAGGCAATCTAACATCTCGGATGCAATATTTTACAACATTCCTGGCCTGTCGAACCCTACTTCTCGGAGGGAACAGTATATACGTCTATAACGTCATATATCCTAACCTAAGGCAACCTAACATCTCGGATGTAACATTTGACAACATTCCAGGCATGTCGGTCCCTACGTCTCGGTGGTAACATTACATGCGTCTATAACGGTATATATCCTAATCTTAGGCAACCTAACATCTCGGATGTAACATTTTACAACATTCCAGGCGTGTCGGTCCCTACGTCTCGGTCGTAACATTACATGCGTCTATAACGTCATATATCCTAACCTAAGGCAACCTAACATCTTCGATGCAATATTTGACAACATTCCTGGCCTGTCGAACCCTACTTCTCGGAGGGAACAGTATATACGTCTGTAACGTCACATATCCTAATCTTAGGCAACCTAACATCTCGGATGTAACATTTTACAACATTCCAGGCGTGTCGGTCCCTACGTCTCGGTCGTAACATTACATGCGTCTATAACGTTATATATCCTAACCTAAGGCCACATAACATCTCGTATGTAATATTTGACAACATTCCTGGCGTGTCGAACCCTACTTCTCGGTGGGAACAGTATATACGTCTATAACGTCATATATCCTAACCTAAGACAACCTAACATCTCGGATGTAACATTTGACAACATTCCAGGCGTGTCGGTCCCTACGTCTCGGTGGTAACATTACATGCGTCTATAACGGTATATATCCTAATCTAAGGCAACCTAACATCTCGGATGCAATATTTGACAACATTCCTGGCCTGTCGAACCCTACTTCTCGGAGGGAACAGTATATACGTCTATAACGTTATATATCCTAACCTAAGGCAACCTGACATCTCGGATGTATTATTCTACAACATTCCAGGCGTGTCGGAACCTACTTCTCGGTGGGAACATTATATGCGTCTATAACGTTGTATATCCTAATCTAAGGCAACCTAACATCTCGGATGTAACATTTTACAACATTCCCGTCCTGTCGAACCCTACGCCCCGGAGGGAACAGTATATACGTCTATAACGTTATATATCCTAACCTAAGGCAACCTAACATCTCGGATGCAATATTTGACAACATTCCTGGCCTGTCGAACCCTACTTCTCGGAGGGAACAGTATATACGTCTATAACGTCATATATCCTAACCTAAGGCAACCTAACATCTCGGATGTAACATTTGACAACATTCCAGGCGTGTCGGTCCCTACGTCTCGGTGGTAACATTACATGCGTCTATAACGTTATATATCCTAACCTAAGGCCACCTAACATCTCGTATGTAATATTTGACAACATTCCTGTAGTGTCGAACCCTACTTCTCGGTGGGAACATTATATGCGTCTATAACGCTATATATCCTAATCTAAGGCAACCTAACATCTCGGATGCAATATTTGACAACATTCCTGGCCTGTCGAACCCTACCATCCGGAGGGAACAGTATATACGTCTATAACGTCATATATCCTAACCTAAGGCAACCTAACATCTCGGATGTAACATTTGACAACATTCCAGGCGTGTCGGTCCCTACGTCTCGGTGGTAACATTACATGCGTCTATAACGGTATATATCCTAATCTTAGGCAACCTAACATCTCGGATGTAAAATTTTACAACATTCCAGGCGTGTCGGTCCCTACGTCTCGGTGGTAACGTTACATGCGTCTATAACGTTATATATCCTAACCTAAGGCAACCTAACATCTCGGATGCAATATTTGACAACATTCCTGGCCTGTCGAACCCTACTTCTCGGAGGGAACAGTATATACGTCTATAACGTCATATATCCTAACCTAAGGCAACCTAACATCTCGGATGTAACATTTGACAACATTCCAGGCGTGTCGGTCCCTACGTCTCGGTGGTAACATTACATGCGTCTATAACGGTATATATCCTAATCTTAGGCAACCTAACATCTCGGATGTAACATTTTACAACATTCCAGGCATGTCGGTCCCTACGTCTCGGTCGTAACATTACATGCGTCTATAACGTTATATTTCCTAACCTAAGGCCACCTAACATCTCGTATGTAATATTTGACAACATTCCTGGCGTGTCGAAACCTACTTCTCGGTGGGAACAGTATATACGTCTATAACGGTATATATCCTAATCTAAGGCAGCCTAACATCTCGGATGCAATATTTGACAACATTCCTGGCCTGTCGAACCCTACTTCTCGGAGGGAACAGTATATACGTCTATAACGTCATATATCCTAACCTAAGGCAACCTAACATCTCGGATGTAACATTTGACAACATTCCAGGCGTGTCGGTCCCTACGTCTCGGTGGTAACATTACATGCGTCTATAACGTTATATATCCTAACCTAAGGCCACCTAACATCTCGGATGCAATATTTGACAACATTCCTAGCCTGTCGAACCCTACCATCCGGAGGAAACAGTGTATACGTCTATAACGTCATATATCCTAACCTAAGGCAACCTAACATCTCGGATGTAACATTTGACAACATTCCAGGCGTGTCGGTCCCTACGTCTCGGTGGTAACATTACATGCGTCTATAACGGTATATATCCTAATCTTAGGCAACCTAACATCTCGGATGTAACATTTTACAACATTCCAGGCGTGTCGGTCCCTACGTCTCGGTCGTAACATTACATGCGTCTATAACGTTATATATCCTAACCTAAGGCCACCTAACATCTCGGATGCAATATTTGACGACATTCCTAGCCTGTCGAACCCTACTTCTCGGAGGGAACAGTACATACGTCTATAACGTTATATATCCTAACCTAAGGCAACCTAATATCTCGGATGTAATATTCTACAACCTTCCAGGTGTGTCGGACCCTACTTCTCGGTGGGAACTTTATATGCGTATATAACGTTGCATATCCTAATCTAAGGCAACCTAACATCTCGGATGCAATATTTGACAACATTCCTGGCCTGTCGAACCCTACGTCTCGGAGGGAACAGTATATACGTCTATAACGGTATATATCCTAATCTAAGGCAACCTAACATCTCGGATGCAATATTTGACAACATTCCTGGCCTGTCGAACCCTACTTCTCGGTGGGAACAGTATATACGTCTATAACGTCATATATCCTAACCTAAGGCAACCTAACATCTCGGATGTAACATTTGACAACATTCCAGGCGTGTCGGTCCCTACGTCTCGGTGGTAACATTACATGCGTCTATAACGGTATATATCCTAATCTTAGGCAACCTAACATCTCGGATGTAACATTTTACAACATTCCAGGCGTGTCGGTCCCTACGTCTCGGTGGTAACGTTACATGCGTCTATAACGTTATATATCCTAACCTAAGGCAACCTAACATCTCGGATGCAATATTTGACAACATTCCTGGCCTGTCGAACCCTACTTCTCGGAGGGAACAGTATATACGTCTATAACGTCATATATCCTAACCTAAGGCAACCTAACATCTCGGATGTAACATTTGACAACATTCCAGGCGTGTCGGTCCCTACGTCTCGGTGGTAACATTACATGCGTCTATAACGGTATATATCCTAATCTTAGGCAACCTAACATCTCGGATGTAACATTTTACAACATTCCAGGCATGTCGGTCCCTACGTCTCGGTCGTAACATTACATGCGTCTATAACGTTATATTTCCTAACCTAAGGCCACCTAACATCTCGTATGTAATATTTGACAACATTCCTGGCGTGTCGAAACCTACTTCTCGGTGGGAACAGTATATACGTCTATAACGGTATATATCCTAATCTAAGGCAGCCTAACATCTCGGATGCAATATTTGACAACATTCCTGGCCTGTCGAACCCTACTTCTCGGAGGGAACAGTATATACGTCTATAACGTCATATATCCTAACCTAAGGCAACCTAACATCTCGGATGTAACATTTGACAACATTCCAGGCGTGTCGGTCCCTACGTCTCGGTGGTAACATTACATGCGTCTATAACGGTGTATATCCTAATCTTAGGCAACCTAACATCTCGGATGTAACATTTTACAACATTCCAGGCGTGTCGGTCCCTACGTCTCGGTCGTAACATTACATGCGTCTATAACGTCATATATCCTAACCTAAGGGAACCTAACATCTCGGATGCAATATTTGACAACATTCCTGGCCTGTCGAACCCTACTTCTCGGAGGGAACAGTATATACGTCTGTAACGTCACATATCCTAACCTAAGGCAAGCTAACATCTCGGATGTAATATTCTACATCATTCCAGGCGTGTCGGACCCTACTTCTCGGTGGGAACATTATATGAGTCTATAACGATGTATATCCTAATCTAAGGCAACCTAACATTTCGGATGCAATATTTGACAACATTCCTGGCCTGTCGAACCCTACTTCTCGGAGGGAACAGTATATACGTCTATAACGTCATATATCCTAACCTAAGACAACCTAACATCTCGGATGTAACATTTGACAACATTCCAGGCGTGTCGGTCCCTACGTCTCGGTGGTAACATTACATGCGTCTATAACGGTATATATCCTAATCTAAGGCAACCTAACATCTCGGATGCAATATTTGACAACATTCCTGGCCTGTCGAACCCTACTTCTCGGAGGGAACAGTATATACGTCTATAACGTTATATATCCTAACCTAAGGCAACCTGACATCTCGGATGTATTATTCTACAACATTCCAGGCGTGTCGGAACCTACTTCTCGGTGGGAACATTATATGCGTCTATAACGTTGTATATCCTAATCTAAGGCAACCTAACATCTCGGATGCTATATTTGACAACATTCCCGTCCTGTCGAACCCTACGTCCCGGAGGGAACAGTATATACGTCTATAACGGTATATATCCTAACCTAAGGCAACCTAACATCTCGGATGCAATATTTGACAACATTCCTGGCCTGTCGAACCCTACTTCTCGGAGGGAACAGTATATACGTCTATAACGTCATATATCCTAACCTAAGGCAACCTAACATCTCGGATGTAACATTTGACAACATTCCAGGCGTGTCGGTCCCTACGTCTCGGTGGTAACATTACATGCGTCTATAACGTTATATATCCTAACCTAAGGCCACCTAACATCTCGTATGTAATATTTGACAACATTCCTGTAGTGTCGAACCCTACTTCTCGGTGGGAACATTATATGCGTCTATAACGCTATATATCCTAATCTAAGGCAACCTAACATCTCGGATGCAATATTTGACAACATTCCTGGCCTGTCGAACCCTACCATCCGGAGGGAACAGTATATACGTCTATAACGTCATATATCCTAACCTAAGGCAACCTAACATCTCGGATGTAACATTTGACAACATTCCAGGCGTGTCGGTCCCTACGTCTCGGTGGTAACATTACATGCGTCTATAACGGTATATATCCTAATCTTAGGCAACCTAACATCTCGGATGTAACATTTTACAACATTCCAGGCGTGTCGGTCCCTACGTCTCGGTGGTAACGTTACATGCGTCTATAACGTTATATATCCTAACCTAAGGCAACCTAACATCTCGGATGCAATATTTGACAACATTCCTGGCCTGTCGAACCCTACTTCTCGGAGGGAACAGTATATACGTCTATAACGTCATATATCCTAACCTAAGGCAACCTAACATCTCGGATGTAACATTTGACAACATTCCAGGCGTGTCGGTCCCTACGTCTCGGTGGTAACATTACATGCGTCTATAACGGTATATATCCTAATCTTAGGCAACCTAACATCTCGGATGTAACATTTTACAACATTCCAGGCATGTCGGTCCCTACGTCTCGGTCGTAACATTACATGCGTCTATAACGTTATATTTCCTAACCTAAGGCCACCTAACATCTCGTATGTAATATTTGACAACATTCCTGGCGTGTCGAAACCTACTTCTCGGTGGGAACAGTATATACGTCTATAACGGTATATATCCTAATCTAAGGCAGCCTAACATCTCGGATGCAATATTTGACAACATTCCTGGCCTGTCGAACCCTACTTCTCGGAGGGAACAGTATATACGTCTATAACGTCATATATCCTAACCTAAGGCAACCTAACATCTCGGATGTAACATTTGACAACATTCCAGGCGTGTCGGTCCCTACGTCTCGGTGGTAACATTACATGCGTCTATAACGGTGTATATCCTAATCTTAGGCAACCTAACATCTCGGATGTAACATTTTACAACATTCCAGGCGTGTCGGTCCCTACGTCTCGGTCGTAACATTACATGCGTCTATAACGTCATATATCCTAACCTAAGGGAACCTAACATCTCGGATGCAATATTTGACAACATTCCTGGCCTGTCGAACCCTACTTCTCGGAGGGAACAGTATATACGTCTGTAACGTCACATATCCTAACCTAAGGCAAGCTAACATCTCGGATGTAATATTCTACATCATTCCAGGCGTGTCGGACCCTACTTCTCGGTGGGAACATTATATGAGTCTATAACGATGTATATCCTAATCTAAGGCAACTTAACATTTCGGATGCAATATTTGACAACATTCCTGGCCTGTCGAACCCTACTTCTCGGAGGGAACAGTATATACGTCTATAACGTCATATATCCTAACCTAAGGCAACCTAACATCTCGGATGTAACATTTGACAACATTCCAGGCATGTCGGTCCCTACGTCTCGGTGGTAACATTATATGCGTCTATAACGTTATATATCCTAATCTAAGGCAACCTAACATCTCGGATGCAATATTTGACAACATTCTTAGCCTGTCGAACCCTACTTCTCGGAGGGAACAGTATATACGTCTATAACGATATATATCCTAACCGAAGGCAACCTGACATCTCGGATGTAATATTCTACATCATTCCAAGCGTGTCGGACCCTACTTCTCGCTGGGAACATTATATGAGTCTATAACGTTGTATATCCTAATCTAAGGCAACCTATTATCTCAGACGTAATATTTTGCAATATTCCTGGCGTGTCGGTGCATACTTTTCGGTGGGAATATTATATGCGTCTATAACGGTCGATATCGTAATCTAAGGCAATCTAACATCTCGGATGCAATATTTTACAACATTCCTGGCCTGTCGAACCCTACTTCTCGGAGGGAACAGTATATACGTCTATAACGTCATATATCCTAACCTAAGGCAACCTAACATCTCGGATGTAACATTTGACAACATTCCAGGCATGTCGGTCCCTACGTCTCGGTGGTAACATTACATGCGTCTATAACGGTATATATCCTAATCTTAGGCAACCTAACATCTCGGATGTAACATTTTACAACATTCCAGGCGTGTCGGTCCCTACGTCTCGGTCGTAACATTACATGCGTCTATAACGTCATATATCCTAACCTAAGGCAACCTAACATCTTCGATGCAATATTTGACAACATTCCTGGCCTGTCGAACCCTACTTCTCGGAGGGAACAGTATATACGTCTGTAACGTCACATATCCTAATCTTAGGCAACCTAACATCTCGGATGTAACATTTTACAACATTCCAGGCGTGTCGGTCCCTACGTCTCGGTCGTAACATTACATGCGTCTATAACGTTATATATCCTAACCTAAGGCCACATAACATCTCGTATGTAATATTTGACAACATTCCTGGCGTGTCGAACCCTACTTCTCGGTGGGAACAGTATATACGTCTATAACGTCATATATCCTAACCTAAGACAACCTAACATCTCGGATGTAACATTTGACAACATTCCAGGCGTGTCGGTCCCTACGTCTCGGTGGTAACATTACATGCGTCTATAACGGTATATATCCTAATCTAAGGCAACCTAACATCTCGGATGCAATATTTGACAACATTCCTGGCCTGTCGAACCCTACTTCTCGGAGGGAACAGTATATACGTCTATAACGTTATATATCCTAACCTAAGGCAACCTGACATCTCGGATGTATTATTCTACAACATTCCAGGCGTGTCGGAACCTACTTCTCGGTGGGAACATTATATGCGTCTATAACGTTGTATATCCTAATCTAAGGCAACCTAACATCTCGGATGCTATATTTGACAACATTCCCGTCCTGTCGAACCCTACGTCCCGGAGGGAACAGTATATACGTCTATAACGGTATATATCCTAACCTAAGGCAACCTAACATCTCGGATGCAATATTTGACAACATTCCTGGCCTGTCGAACCCTACTTCTCGGAGGGAACAGTATATACGTCTATAACGTCATATATCCTAACCTAAGGCAACCTAACATCTCGGATGTAACATTTGACAACATTCCAGGCGTGTCGGTCCCTACGTCTCGGTGGTAACATTACATGCGTCTATAACGTTATATATCCTAACCTAAGGCCACCTAACATCTCGTATGTAATATTTGACAACATTCCTGTAGTGTCGAACCCTACTTCTCGGTGGGAACATTATATGCGTCTATAACGCTATATATCCTAATCTAAGGCAACCTAACATCTCGGATGCAATATTTGACAACATTCCTGGCCTGTCGAACCCTACCATCCGGAGGGAACAGTATATACGTCTATAACGTCATATATCCTAACCTAAGGCAACCTAACATCTCGGATGTAACATTTGACAACATTCCAGGCGTGTCGGTCCCTACGTCTCGGTGGTAACATTACATGCGTCTATAACGGTATATATCCTAATCTTAGGCAACCTAACATCTCGGATGTAACATTTTACAACATTCCAGGCGTGTCGGTCCCTACGTCTCGGTGGTAACGTTACATGCGTCTATAACGTTATATATCCTAACCTAAGGCAACCTAACATCTCGGATGCAATATTTGACAACATTCCTGGCCTGTCGAACCCTACTTCTCGGAGGGAACAGTATATACGTCTATAACGTCATATATCCTAACCTAAGGCAACCTAACATCTCGGATGTAACATTTGACAACATTCCAGGCGTGTCGGTCCCTACGTCTCGGTGGTAACATTACATGCGTCTATAACGGTATATATCCTAATCTTAGGCAACCTAACATCTCGGATGTAACATTTTACAACATTCCAGGCATGTCGGTCCCTACGTCTCGGTCGTAACATTACATGCGTCTATAACGTTATATTTCCTAACCTAAGGCCACCTAACATCTCGTATGTAATATTTGACAACATTCCTGGCGTGTCGAAACCTACTTCTCGGTGGGAACAGTATATACGTCTATAACGGTATATATCCTAATCTAAGGCAGCCTAACATCTCGGATGCAATATTTGACAACATTCCTGGCCTGTCGAACCCTACTTCTCGGAGGGAACAGTATATACGTCTATAACGTCATATATCCTAACCTAAGGCAACCTAACATCTCGGATGTAACATTTGACAACATTCCAGGCGTGTCGGTCCCTACGTCTCGGTGGTAACATTACATGCGTCTATAACGTTATATATCCTAACCTAAGGCCACCTAACATCTCGGATGCAATATTTGACAACATTCCTAGCCTGTCGAACCCTACCATCCGGAGGAAACAGTGTATACGTCTATAACGTCATATATCCTAACCTAAGGCAACCTAACATCTCGGATGTAACATTTGACAACATTCCAGGCGTGTCGGTCCCTACGTCTCGGTGGTAACATTACATGCGTCTATAACGGTATATATCCTAATCTTAGGCAACCTAACATCTCGGATGTAACATTTTACAACATTCCAGGCGTGTCGGTCCCTACGTCTCGGTCGTAACATTACATGCGTCTATAACGTTATATATCCTAACCTAAGGCCACCTAACATCTCGGATGCAATATTTGACGACATTCCTAGCCTGTCGAACCCTACTTCTCGGAGGGAACAGTACATACGTCTATAACGTTATATATCCTAACCTAAGGCAACCTAATATCTCGGATGTAATATTCTACAACCTTCCAGGTGTGTCGGACCCTACTTCTCGGTGGGAACTTTATATGCGTATATAACGTTGCATATCCTAATCTAAGGCAACCTAACATCTCGGATGCAATATTTGACAACATTCCTGGCCTGTCGAACCCTACGTCTCGGAGGGAACAGTATATACGTCTATAACTGTATATATCCTAATCTAAGGCAACCTAACATCTCGGATGCAATATTTGACAACATTCCTGGCCTGTCGAACCCTACTTCTCGGTGGGAACAGTATATACGTCTATAACGTCATATATCCTAACCTAAGGCAACCTAACATCTCGGATGTAACATTTGACAACATTCCAGGCGTGTCGGTCCCTACGTCTCGGTGGTAACATTGCATGCGTCTATAACGGTATATATCCTAATCTTAGGCAACCTAACATCTCGGATGTAACATTTTACAACATTCCAGGCGTGTCGGTCCCTACGTCTCGGTGGTAACGTTACATGCATCTATAACGTTATATATCCTAACCTAAGGCAACCTAACATCTCGGATGCAATATTTGACAATATTCCTGGCCTGTCGAACCCTACTTCTCGGAGGGAACAGTATATACGTCTATAACGTCATATATCCTAACCTAAGGCAACCTAACATCTCGGATGTAACATTTGACAACTTTCCAGGCGTGTCGGTCCCTACGTCTCGGTCGTAACATTACATGCGTCTATAACGTTATATTTCCTAACCTAAGGCCACCTAACATCTCGTATGTAATATTTGACAACATTCCAGGCGTGTCGGTCCCTACGTCTCGGTGGTAACATTACATGCGTCTATAACGTTATATATCCTAACCTAAGGCCACATAACATCTCGGATGTAATATTTGACAACATTCCTGGCGTGTCGGACCCTACTTCTCGGTGGGAACAGTATATACGTCTATAACGTCATATATCCTAACCTAAGGCAACCTAACATCTCGGATGTAACATTTGACAACATTCCAGGCGTGTCGGTCCCTACGTCTCGGTGGTAACATTGCATGCGTCTATAACGGTATATATCCTAATCTTAGGCAACCTAACATCTCGGATGTAACGTTTTACAACATTCCAGGCTTGTCGGTCCCTACGTCTCGGTGGTAACGTTACATGCGTCTATAACGTTATATATCCTAACCTAAGGCAACCTAACATCTCGGATGCAATATTTGACAACATTCCTGGCCTGTCGAACCCTACTTCTCGGAGGGAACAGTATATACGTCTATAACGTCATATATCCTAACCTAAGGCAACCTAACATCTCGGATGTA
This sequence comes from Xylocopa violacea, assembly GCA_963969225.1. Lineage (NCBI taxonomy): Eukaryota > Metazoa > Arthropoda > Insecta > Hymenoptera > Apidae > Xylocopa > Xylocopa violacea. Next base: position 34,314 of record CAXAJV010000104.1, on the reverse strand, counting down.
ACATTTGACAACATTCCAGGCGTGTCGGTCCCTACGTCTCGGTGGTAACATTACATGCGTCTATAACGGTATATATCCTAATCTTAGGCAACCTAACATCTCGGATGTAACATTTTACAACATTCCAGGCGTGTCGGTCCCTACGTCTCGGTCGTAACATTACATGCGTCTATAACGTTATATTTCCTAACCTAAGGCCACCTAACATCTCGTATGTAATATTTGACAACATTCCTGGCGTGTCGAACCCTACTTCTCGGTGGGAACAGTATATACGTCTATAACGGTATATATCCTAATCTAAGGCAGCCTAACATCTCGGATGCAATATTTGACAACATTCCTGGCCTGTCGAACCCTACTTCTCGGAGGGAACATTATATACGTCTGTAACGTCATATATCCTGATCTTAGGCAACCTAACATCTCGGATGTAACATTCTACAACATTCCAGGCGTGTCGGTCCCTACGTCTCGGTCGTAACATTACATGCGTCTATAACGTTATATTTCCTAACCTAAGGCCACCTAACATCTCGTATGTAATATTTGACAACATTCCTGGCGTGTCGAACCCTACTTCTCGGTGGGAACAGTATATACGTCTATAACGGTATATATCCTAATCTAAGGCAGCCTAACATCTCGGATGCAATATTTGACAACATTCCTGGCCTGTCGAACCCTACCATCCGGAGGGAACAGTATATACGTCTATAACGTCATATATCCTAACCTAAGGCAACCTAACATCTCGGATGTAACATTTGATAACATTCCAGGCGTGTCGGTCCCTACGTCTCGGTGGTAACATTACATGCGTCTATAATGGTATATATCCTAATCTTAGGCAACCTAACATCTCGAATGTAACATTTTACAACATTCCAGGCGTGTCGGTCCCTACGTCTCGGTCGTAACATTACATGCGTCTATAACGTTATATATCCTAACCTAAGGCCACATAACATCTCGGATGTAATATTTGACAACATTCCTGGCGTGTCGGACCCTACTTCTCGGTGGGAACAGTATATACGTCTATAACGTCATATATCCTAACCTAAGGCAACCTAACATCTCGGATGTAACATTTGACAACATTCCAGGCGTGTCGGTCCCTACGTCTCGGTGGTAACATTGCATGCGTCTATAACGGTATATATCCTAATCTTAGGCAACCTAACATCTCGGATGTAACATTTTACAACATTCCAGGCGTGTCGGTCCCTACGTCTCGGTGGTAACGTTACATGCGTCTATAACGTTATATATCCTAACCTAAGGCAACCTAACATCTCGGATTCAATATTTGACAACATTCCTGGCCTGTCGAACCCTACTTCTCGGAGGGAGCAGTATATACGTCTATAACGTCATATATCCTAACCTAAGGCAACCTAACATCTCGGATGTAACATTTGACAACATTCCAGGCGTGTCGGTCCCTACGTCTCGGTGGTAACATTACATGCGTCTATAACGTTATATATCCTAACCTAAGGCCACCTAACATCTCGGATGCAATATTTGACAACATTCCTAGCCTGTCGAACCCTACCATCCGGAGGGAACTGTGTATACGTCTATAACGTCATATATCCTAACCTAAGGCAACCTAACATCTCGGATGTAACATTTGACAACATTCCAGGCGTGTCGGTCCCTACGTCTCGGTGGTTACATTACATGCGTCTATAACGGTATATATCCTAATCTTAGGCAACCTAACATCTCGGATGTAACATTTTACAACATTCCAGGCGTGTCGGTCCCTACGTCTCGGTCGTAACATTACATGCGTCTATAACGTTATATTTCCTAACCTAAGGCCACCTAACATCTCGTATGTAATATTTGACAACATTCCTGGCGTGTCGAACCCTACTTCTCGGTGGGAACAGTATATACGTCTATAACGGTATATATCCTAATCTAAGGCAGCCTAACATCTCGGATGCAATATTTGACAACATTCCTGGCCTGTCGAACCCTACTTCTCGGAGGGAACAGTATATACGTCTATAACGTCATATATCCTAACCTAAGGCAACCTAACATCTCGGATGTAACATTTGACAACATTCCTGGCCTGTCGAACCCTACGTCTCGGAGGGAACAGTATATACGTCTATAACGGTATATATCCTAATCTAAGGCAACCTAACATCTCGGATGCAATATTTGACAACATTCCTGGCCTGTCGAACCCTACCATCCGGAGGGAACAGTATATACGTCTATAACGTCATATATCCTAACCTAAGGCAACCTAACATCTCGGATGTAACATTTGATAACATTCCAGGCGTGTCGGTCCCTACGTCTCGGTGGTAACATTACATGCGTCTATAATGGTATATATCCTAATCTTAGGCAACCTAACATCTCGAATGTAACATTTTACAACATTCCAGGCGTGTCGGTCCCTACGTCTCGGTCGTAACATTACATGCGTCTATAACGTTATATATCCTAACCTAAGGCCACATAACATCTCGGATGTAATATTTGACAACATTCCTGGCGTGTCGGACCCTACTTCTCGGTGGGAACAGTATATACGTCTATAACGTCATATATCCTAACCTAAGGCAACCTAACATCTCGGATGTAACATGTGACAACATTCCAGGCGTGTCGGTCCCTACGTCTCGGTGGTAACATTGCATGCGTCTATAACGGTATATATCCTAATCTTAGGCAACCTAACATCTCGGATGTAACATTTTACAACATTCCAGGCGTGTCGGTCCCTACGTCTCGGTGGTAACGTTACATGCGTCTATAACGTTATATATCCTAACCTAAGGCAACCTAACATCTCGGATTCAATATTTGACAACATTCCTGGCCTGTCGAACCCTACTTCTCGGAGGGAACAGTATATACGTCTATAACGTCATATATCCTAACCTAAGGCAACCTAACATCTCGGATGTAACATTTGACAACATTCCAGGCGTGTCGGTCCCTACGTCTCGGTGGTAACATTACATGCGTCTATAACGTTATATATCCTAACCTAAGGCCACCTAACATCTCGGATGCAATATTTGACAACATTCCTAGCCTGTCGAACCCTACCATCCGGAGGGAACTGTGTATACGTCTATAACGTCATATATCCTAACCTAAGGCAACCTAACATCTCGGATGTAACATTTGACAACATTCCAGGCGTGTCGGTCCCTACGTCTCGGTGGTTACATTACATGCGTCTATAACGGTATATATCCTAATCTTAGGCAACCTAACATCTCGGATGTAACATTTTACAACATTCCAGGCGTGTCGGTCCCTACGTCTCGGTCGTAACATTACATGCGTCTATAACGTTATATTTCCTAACCTAAGGCCACCTAACATCTCGTATGTAATATTTGACAACATTCCTGGCGTGTCGAACCCTACTTCTCGGTGGGAACAGTATATACGTCTATAACGGTATATATCCTAATCTAAGGCAGCCTAACATCTCGGATGCAATATTTGACAACATTCCTGGCCTGTCGAACCCTACTTCTCGGAGGGAACAGTATATACGTCTATAACGTCATATATCCTAACCTAAGGCAACCTAACATCTCGGATGTAACATTTGACAACATTCCTGGCCTGTCGAACCCTACGTCTCGGAGGGAACAGTATATACGTCTATAACGGTATATATCCTAATCTAAGGCAACCTAACATCTCGGATGCAATATTTGACAACATTCCTGGCCTGTCGAACCCTACTTCTCGGTGGGAACAGTATATACGTCTATAACGTCATATATCCTAACCTAAGGCAACCTAACATCTCGGATGTAACATTTGACAACATTCCAGGCGTGTCGGTCCCTACGTCTCGGTGGTAACATTGCATGCGTCTATAACGGTATATATCCTAATCTTAGGCAACCTAACATCTCGGATGTAACATTTTACAACATTCCAGGCGTGTCGGTCCCTACGTCTCGGTGGTAACGTTACATGCGTCTATAACGTTATATATCCTAACCTAAGGCAACCTAACATCTCGGATGCAATATTTGACAACATTCCTGGCCTGTCGAACCCTACTTCTCGGAGGGAACAGTATATACGTCTATAACGTCATATATCCTAACCTAAGGCAACCTAACATCTCGGATGTAACATTTGACAACATTCCAGGCGTGTCGGTCCCTACGTCTCGGTGGTAACATTACATGCGTCTATAACGTTATATATCCTAACCTAAGGCCACCTAACATCTCGGATGCAATATTTGACAACATTCCTAGCCTGTCGAACCCTACCATCCGGAGGGAACAGTGTATACGTCTATAACGTCATATATCCTAACCTAAGGCTACCTAATATCTCGGATGTAATATTCTACAACCTTCCAGGTGTGTCGGACCCTACTTCTCGGTGGCAACATTATATGCGTATATAACGTTGCATATCCTAATCTAAGGCAACCTAACATCTCGGATGCAATATTTGACAACATTCCTGGCCTGTCGAACCCTACGTCTCGGAGGGAACAGTATATACGTCTATAACGGTATATATCCTAATCTAAGGCAACCTAACATCTCGGATGCAATATTTGACAACATTCCTGGCCTGTCGAACCCTACTTCTCGGAGGGAACATTATATACGTCTATAACGTCATATATCCTAACCTAAGGCAACCTAACATCTCGGATGTAACATTTGACAACATTCCAGGCGTGTCGGTCCCTACGTCTCGGTGGTAACATTACATGCGTCTATAACGGTATATATCCTGATCTTAGGCAACCTAACATCTCGGATGTAACATTTTACAACATTCCAGGCGTGTCGGTCCCTACGTCTCGGTCGTAACATTACATGCGTCTATAACGTTATATTTCCTAACCTAAGGCCACCTAACATCTCGTATGTAATATTTGACAACATTCCTGGCGTGTCGAACCCTACTTCTCGGTGGGAACAGTATATACGTCTATAACGGTATATATCCTAATCTAAGGCAGCCTAACATCTCGGATGCAATATTTGACAACATTCCTGGCCTGTCGAACCCTACTTCTCGGAGGGAACATTATATACGTCTGTAACGTCATATATCCTGATCTTAGGCAACCTAACATCTCGGATGTAACATTCTACAACATTCCAGGCGTGTCGGTCCCTACGTCTCGGTCGTAACATTACATGCGTCTATAACGTTATATTTCCTAACCTAAGGCCACCTAACATCTCGTATGTAATATTTGACAACATTCCTGGCGTGTCGAACCCTACTTCTCGGTGGGAACAGTATATACGTCTATAACGGTATATATCCTAATCTAAGGCAGCCTAACATCTCGGATGCAATATTTGACAACATTCCTGGCCTGTCGAACCCTACCATCCGGAGGGAACAGTATATACGTCTATAACGTCATATATCCTAACCTAAGGCAACCTAACATCTCGGATGTAACATTTGACAACATTCCAGGCGTGTCGGTCCCTACGTCTCGGTGGTAACATTACATGCGTCTATAATGTTATATATCCTAATCTTAGGCAACCTAACATCTCGAATGTAACATTTTACAACATTCCAGGCGTGTCGGTCCCTACGTCTCGGTCGTAACATTACATGCGTCTATAACGTTATATATCCTAACCTAAGGCCACATAACATCTCGGATGTAATATTTGACAACATTCCTGGCGTGTCGGACCCTACTTCTCGGTGGGAACAGTATATACGTCTATAACGTCATATATCCTAACCTAAGGCAACCTAACATCTCGGATGTAACATTTGACAACATTCCAGGCGTGTCGGTCCCTACGTCTCGGTGGTAACATTGCATGCGTCTATAACGGTATATATCCTAATCTTAGGCAACCTAACATCTCGGATGTAACATTTTACAACATTCCAGGCGTGTCGGTCCCTACGTCTCGGTGGTAACGTTACATGCGTCTATAACGTTATATATCCTAACCTAAGGCCACCTAACATCTCGTATGTAATATTTGACAACATTCCTGGCGTGTCGAACCCTACTTCTCGGTGGGAACAGTATATACGTCTATAACGGTATATATCCTAATCTAAGGCAGCCTAACATCTCGGATGCAATATTTGACAACATTCCTGGCCTGTCGAACCCTACCATCCGGAGGGAACAGTATATACGTCTATAACGTCATACATCCTAACCTAAGGCAACCTAACATCTCGGATGTAACATTTGACAACATTCCAGGCGTGTCGGTCCCTACGTCTCGGTGGTAACATTACATGCGTCTATAATGGTATATATCCTAATCTTAGGCAACCTAACATCTCGAATGTAACATTTTACAACATTCCAGGCGTGTCGGTCCCTACGTCTCGGTCGTAACATTACATGCGTCTATAACGTTATATATCCTAACCTAAGGCCACGTAACATCTCGGATGTAATATTTGACAACATTCCTGGCGTGTCGGACCCTACTTCTCGGTGGGAACAGTATATACGTCTATAACGTCATATATCCTAACCTAAGGCAACCTAACATCTCGGATGTAACATTTGACAACATTCCAGGCGTGTCGGTCCCTACGTCTCGGTGGTAACATTGCATGCGTCTATAACGGTATATATCCTAATCTTAGGCAACCTAACATCTCGGATGTAACATTTTACAACATTCCAGGCGTGTCGGTCCCTACGTCTCTGTGGTAACGTTACATGCGTCTATAACGTTATATATCCTAACCTAAGGCAACCTAACATCTCGGATGCAATATTTGACAACATTCCTGGCCTGTCGAACCCTACTTCTCGGAGGGAACAGTATATACGTCTATAACGTCATATATCCTAACCTAAGGCAACCTAACATCTCGGATGTAACATTTGACAACATTCCAGGCGTGTCGGTCCCTACGTCTCGGTGGTAACATTACATGCGTCTATAACGTTATATATCCTAACCTAAGGCCACCTAACATCTCGGATGCAATACTTGACAACATTCCTAGCCTGTCGAACCCTACCATCCGGAGGGAACTGTGTATACGTCTATAACGTCATATATCCTAACCTAAGGCAACCCAACATCTCGGATGTAACATTTGACAACATTCCAGGCGTGTCGGTCCCTACGTCTCGGTGGTAACATTACATGCGTCTATAACGGTATATATCCTAATCTTAGGCAACCTAACATCTCGGATGTAACATTTTACAACATTCCAGGCGTGTCGGTCCCTACGTCTCGGTCGTAACATTACATGCGTCTATAACGTTATATTTCCTAACCTAAGGCCACCTAACATCTCGTATGTAATATTTGACAACATTCCTGGCGTGTCGAACCCTACTTCTCGGTGGGAACAGTATATACGTCTATAACGGTATATATCCTAATCTAAGGCAGCCTAACATCTCGGATGCAATATTTGACAACATTCCTGGCCTGTCGAACCCTACCATCCGGAGGGAACAGTATATACGTCTATAACGTCATATATCCTAACCTAAGGCAACCTAACATCTCGGATGTAACATTTGACAACATTCCTGGCCTGTCGAACCCTACGTCTCGGAGGGAACAGTATATACGTCTATAACGGTATATATCCTAATCTAAGGCAACCTAACATCTCGGATGCAATATTTGACAACATTCCTGGCCTGTCGAACCCTACTTCTCGGTGGGAACAGTATATACGTCTATGACGTCATATATCCTAACCTAAGGCAACCTAACATCTCGGATGTAACATTTGACAACATTCCAGGCGTGTCCGTCCCTACGTCTCGGTGGTAACATTGCATGCGTCTATAACGGTATATATCCTAATCTTAGGCAACCTAACATCTCGGATGTAACATTTTACAACATTCCAGGCGTGTCGGTCCCTACGTCTCGGTGGTAACGTTACATGCGTCTATAACGTTATATATCCTAACCTAAGGCAACCTAACATCTCGGATGCAATATTTGACAACATTCCTGGCCTGTCGAACCCTACTTCTCGGAGGGAACAGTATATACGTCTATAACGTCATATATCCTAACCTAAGGCAACCTAACATCTCGGATGTAACATTTGACAACATTCCAGGCGTGTCGGTCCCTACGTCTCGGTGGTAACATTACATGCGTCTATAACGTTATATATCCTAACCTAAGGCCACCTAACATCTCGGATGCAATATTTGACAACATTCCTAGCCTGTCGAACCCTACCATCCGGAGGGAACAGTGTATACGTCTATAACGTCATATATCCTAACCTAAGGCAACCTAACATCTCAGATGTAACATTTGACAACATTCCAGGCGTGTCGGTCCCTACGTCTCGGTGGTAACATTACATGCGTCTATAACGGTATATATCCTAATCTTAGGCAACCTAACATCTCGGATGTAACATTTTACAACATTCCAGGCGTGTCGGTCCCTACGTCTCGGTCGTAACATTACATGCGTCTATAACGTTATATTTCCTAACCTAAGGCCACCTAACATCTCGTATGTAATATTTGACAACATTCCTGGCGTGTCGAACCCTACTTCTCGGTGGGAACAGTATATACGTCTATAACGGTATATATCCTAATCTAAGGCAGCCTAACATCTCGGATGCAATATTTGACAACATTCCTGGCCTGTCGAACCCTACTTCTCGGAGGGAACATTATATACGTCTGTAACGTCATATATCCTGATCTTAGGCAACCTAACATCTCGGATGTAACATTCTACAACATTCCAGGCGTGTCGGTCCCTACGTCTCGGTCGTAACATTACATGCGTCTATAACGTTATATTTCCTAACCTAAGGCCACCTAACATCTCGTATGTAATATTTGACAACATTCCTGGCGTGTCGAACCCTACTTCTCGGTGGGAACAGTATATACGTCTATAACGGTATATATCCTAATCTAAGGCAGCCTAACATCTCGGATGCAATATTTGACAACATTCCTGGCCTGTCGAACCCTACCATCCGGAGGGAACATTATATACGTCTGTAACGTCATATATCCTGATCTTAGGCAACCTAACATCTCGGATGTAACATTCTACAACATTCCAGGCGTGTCGGTCCCTACGTCTCGGTCGTAACATTACATGCGTCTATAACGTTATATTTCCTAACCTAAGGCCACCTAACATCTCGTATGTAATATTTGACAACATTCCTGGCGTGTCGAACCCTACTTCTCGGTGGGAACAGTATATACGTCTATAACGGTATATATCCTAATCTAAGGCAGCCTAACATCTCGGATGCAATATTTGACAACATTCCTGGCCTGTCGAACCCTACCATCCGGAGGGAACAGTATATACGTCTATAACGTCATATATCCTAACCTAAGGCAACCTAACATCTCGGATGTAACATTTGACAACATTCCAGGCGTGTCGGTCCCTACGTCTCGGTGGTAACATTACATGCGTCTATAATGGTATATATCCTAATCTTAGGCAACCTAACATCTCGAATGTAACATTTTACAACATTCCAGGCGTGTCGGTCCCTACGTCTCGGTCGTAACATTACATGCGTCTATAACGTTATATATCCTAACCTAAGGCCACGTAACATCTCGGATGTAATATTTGACAACATTCCTGGCGTGTCGGACCCTACTTCTCGGTGGGAACAGTATATACGTCTATAACGTCATATATCCTAACCTAAGGCAACCTAACATCTCGGATGTAACATTTGACAACATTCCAGGCGTGTCGGTCCCTACGTCTCGGTGGTAACATTGCATGCGTCTATAACGGTATATATCCTAATCTTAGGCAACCTAACATCTCGGATGTAACATTTTACAACATTCCAGGCGTGTCGGTCCCTACGTCTCGGTGGTAACGTTACATGCGTCTATAACGTTATATATCCTAACCTAAGGCAACCTAACATCTCGGATGCAATATTTGACAACATTCCTGGCCTGTCGAACCCTACTTCTCGGAGGGAACAGTATATACGTATATAACGTCATATATCCTAACCTAAGGCAACCTAACATCTCGGATGTAACATTTGACAACATTCCAGGCGTGTCGGTCCCTACGTCTCGGTGGTAACATTACATGCGTCTATAACGTTATATATCCTAACCTAAGGCCACCTAACATCTCGGATGCAATATTTGACAACATTCCTAGCCTGTCGAACCCTACCATCCGGAGGGAACTGTGTATACGTCTATAACGTCATATATCCTAACCTAAGGCAACCTAACATCTCGGATGTAACATTTGACAACATTCCAGGCGTGTCGGTCCCTACGTCTCGGTGGTAACATTACATGCGTCTATAACGGTATATATCCTAATCTTAGGCAACCTAACATCTCGGATGTAACATTTTACAACATTCCAGGCGTGTCGGTCCCTACGTCTCGGTCGTAACATTACATGCGTCTATAACGTTATATTTCCTAACCTAAGGCCACCTAACATCTCGTATGTAATATTTGACAACATTCCTGGCGTGTCGAACCCTACTTCTCGGTGGGAACAGTATATACGTCTATAACGGTATATATCCTAATCTAAGGCAGCCTAACATCTCGGATGCAATATTTGACAACATTCCTGGCCTGTCGAACCCTACCATCCGGAGGGAACAGTATATACGTCTATAACGTCATACATCCTAACCTAAGGCAACCTAACATCTCGGATGTAACATTTGACAACATTCCAGGCGTGTCGGTCCCTACGTCTCGGTGGTAACATTACATGCGTCTATAATGGTATATATCCTAATCTTAGGCAACCTAACATCTCGAATGTAACATTTTACAACATTCCAGGCGTGTCGGTCCCTACGTCTCGGTCGTAACATTACATGCGTCTATAACGTTATATATCCTAACCTAAGGCCACGTAACATCTCGGATGTAATATTTGACAACATTCCTGGCGTGTCGGACCCTACTTCTCGGTGGGAACAGTATATACGTCTATAACGTCATATATCCTAACCTAAGGCAACCTAACATCTCGGATGTAACATTTGACAACATTCCAGGCGTGTCGGTCCCTACGTCTCGGTGGTAACATTGCATGCGTCTATAACGGTATATATCCTAATCTTAGGCAACCTAACATCTCGGATGTAACATTTTACAACATTCCAGGCGTGTCGGTCCCTACGTCTCTGTGGTAACGTTACATGCGTCTATAACGTTATATATCCTAACCTAAGGCAACCTAACATCTCGGATGCAATATTTGACAACATTCCTGGCCTGTCGAACCCTACTTCTCGGAGGGTACAGTATATACGTCTATAACGTCATATATCCTAACCTAAGGCAACCTAACATCTCGGATGTAACATTTGACAACATTCCAGGCGTGTCGGTCCCTACGTCTCGGTGGTAACATTACATGCGTCTATAACGTTATATATCCTAACCTAAGGCCACCTAACATCTCGGATGCAATACTTGACAACATTCCTAGCCTGTCGAACCCTACCATCCGGAGGGAACTGTGTATACGTCTATAACGTCATATATCCTAACCTAAGGCAACCTAACATCTCGGATGTAACATTTGACAACATTCCAGGCGTGTCGGTCCCTACGTCTCGGTGGTAACATTACATGCGTCTATAACGGTATATATCCTAATCTTAGGCAACCTAACATCTCGGATGTAACATTTTACAACATTCCAGGCGTGTCGGTCCCTACGTCTCGGTCGTAACATTACATGCGTCTATAACGTTATATTTCCTAACCTAAGGCCACCTAACATCTCGTATGTAATATTTGACAACATTCCTGGCGTGTCGAACCCTACTTCTCGGTGGGAACAGTATATACGTCTATAACGGTATATATCCTAATCTAAGGCAGCCTAACATCTCGGATGCAATATTTGACAACATTCCTGGCCTGTCGAACCCTACCATCCGGAGGGAACAGTATATACGTCTATAACGTCATATATCCTAACCTAAGGCAACCTAACATCTCGGATGTAACATTTGACAACATTCCAGGCGTGTCGGTCCCTACGTCTCGGTGGTAACATTACATGCGTCTATAATGGTATATATCCTAATCTTAGGCAACCTAACATCTCGAATGTAACATTTTACAACATTCCAGGCGTGTCGGTCCCTACGTCTCGGTCGTAACATTACATGCGTCTATAACGTTATATATCCTAACCTAAGGCCACGTAACATCTCGGATGTAATATTTGACAACATTCCTGGCGTGTCGGACCCTACTTCTCGGTGGGAACAGTATATACGTCTATAACGTCATATATCCTAACCTAAGGCAACCTAACATCTCGGATGTAACATTTGACAACATTCCAGGCGTGTCGGTCCCTACGTCTCGGTGGTAACATTACATGCGTCTATAACGTTATATATCCTAACCTAAGGCCACCTAACATCTCGGATGCAATATTTGACAACATTCCTAGCCTGTCGAAACCTACCATCCGGAGGGAACTGTGTATACGTCTATAACGTCATATATCCTAACCTAAGGCAACCTAACATCTCGGATGTAACATTTGACAACATTCCAGGCGTGTCGGTCCCTACGTCTCGGTGGTAACATTACATGCGTCTATAACGGTATATATCCTAATCTTAGGCAACCTAACATCTCGGATGTAACATTTTACAACATTCCAGGCGTGTCGGTCCCTACGTCTCGGTCGTAACATTACATGCGTCTATAACGTTATATTTCCTAACCTAAGGCCACCTAACATCTCGTATGTAATATTTGACAACATTCCTGGCGTGTCGAACCCTACTTCTCGGTGGGAACAGTATATACGTCTATAACGGTATATATCCTAATCTAAGGCAGCCTAACATCTCGGATGCAATATTTGACAACATTCCTGGCCTGTCGAACCCTACTTCTCGGAGGGAACAGTATATACGTCTATAACGTCATATATCCTAACCTAAGGCAACCTAACATCTCGGATGTAACATTTGACAACATTCCAGGTGTGTCGGTCCCTACGTCTCGGTGGTAACATTACATGCGTCTATAACGTTATATATCCTAACCTAAGGCCACCTAACATCTCGGATGCAATATTTGACAACATTCCTAGCCTGTCGAACCCTACCATCCGGAGGGAACAGTGTATACGTCTATAACGTCATATATCCTAACCTAAGGCAACCTAATATCTCGGATGTAATATTCTACAACCTTCCAGGTGTGTCGGACCCTACTTCTCGGTGGGAACATTATATGCGTATATAACGTTGCATATCCTAACCTAAGGCAACCTAACATCTCGGATGTAACATTTGACAACATTCCAGGCGTGTCGGTCCCTACGTCTCGGTGGTAACATTACATGCGTCTATAACGTTATATATCCTAACCTAAGGCCACCTAACATCTCGGATGCAATATTTGACAACATTCCTAGCCTGTCGAACCCTACCATCCGGAGGGAACTGTGTATACGTCTATAACGTCATATATCCTAACCTAAGGCAACCTAACATCTCGGATGTAACATTTGACAACATTCCAGGCGTGTCGGTCCCTACGTCTCGGTGGTAACATTACATGCGTCTATAACGGTATATATCCTAATCTTAGGCAACCTAACATCTCGGATGTAACATTTTACAACATTCCAGGCGTGTCGGTCCCTACGTCTCGGTCGTAACATTACATGCGTCTATAACGTTATATTTCCTAACCTAAGGCCACCTAACATCTCGTATGTAATATTTGACAACATTCCTGGCGTGTCGAACCCTACTTCTCGGTGGGAACAGTATATACGTCTATAACGGTATATATCCTAATCTAAGGCAGCCTAACATCTCGGATGCAATATTTGACAACATTCCTGGCCTGTCGAACCCTACTTCTCGGAGGGAACAGTATATACGTCTATAACGTCATATATCCTAACCTAAGGCAACCTAACATCTCGGATGTAACATTTGACAACATTCCTGGCCTGTCGAACCCTACGTCTCGGAGGGAACAGTATATACGTCTATAACGGTATATATCCTAATCTAAGGCAACCTAACATCTCGGATGCAATATTTGACAACATTCCTGGCCTGTCGAACCCTACTTCTCGGTGGGAACAGTATATACGTCTATAACGTCATATATCCTAACCTAAGGCAACCTAACATCTCGGATGTAACATTTGACAACATTCCAGGCGTGTCGGTCCCTACGTCTCGGTGGTAACATTGCATGCGTCTATAACGGTATATATCCTAATCTTAGGCAACCTAACATCTCGGATGTAACATTTTACAACATTCCAGGCGTGTCGGTCCCTACGTCTCGGTGGTAACGTTACATGCGTCTATAACGTTATATATCCTAACCTAAGGCAACCTAACATCTCGGATGCAATATTTGACAACATTCCTGGCCTGTCGAACCCTACTTCTCGGAGGGAACAGTATATACGTCTATAACGTCATATATCCTAACCTAAGGCAACCTAACATCTCGGATGTAACATTTGACAACATTCCAGGCGTGTCGGTCCCTACGTCTCGGTGGTAACATTACATGCGTCTATAACGTTATATATCCTAACCTAAGGCCACCTAACATCTCGGATGCAATATTTGACAACATTCCTAGCCTGTCGAACCCTACCATCCGGAGGGAACAGTGTATACGTCTATAACGTCATATATCCTAACCTAAGGCAACCTAACATCTCGGATGTAACATTTGACAACATTCCAGGCGTGTCGGTCCCTACGTCTCGGTGGTAACATTACATGCGTCTATAACGGTATATATCCTAATCTTAGGCAACCTAACATCTCGTATGTAATATTTGACAACATTCCTGGCGTGTCGAACCCTACTTCTCGGTGGGAACAGTATATACGTCTATAACGGTATATATCCTAATCTAAGGCAGCCTAACATCTCGGATGCAATATTTGACAACATTCCTGGCCTGTCGAACCCTACTTCTCGGAGGGAACAGTATATACGTCTATAACGTCATATATCCTAACCTAAGGCAACCTAACATCTCGGATGTAACATTTGACAACATTCCTGGCCTGTCGAACCCTACGTCTCGGAGGGAACAGTATATACGTCTATAACGGTATATATCCTAATCTAAGGCAACCTAACATCTCGGATGCAATATTTGACAACATTCCTGGCCTGTCGAACCCTACTTCTCGGTGGGAACAGTATATACGTCTATAACGTCATATATCCTAACCTAAGGCAACCTAACATCTCGGATGTAACATTTGACAACATTCCAGGCGTGTCGGTCCCTACGTCTCGGTGGTAACATTGCATGCGTCTATAACGGTATATATCCTAATCTTAGGCAACCTAACATCTCGGATGTAACATTTTACAACATTCCAGGCGTGTCGGTCCCTACGTCTCGGTGGTAACGTTACATGCGTCTATAACGTTATATATCCTAACCTAAGGCAACCTAACATCTCGGATGCAATATTTGACAACATTCCTGGCCTGTCGAACCCTACTTCTCGGAGGGAACAGTATATACGTCTATAACGTCATATATCCTAACCTAAGGCAACCTAACATCTCGGATGTAACATTTGACAACATTCCAGGCGTGTCGGTCCCTACGTCTCGGTGGTAACATTACATGCGTCTATAACGTTATATATCCTAACCTAAGGCCACCTAACATCTCGGATGCAATATTTGACAACATTCCTAGCCTGTCGAACCCTACCATCCGGAGGGAACAGTGTATACGTCTATAACGTCATATATCCTAACCTAAGGCAACCTAACATCTCGGATGTAACATTTGACAACATTCCAGGCGTGTCGGTCCCTACGTCTCGGTGGTAACATTACATGCGTCTATAACGGTATATATCCTAATCTTAGGCAACCTAACATCTCGGATGTAACATTTGACAACATTCCAGGCGTGTCGGTCCCTACGTCTCGGTGGTAACATTACATGCGTCTATAACGTTATATATCCTAACCTAAGGCCACCTAACATCTCGGATGCAATATTTGACAACATTCCTAGCCTGTCGAACCCTACCATCCGGAGGGAACTGTGTATACGTCTATAACGTCATATATCCTAACCTAAGGCAACCTAACATCTCGGATGTAACATTTGACAACATTCCAGGCGTGTCGGTCCCTACGTCTCGGTGGTAACATTACATGCGTCTATAACGGTATATATCCTAATCTTAGGCAACCTAACATCTCGGATGTAACATTTTACAACATTCCAGGCGTGTCGGTCCCTACGTCTCGGTCGTAACATTACATGCGTCTATAACGTTATATTTCCTAACCTAAGGCCACCTAACATCTCGTATGTAATATTTGACAACATTCCTGGCGTGTCGAACCCTACTTCTCGGTGGGAACAGTATATACGTCTATAACGGTATATATCCTAATCTAAGGCAGCCTAACATCTCGGATGCAATATTTGACAACATTCCTGGCCTGTCGAACCCTACCATCCGGAGGGAACAGTATATACGTCTATAACGTCATACATCCTAACCTAAGGCAACCTAACATCTCGGATGTAACATTTGACAACATTCCAGGCGTGTCGGTCCCTACGTCTCGGTGGTAACATTACATGCGTCTATAATGGTATATATCCTAATCTTAGGCAACCTAACATCTCGAATGTAACATTTTACAACATTCCAGGCGTGTCGGTCCCTACGTCTCGGTCGTAACATTACATGCGTCTATAACGTTATATATCCTAACCTAAGGCCACGTAACATCTCGGATGTAATATTTGACAACATTCCTGGCGTGTCGGACCCTACTTCTCGGTGGGAACAGTATATACGTCTATAATGTCATATATCCTAACCTAAGGCAACCTAACATCTCGGATGTAACATTTGACAACATTCCAGGCGTGTCGGTCCCTACGTCTCGGTGGTAACATTACATGCGTCTATAACGTTATATTTCCTAACCTAAGGCCACCTAACATCTCGGATGCAATATTTGACAACATTCCTAGCCTGTCGAACCCTACCATCCGGAGGGAACAGTGTATACGTCTATAACGTCATATATCCTAACCTAAGGCAACCTAACATCTCGGATGCAATATTTGACAACATTCCAGGCGTGTCGGTCCCTACGTCTCGGTGGTAACATTACATGCGTCTATAACGTTATATATCCTAACCTAAGGCAACCTAACACCTCGAATGCAAAATTTGACAACATTCCTGGCCTGTCGAACCCTACTTCTCGGAGGGAACTGTATATACGTCTATAACGTCATATATTCTTACCTGAGGCAACCTAACATCTCGGATGCAATATTTGACAACATTCCTGGCCTGTCGAACCCTACTTCTCGGAGGGAACATTATATACGTCTATAACGTCATATATCCTAACCTAAGGCAACCTAACATCTCGGATGTAACATTCTACAACATTCCAGGCGTGTCGGTCCCTACGTCTCGGTCGTAACATTACATGCGTCTATAACGTTATATTTCCTAACCTAAGGCCACCTAACATCTCGTATGTAATATTTGACAACATTCCTGGCGTGTCGAACCCTACTTCTCGGTGGGAACAGTATATACGTCTATAACGGTATATATCCTAATCTAAGGCAGCCTAACATCTCGGATGCAATATTTGACAACATTCCTGGCCTGTCGAACCCTACCATCCGGAGGGAACAGTATATACGTCTATAACGTCATATATCCTAACCTAAGGCAACCTAACATCTCGGATGTAACATTTGACAACATTCCAGGCGTGTCGGTCCCTACGTCTCGGTGGTAACATTACATGCGTCTATAATGGTATATATCCTAATCTTAGGCAACCTAACATCTCGAATGTAACATTTTACAACATTCCAGGCGTGTCGGTCCCTACGTCTCGGTCGTAACATTACATGCGTCTATAACGTTATATATCCTAACCTAAGGCCACATAACATCTCGGATGTAATATTTGACAACATTCCTGGCGTGTCGGACCCTACTTCTCGGTGGGAACAGTATATACGTCTATAACGTTATATATCCAAACCTAAGGCAACATAACATCTCGGATGTAATATTTGACAACATTCCTGGCGTGTCGGACCCTACTTCTCGGTGGGAACAGTATATACGTCTATAACGTTATATATCCTAACCTAAGGCAACCTGACATCTCGGATATAATATTCTACAACATTCCTGGCGTGTCGAAGCCTACTTCTCGGTGGGGACATTATATGCGTCTATAACGGTCGATATCGTAATCTAAGGCAATCTAACATCTCGGATGCAATATTTGACAACATTCCTGGCCTGTCGAACCCTACCATCCGGAGGGAACAGTATATACGTCTATAACGTCATATATCCTAACCTAAGGCAAACTAACATCTCGGATGTAACATTTGACAACATTCCAGGCGTGTCGGTCCCTACGTCTCGGTGGTAACATTACATGCGTCTATAACGGTGTATATCCTAATCTTAGGCAACCTAACATCTCGGATGTAACATTTTACAACATTCCAGGCGTGTCGGTCCCTACGTCTCGGTCGTAACATTACATGCGTCTATAACGTCATATATCCTAACCTGAGGCAACCTAACATCTCGGATGCAATATTTGACAACATTCCTGGCCTGTCGAACCCTACTTCTCGGAGGGAACAGTATATACGTCTGTAACGTCACATATCCTAACCTAAGGCAACCTAACATCTCGGATGTAATATTCTACATCATTCCAGGCGTGTCGGACCCTACTTCTCGGTGGGAACATTATATGAGTCTATAACGATGTATATCCTAATCTAAGGCAACCTAACATTTCGGATGCAATATTTGACAACATTCCTGGCCTGTCGAACCCTACTTCTCGGAGGGAACAGTATATACGTCTATAACGTCATATATCCTAACCTAAGGCAACCTAACATCTCGGATGTAACATTTGACAACATTCCAGGCATGTCGATCCCTACGCCTCGGTGGTAACATTATATGCGTCTATAACGTTATATATCCTAATCTAAGGCAACCTAACATCTCGGATGCAATATTTGACAACATTCTTAGCCTGTCGAACCCTACTTCTCGGAGGGAACAGTATATACGTCTATAACGTCATATATCCTAACCTAAGGCAACCTAACATCTCGGATGTAACATTTGACAACATTCCAGGCATGCCGGTCCCTACGTCTCGGTGGTAACATTACATGCGTCTATAACGGTATATATCCTAATCTTAGGCAACCTAACATCTCGGATGTAACATTTTACAACATTCCAGGCGTGTCGGTCCCTACGTCTCGGTCGTAACATTACATGCGTCTATAACGTCATATATCCTAACCTAAGGCAACCTAACATCTTGGATGCAATATTTGACAACATTCCTGGCCTGTCGAACCCTACTTCTCGGAGGGAACAGTATATACGTCTGTAACGTCACATATCCTAATCTTAGGCAACCTAACATCTCGGATGTAACATTTTACAACATTCCAGGCGTGTCGGTCCCTACGTCTCGGTCGTAACATTACATGCGTCTATAACGTTATATATCCTAACCTAAGGCCACATAACATCTAGTATGTAATATTTGACAACATTCCTGGCGTGTCGAACCCTACTTCTCGGTGGGAACAGTATATACGTCTATAACGTCATATATCCTAACCTAAGACAACCTAACATCTCGGATGTAACATTTGACAACATTCCAGGCGTGTCGGTCCCTACGTCTCGGTGGTAACATTACATGCGTCTATAACAGTATATATCCTAATCTAAGGCAACCTAACATCTCGGATGCAATATTTGACAACATTCCTGGCCTGTCGAACCCTACTTCTCGGAGGGAACTGTATATACGTCTATAACGTCATATATTCTTACCTGAGGCAACCTAACATCTCGGATGCAATATTTGACAACATTCCTGGCCTGTCGAACCCTACTTCTCGGAGGGAACAGTATATACGTCTATAACGGTATATATCCTAATCTAAGGCAACCTAACATCTCGGATGCAATATTTGACAACATTCCTGGCCTGTCGAACACTAATTCTCGGAGGGAACAGTATATACGTCTGTAACGTCATATATCCTAACCTAAGGCAACCTAACATGTCGGATGTAACATTTCACAACATTCCAGGCGTGTCGGTCCCTACGTCTCGGCGGTAACATTACATGCGTCTATAAAGTTATATATCCTAACCTAAGGCGACCTATCATCTCGGATGCAATATTTGACAACATTCCTAGCCTGTCGAACCCTACTTCTCGGAGGGAACAGTATATACGTCTATAACGTTATATATCCTAACCTAAGGCAACCTAACATCTCGGATGTAATATTCTACAACCTTCCAGGCGTGTCGGTCCCTACGTCTCGGTGGTAACATTACATGCGTCTATAACGTTATATATCCTAACCTAAGGCAACCTAACATCTCGAAAGCAAAATTTGACAACATTCCTGGCCTGTCGAACCCTACTTCTCGGAGGGAACTGTATATACGTCTATAACGTCATATACTCTTACCTGAGGCAACCTAACATCTCGGATGCAATATTTGACAACATTCCTGGCCTGTCGAACCCTACTTCTCGGAGGGAACAGTATATACGTCTATAACGGTATATATCCTAATCTAAGGCAACCTAACATCTCGGATGCAATATTTGACAACATTCCTGGCCTGTCGAACACTACTTCTCGGAGGGAACAGTATATACGTCTGTAACGTCATATATCCTAACCTAAGGCAACCTAACATGTCGGATGTAACATTTGACAACATTCCAGGCGTGTCGGTCCCTACGTCTCGGTGGCAACATTATATGCGTATATAACGTTGCATATCCTAACCTAAGGCAACCTAACATCTTGGATGCAATATTTGACAACATTCCTGGCCTGTCGAACCCTACTTCTCGGAGGGAACAGTATATACGTCTGTAACGTCACATATCCTAATCTTAGGCAACCTAACATCTCGGATGTAACATTTTACAACATTCCAGGCGTGTCGGTCCCTACGTCTCGGTCGTAACATTACATGCGTCTATAACGTTATATATCCTAACCTAAGGCCACATAACATCTAGTATGTAATATTTGACAACATTCCTGGCGTGTCGAACCCTACTTCTCGGTGGGAACAGTATATACGTCTATAACGTCATATATCCTAACCTAAGACAACCTAACATCTCGGATGTAACATTTGACAACATTCCAGGCGTGTCGGTCCCTACGTCTCGGTGGTAACATTACATGCGTCTATAACAGTATATATCCTAATCTAAGGCAACCTAACATCTCGGATGCAATATTTGACAACATTCCTGGCCTGTCGAACCCTACTTCTCGGAGGGAACTGTATATACGTCTATAACGTCATATATTCTTACCTGAGGCAACATAACATCTCGGATGTAATATTTGACAACATTCCTGGCGTGTCGGACCCTACTTCTCGGTGGGAACAGTATATACGTCTATAACGTTATATATCCTAACCTAAGGCAACCTGACATCTCGGATATAATATTCTACAACATTCCTGGCGTGTCGAAGCCTACTTCTCGGTGGGGACATTATATGCGTCTATAACGGTCGATATCGTAATCTAAGGCAATCTAACATCTCGGATGCAATATTTGACAACATTCCTGGCCTGTCGAACCCTACCATCCGGAGGGAACAGTATATACGTCTATAACGTCATATATCCTAACCTAAGGCAAACTAACATCTCGGATGTAACATTTGACAACATTCCAGGCGTGTCGGTCCCTACGTCTCGGTGGTAACATTACATGCGTCTATAACGGTGTATATCCTAATCTTAGGCAACCTAACATCTCGGATGTAACATTTTACAACATTCCAGGCGTGTCGGTCCCTACGTCTCGGTCGTAACATTACATGCGTCTATAACGTCATATATCCTAACCTAAGGCAACCTAACATCTCGGATGCAATATTTGACAACATTCCTGGCCTGTCGAACCCTACTTCTCGGAGGGAACAGTATATGCGTCTATAACGTCACATATCCTAACTTGAGGCAACCTAACATCTCGGATGTAACATTTGACAACATTCCAGGCGTGTCGGTCCCTACGTCTCGGTGGTAACATTACATGCGTCTATAACGTTATATATCCTAACCTAAGGCCACATAACATCTCGTATGTAATATTTGACAACATTCCTGGCGTGTCGAACCCTACTTCTCGGTGGGAACAGTATATACGTCTATAACGTTATATATCCAAACCTAAGGCAACATAACATCTCGGATGTAATATTTGACAACATTCCTGGCGTGTCGGACCCTACTTCTCGGTGGGAACAGTATATACGTCTATAACGTTATATATCCTAACCTAAGGCAACCTGACATCTCGGATATAATATTCTACAACATTCCTGGCGTGTCGAAACCTACTTCTCGGTGGGAACATTATATACGTCTATAACGTTATATATCCTAACCTAAGGCAACCTGACATCTCGGATGTATTTTTCTACATCATTCCAGGCGTGTCGGAACCTACTTCTCGGTGGGAACATGATATGCGTCTATAACGGTGTATATCCTAATCTTAGGCAACCTAACATCTCGGATGTAACATTTTACAACATTCCAGGCGTGTCGGTCCCTACGTCTCGGTCGTAACATAACATGCGTCTATAACGTCATATATCCTAACCTAAGGCAACCTAACATCTCGGATGCAATATTTGACAACATTCCTGGCGTGTCGAACCCTACTTCTCGGTGGGAACAGTATATACGTCTATAACGTTATATATCCAAACCTAAGGCAACATAACATCTCGGATGTAATATTTGACAACATTCCTGGCGTGTCGGACCCTACTTCTCGGTGGGAACAGTATATACGTCTATAACGTTATATATCCTAACCTAAGGCAACCTGACATCTCGGATATAATATTCTACAACATTCCTGGCGTGTCGAAGCCTACTTCTCGGTGGGGACATTATATGCGTCTATAACGGTCGATATCGTAATCTAAGGCAATCTAACATCTCGGATGCAATATTTGACAACATTCCTGGCCTGTCGAACCCTACCATCCGGAGGGAACAGTATATACGTCTATAACGTCATATATCCTAACCTAAGGCAAACTAACATCTCGGATGTAACATTTGACAACATTCCAGGCGTGTCGGTCCCTACGTCTCGGTGGTAACATTACATGCGTCTATAACGGTGTATATCCTAATCTTAGGCAACCTAACATCTCGGATGTAACATTTTACAACATTCCAGGCGTGTCGGTCCCTACGTCTCGGTCGTAACATTACATGCGTCTATAACGTCATATATCCTAACCTGAGGCAACCTAACATCTCGGATGCAATATTTGACAACATTCCTGGCCTGTCGAACCCTACTTCTCGGAGGGAACAGTATATACGTCTGTAACGTCACATATCCTAACCTAAGGCAACCTAACATCTCGGATGTAATATTCTACATCATTCCAGGCGTGTCGGACCCTACTTCTCGGTGGGAACATTATATGAGTCTATAACGATGTATATCCTAATCTAAGGCAACCTAACATTTCGGATGCAATATTTGACAACATTCCTGGCCTGTCGAACCCTACTTCTCGGAGGGAACAGTATATACGTCTATAACGTCATATATCCTAACCTAAGGCAACCTAACATCTCGGATGTAACATTTGACAACATTCCAGGCATGTCGATCCCTACGTCTCGGTGGTAACATTATATGCGTCTATAACGTTATATATCCTAATCTAAGGCAACCTAACATCTCGGATGCAATATTTGACAACATTCTTAGCCTGTCGAACCCTACTTCTCGGAGGGAACAGTATATACGTCTATAACGTCATATATCCTAACCTAAGGCAACCTAACATCTCGGATGTAACATTTGACAACATTCCAGGCATGCCGGTCCCTACGTCTCGGTGGTAACATTACATGCGTCTATAACGGTATATATCCTAATCTTAGGCAACCTAACATCTCGGATGTAACATTTTACAACATTCCAGGCGTGTCGGTCCCTACGTCTCGGTCGTAACATTACATGCGTCTATAACATCATATATCCTAACCTAAGGCAACCTAACATCTTGGATGCAATATTTGACAACATTCCTGGCCTGTCGAACCCTACTTCTCGGAGGGAACAGTATATACGTCTGTAACGTCACATATCCTAATCTTAGGCAACCTAACATCTCGGATGTAACATTTTACAACATTCCAGGCGTGTCGGTCCCTACGTCTCGGTCGTAACATTACATGCGTCTATAACGTTATATATCCTAACCTAAGGCCACATAACATCTAGTATGTAATATTTGACAACATTCCTGGCGTGTCGAACCCTACTTCTCGGTGGGAACAGTATATACGTCTATAACGTCATATATCCTAACCTAAGACAACCTAACATCTCGGATGTAACATTTGACAACATTCCAGGCGTGTCGGTCCCTACGTCTCGGTGGTAACATTACATGCGTCTATAACAGTATATATCCTAATCTAAGGCAACCTAACATCTCGGATGCAATATTTGACAACATTCCTGGCCTGTCGAACCCTACTTCTCGGAGGGAACTGTATATACGTCTATAACGTCATATATTCTTACCTGAGGCAACCTAACATCTCGGATGCAATATTTGACAACATTCCTGGCCTGTCGAACCCTACTTCTCGGAGGGAACAGTATATACGTCTATAACGGTATATATCCTAATCTAAGGCAACCTAACATCTCGGATGCAATATTTGACAACATTCCTGGCCTGTCGAACACTACTTCTCGGAGGGAACAGTATATACGTCTGTAACGTCATATATCCTAACCTAAGGCAACCTAACATGTCGGATGTAACATTTCACAACATTCCAGGCGTGTCGGTCCCTACGTCTCGGCGGTAACATTACATGCGTCTATAAAGTTATATATCCTAACCTAAGGCGACCTATCATCTCGGATGCAATATTTGACAACATTCCTAGCCTGTCGAACCCTACTTCTCGGAGGGAACAGTATATACGTCTATAACGTTATATATCCTAACCTAAGGCAACCTAACATCTCGGATGTAATATTCTACAACCTTCCAGGCGTGTCGGTCCCTACGTCTCGGTGGTAACATTACATGCGTCTATAACGTTATATATCCTAACCTAAGGCAACCTAACATCTCGGATGCAATATTTGACAACATTCCTGGCCTGTCGAACCGTACTTCTCGGATGGAACAGTATATACGTCTATAACGTAACATATCCTAACTTGAGGCAACCTAACATCTCGGATGTAACATTTGACAACATTCCAGGCGTGTCGGTCCCTACGTCTCGGTGGTAACATTACATGCGTCTATGACGTTATATATCCTAACCTAAGGCAACCTAACATCTCGGATGCAATATTTGACAACATTCCTGGCCTGTCGAACCGTACTTCTCGGAGGGAACAGTATATACGTCTATAACGTCACATATCCTAACCTGAGGCAACCTAACATCTCGGATGTAACATTTGACAACATTCCAGGCGTGTCGGTCCCTACGTCTCGGTGGTAACATTACATGCGTCTATAACGTTATATATCCTAACCTAAGGCAACCTAACACCTCGAAAGCAAAATTTGACAACATTCCTGGCCTGTCGAACCCTACTTCTCGGAGGGAACTGTATATACGTCTATAACGTCATATACTCTTACCTGAGGCAACCTAACATCTCGGATGCAATATTTGACAACATTCCTGGCCTGTCGAACCCTACTTCTCGGAGGGAACAGTATATACGTCTATAACGGTATATATCCTAATCTAAGGCAACCTAACATCTCGGATGCAATATTTGACAACATTCCTGGCCTGTCGAACACTACTTCTCGGAGAGAACAGTATATACGTCTGTAACGTCATATATCCTAACCTAAGGCAACCTAACATGTCGGATGTAACATTTGACAACATTCCAGGCGTGTCGGTCCCTACGTCTCGGCGGTAACATTACATGCGTCTATAAAGTTATATATCCTAACCTAAGGCGACCTATCATCTCGGATGCAATATTTTACAACATTCCTAGCCTGTCGAACCCTACTTCTCGGAGGGAACAGTATATACGTCTATAACGTTATATATCCTAACCTAAGGCTACCTAATATCTCGGATGTAATATTCTACAACCTTCCAGGTGTGTCGGACCCTACTTCTCGGTGGCAACATTATATGCGTATATAACGTTGCATATCCTAATCTAAGGCAACCTAACATCTCGGATGCAATATTTGACAACATTCCTGGCCTGTCGAACCCTACGTCTCGGAGGGAACAGTATATACGTCTATAACGGTATATATCCTAATCTAAGGCAACCTAACATCTCGGATGCAATATTTGACAACATTCCTGGCCTGTCGAACCCTACTTCTCGGAGGGAACATTATATACGTCTATAACGTCATATATCCTAACCTAAGGCAACCTAACATCTCGGATGTAACATTTGACAACATTCCAGGCGTGTCGGTCCCTACGTCTCGGTGGTAACATTACATGCGTCTATAACGGTATATATCCTGATCTTAGGCAACCTAACATCTCGGATGTAACATTTTACAACATTCCAGGCGTGTCGGTCCCTACGTCTCGGTCGTAACATTACATGCGTCTATAACGTTATATTTCCTAACCTAAGGCCACCTAACATCTCGTATGTAATATTTGACAACATTCCTGGCGTGTCGAACCCTACTTCTCGGTGGGAACAGTATATACGTCTATAACGGTATATATCCTAATCTAAGGCAGCCTAACATCTCGGATGCAATATTTGACAACATTCCTGGCCTGTCGAACCCTACCATCCGGAGGGAACAGCATATACGTCTATAACGTCATATATCCTAACCTAAGGCAACCTAACATCTCGGATGTAACATTTGACAACATTCCAGGCGTGTCGGTCCCTACGTCTCGGTGGTAACATTACATGCGTCTATAACGGTATATATCCTAACCTAAGGAAACCTAACGTCTCGGATGCAATATTTGACAACATTCCTGGCCTGTCGAACCCTACTTCTCGGAGGGAACAGTATATACGTCTATAACGTCATATATCCTAACCTAAGGCAACCTAACATCTCGGATGTAACATTTGACAACATTCCAGGCGTGTCGGTCCCTACGTCTCGGTGGTAACATTACATGCGTCTATAACGGTATATATCCTGATCTTAGGCAACCTAACATCTCGGATGTAACATTTTACAACATTCCAGGCGTGTCGGTCCCTACGTCTCGGTCGTAACATTACATGCGTCTATAACGTTATATTTCCTAACCTAAGGCCACCTAACATCTCGTATGTAATATTTGACAACATTCCTGGCGTGTCGAACCCTACTTCTCGGTGGGAACAGTATATACGTCTATAACGGTATATATCCTAATCTAAGGCAGCCTAACATCTCGGATGCAATATTTGACAACATTCCTGGCCTGTCGAACCCTACCATCCGGAGGGAACAGTATATACGTCTATAACGTCATATATCCTAACCTAAGGCAACCTAACATCTCGGATGTAACATTTGACATCATTCCAGGCGTGTCGGTCCCTACGTCTCGGTGGTAACATTACATGCGTCTATAACGTTATATATCCTAACCTAAGGCAACCTAACATCTCGGATGCAATATTTGACAACATTCCTGGTCTGTCGAACCCTACCATCCGGAGGGAACAGTATATACGTCTATAACGTCATATATCCTAACCTAAGGCAACCTAACATCTCGGATGTAACATTTGACAACATTCCAGGCGTGTCGGTCCCTACGTCTCGGTGGTAACATTACATGCGTCTATAACGTTATATATCCTAACCTAAGGCAACCTAACATCTCGGATGTAACATTTGACAACATTCCAGGCGTGTCGGTCCCTACGTCTCGGTGGTAACATTACATGCGTCTATAACGTTATATATCCTAATCTTAGGCAACCTAACATCTCGGATGTAACATTATACAACATTCCAGGCGTGTCGGTCCCTACGTCTCGGTCGTAACATTACATTCGTCTATAACGTTATATATCCTAACCTAAGGCCACATAACATCTCGTATGTAATATTTGACAACATTCCTGGCGTGTCGAACCCTACTTCTCGGTGGGAACAGTATGTACGTCTATAACGTCATATATCCTAACCTAAGACAACCTAACATCTCGGATGTAACATTTGACATCATTCCAGGCGTGTCGGTCCCTACGTCTCGGTGGTAACATTACATGCGTCTATAACGTTATATATCCTAACCTAAGGCAACCTAACATCTCGGATGCAATATTTGACAACATTCCTGGCCTGTCGAACCCTACCATCCGGAGGGAACAGTATATACGTCTATAACGTCATATATCCTAACCTAAGGCAACCTAACATCTCGGATGTAACATTTGACATCATTCCAGGCGTGTCGGTCCCTACGTCTCGGTGGTAACATTACATGCGTCTATAACGTTATATATCCTAACCTAAGGCAACCTAACATCTCGGATGCAATATTTGACAACATTCCTGGTCTGTCGAACCCTACCATCCGGAGGGAACAGTATATACGTCTATAACGTCATATATCCTAACCTAAGGCAACCTAACAT
The DNA here is from genome assembly GCA_963969225.1 of Xylocopa violacea. Lineage (NCBI taxonomy): Eukaryota > Metazoa > Arthropoda > Insecta > Hymenoptera > Apidae > Xylocopa > Xylocopa violacea. The sequence goes on along the minus strand of CAXAJV010000104.1, from coordinate 5,548 downwards.
CTCGGATGTAACATTTGACAACATTCCAGGCGTGTCGGTCCCTACGTCTCGGTGGTAACATTACATGCGTCTATAACGTTATATATCCTAACCTAAGGCAACCTAACATCTCGGATGTAACATTTGACAACATTCCAGGCGTGTCGGTCCCTACGTCTCGGTGGTAACATTACATGCGTCTATAACGTTATATATCCTAATCTTAGGCAACCTAACATCTCGGATGTAACATTATACAACATTCCAGGCGTGTCGGTCCCTACGTCTCGGTCGTAACATTACATTCGTCTATAACGTTATATATCCTAACCTAAGGCCACATAACATCTCGTATGTAATATTTGACAACATTCCTGGCGTGTCGAACCCTACTTCTCGGTGGGAACAGTATGTACGTCTATAACGTCATATATCCTAACCTAAGACAACCTAACATCTCGGATGTAACATTTGACATCATTCCAGGCGTGTCGGTCCCTACGTCTCGGTGGTAACATTACATGCGTCTATAACGTTATATATCCTAACCTAAGGCAACCTAACATCTCGGATGCAATATTTGACAACATTCCTGGTCTGTCGAACCCTACCATCCGGAGGGAACAGTATATACGTCTATAACGTCATATATCCTAACCTAAGGCAACCTAACATCTCGGATGTAACATTTGACAACATTCCAGGCGTGTCGGTCCCTACGTCTCGGTGGTAACATTGCATGCGTCTATAACGGTATATATCCTAATCTTAGGCAACCTAACATCTCGGATGTAACATTTTACAACATTCCAGGCGTGTCGGTCCCTACGTCTCGGTGGTAACGTTACATGCGTCTATAACGTTATATATCCTAACCTAAGGCAACCTAACATCTCGGATGCAATATTTGACAACATTCCTGGCCTGTCGAACCCTACTTCTCGGAGGGAACATTATATACGTCTATAACGTCATATATCCTAACCTAAGGCAACCTAACATCTCGGATGTAACATTTGACAACATTCCAGGCGTGTCGGTCCCTACGTCTCGGTGGTAACATTACATGCGTCTATAACGTTATATATCCTAACCTAAGGCCACCTAACATCTCGGATGCAATATTTGACAACATTCCTAGCCTGTCGAACCCTACCATCCGGATGGAACAGTGTATACGTCTATAACGTCATATATCCTATCCTAAGGCAACCTAACATCTCGGATGTAACATTTGACAACATTCCAGGCGTGTCGGTCCCTACGTCTCGGTGGTAACATTACATGCGTCTATAACGGTATATATCCTAATCTTAGGCAACCTAACATCTCGGATGTTACATTTTACAACATTCCAGGCGTGTCGGTCCCTACGTCTCGGTCGTAACATTACATGCGTCTATAACGTTATATTTCCTAACCTAAGGCCACCTAACATCTCGTATGTAATATTTGACAACATTCCTGGCGTGTCGAACCCTACTTCTCGGTGGGAACAGTATATACGTCTATAACGGTATATATCCTAATCTAAGGCAGCCTAACATCTCGGATGCAATATTTGACAACATTCCTGGCCTGTCGAACCCTACCATCCGGAGGGAACAGTATATACGTCTATAACGTCATATATCCTAACCTAAGGCAACCTAACATCTCGGATGTAACATTTGACAACATTCCAGGCGTGTCGGTCCCTACGTCTCGGTGGTAACATTACATGCGTCTATAACGGTATATATCCTAATCTTAGGCAACCTAACATCTCGAATGTAACATTTTACAACATTCCAGGCGTGTCGGTCCCTACGTCTCGGTCGTAACCTTACATGCGTCTATAACGTTATATATCCTAACCTAAGGCCACATAACATCTCGGATGTAATATTTGACAACATTCCTGGCGTGTCGGACCCTACTTCTCGGTGGGAACAGTATATACGTCTATAACGTCATATATCCTAACCTAAGGCAACCTAACATCTCGGATGTAACATTTGACAACATTCCAGGCGTGTCGGTCCCTACGTCTCGGTGGTAACATTACATGCGTCTATAACGTTATATATCCTAATCTTAGGCAACCTAACATCTCGAATGTAACATTTTACAACATTCCAGGCGTGTCGGTCCCTACGTCTCGGTCATAACATTACATTCGTCTATAACGTTATATATCCTAACCTAAGGCAACCTAACATCTCGGATGTAACATTTGACAACATTCCAGGCGTGTCGGTCCCTACGTCTCGGTGGTAACATTACATGCGTCTATAACGGTATATATCCTAACCTAAGGCCACATAACATCTCGTATGTAATATTTGACAACATTCCTGGCGTGTCGAACCCTACTTCTCGGTGGGAACAGTATGTACGTCTATAACGTCATATATCCTAACCTAAGACAACCTAACATCTCGGATGTAACATTTGACATCATTCCAGGCGTGTCGGTCCCTACGTCCCGGTGGTAACATTACATGCGTCTATAACGTTATATATCCTAACCTAAGGCAACCTAACATCTCGGATGCAATATTTGACAACATTCCTGGTCTGTCGAACCCTACTTCTCGGAGGGAACAGTATATACGTCTATAACGTCATATATCCTAACCTAAGGCAACCTAACATCTCGGATGTATCATTTGACAACATTCCAGGCGTGTCGGTCCCTACGTCTCGGTGGTAACATTGCATGCGTCTATAACGGTATATATCCTAATCTTAGGCAACCTAACATCTCGGATGTAACATTTTACAACATTCCAGGCGTGTCGGTCCCTACGTCTCGGTGGTAACGTTACATGCGTCTATAACGTTATATATCCTAACCTAAGGCAACCTAACATCTCGGATGCAATATTTGACAACATTCCTGGCCTGTCGAACCCTACTTCTCGGAGGGAACAGTATATACGTCTATAACGTCATATATCCTAACCTAAGGCAACCTAACATCTCGGATGTAACATTTGACAACATTCCAGGCGTGTCGGTCCCTACGTCTCGGTGGTAACATTACATGCGTCTATAACGTTATATATCCTAACCTAAGGCCACCTAACATCTCGGATGCAATATTTGACAACATTCCTAGCCTGTCGAACCCTACCATCCGGAGGGAACAGTGTATACGTCTATAACGTCATATATCCTAACCTAAGGCAACCTAACATCTCGGATGTAACATTTGACAACATTCCAGGCGTGTCGGTCCCTACGTCTCGGTGGTAACATTACATGCGTCTACAACGGTATATATCCTAATCTTAGGCAACCTAACATCTCGGATGTAACATTTTACAACATTCCAGGCGTGTCGGTCCCTACGTCTCGGTCGTAACATTACATGCGTCTATAACGTTATATTTCCTAACCTAAGGCCACCTAACATCTCGTATGTAATATTTGACAACATTCCTGGCGTGTCGAACCCTACTTCTCGGTGGGAACAGTATATACGTCTATAACGGTATATATCCTAATCTAAGGCAGCCTAACATCTCGGATGCAATATTTGACAACATTCCTGGCCTGTCGAACCCTACCATCCGGAGGGAACAGTATATACGTCTATAACGTCATATATCCTAACCTAAGGCAACCTAACATCTCGGATGTAACATTTGACAACATTCCAGGCGTGTCGGTCCCTACGTCTCGGTGGTAACATTACATGCGTCTATAACGGTATATATCCTAACCTAAGGAAACCTAACGTCTCGGATGCAATATTTGACAACATTCCTGGCCTGTCGAACCCTACTTCTCGGAGGGAACAGTATATACGTCTATAACGTCATATATCCTAACCTAAGGCAACCTAACATCTCGGATGTAACATTTGACAACATTCCAGGCGTGTCGGTCCCTACGTCTCGGTGGTAACATTACATGCGTCTATAACGTTATATATCCTAATCTTAGGCAACCTAACATCTCGGATGTAACATTTTACAACATTCCAGGCGTGTCGGTCCCTACGTCTCGGTGGTAACGTTACATGCGTCTATAACGTTATATATCCTAACTTAAGGCAACCTAACATCTCGGATGCAATATTTGACAACATTCCTGGCCTGTCGAACCCTACTTCTCGGAGGGAACATTATATACTTCTATAACGTCATATATCCTAACCTAAGGCAACCTAACATCTCGGATGTAACATTTGACAACATTCCAGGCGTGTCGGTCCCTACGTCTCGGTGGTAACATTACATGCGTCTATAACGTTATATATCCTAACCTAAGGCCACCTAACATCTCGGATGCAATATTTGACAACATTCCTAGCCTGTCGAACCCTACCATCCGGAGGGAACAGTGTATACGTCTATAACGTCATATATCCTATCCTAAGGCAACCTAACATCTCGGATGTAACATTTGACAACATTCCAGGCGTGTCGGTCCCTACGTCTCGGTGGTAACATTACATGCGTCTATAACGGTATATATCCTAATCTTAGGCAACCTAACATCTCGGATGTAACATTTTACAACATTCCAGGCGTGTCGGTCCCTACGTCTCGGTCGTAACATTACATGCGTCTATAACGTTATATTTCCTAACCTAAGGCCACCTAACATCTCGTATGTAATATTTGACAACATTCCTGGCGTGTCGAACCCTACTTCTCGGTGGGAACAGTATATACGTCTATAACGGTATATATCCTAATCTAAGGCAGCCTAACATCTCGGATGCAATATTTGACAACATTCCTGGCCTGTCGAACCCTACCATCCGGAGGGAACAGTATATACGTCTATAACGTCATATATCCTAACCTAAGGCAACCTAACATCTCGGATGTAACATTTGACAACATTCCAGGCGTGTCGGTCCCTACGTCTCGGTGGTAACATTACATGCGTCTATAACGGTATATATCCTAATCTTAGGCAACCTAACATCTCGAATGTAACATTTTACAACATTCCAGGCGTGTCGGTCCCTACGTCTCGGTCGTAAAATTACATGCGTCTATAACGTTATATATCCTAACCTAAGGCCACATAACATCTCGGATGTAATATTTGACAACATTCCTGGCGTGTCGGACCCTACTTCTCGGTGGGAACAGTATATACGTCTATAACGTCATATATCCTAACCTAAGGCAACCTAACATCTCGGATGTAACATTTGACAACATTCCAGGCGGGTCGGTCCCTACGTCTCGGTGGTAACATTACATGCGTCTATAACGTTATATATCCTAATCTTAGGCAACCTAACATCTCGGATGTAACATTTTACAACATTCCAGGCGTGTCGGTCCCTACGTCTCGGTCGTAACATTACATTCGTCTATAACGTTATATATCCTAACCTAAGGCCACATAAAATCTAGTATGTAATATTTGACAACATTCCTGGCGTGTCGAACCCTACTTCTCGGTGGGAACAGTATATACGTCTATAACGTCATATATCCTAACCTAAGACAACCTAACATCTCGGATGTAACATTTGACAACATTCCAGGCGTGTCGGTCCCTACGTCTCGGTGGTAACATTACATGCGTCTATAACAGTATATATCCTAATCTAAGG
>CAXAJV010000103.1:62500-78032 GCA_963969225.1 Xylocopa violacea | reverse complement strand
ATTCTCTGCTGAAATCGGCGAGCGTGGAGAAGGCCTCTGGTGACGACACCAGATGCGGTGCCGCCTCCGGCCAACTCCACTCACCCGCAGGAACGAAGGTCCGCAGAGCTTCCCTCTGCGGTTCGAAGATAGGACACTCCAGGAGGAAGTGGCCTACCGTGTCCACCGCACTACCGCAGACGCACGTCGCATCATCGGCAACGGCGTACGTCAAGAGACGAGCCATGAAGTTGCCGTGACCCGACAGCACCTGCGTGGTATAGTGATTCGGCTTCAGCCAGCCGGCAGCCAACCTCTCCCGGACGTCCTTGAAGAATACGAATGTTGTGCGGCCCTTGGGGGAAGATGTCCACAAGGCTTGCCACATATTCGTCGCCTCTTCCTTCACGCGTTGTTTGCCGTCATCCGCATCGCTTGGGATGACGGCGTTCCCTAACCTGGCGTCTTTTCCTCTACGAAGATTGTAGAGGGCCCTATTTTGCTGGACGACGAAATCGATGGGAGCCGCGCCGGCCACCACGCACGCACTTTCCCACGATATCCGGCGATACGCGCCGGTAACCGCGATCAAAGCGCGGCGCTGCGCGGACCTGAGCACCCTCCACTCCCTCTCCGAGCACAGGTCGGCCCATCCCGCTGAGGCGTATGCCACTTTCGGGACGAATGCTCCCCTGTATATCCCGGCTAGGGAGTCGAAGCGAAGCCCCCAACTACTCCTCGCCAGCCTACTTAATCTCGCGAACAGCGACCCGACCTTGTCGCTTATTTTCTGGCAATGCGTTCGGACGCGCATTCCTTTATCGAACGTGACGCCTAGGTACTTAACCGCGGGTCTAAATTTTATCTTCGCGTCTCCTATACGGATGGTCGGTGGTCTACCGGCAAGGTCGGCTTTCGAAGGCCGAACGGCCTTGCGTTTTCTATCGGGACGGGCGCCTCCTCTTCGACCTAAAATTTGCCGCTCGATCCAGCCACTCTTGAGGACAATTGCCTCCGTCTTTGTGGCCGAGATTTCGAGTTTGGCCGAGCTACACCACCTAAGTATTTGGTTCGCGACCTGTTGACCTTGGGTCTCGAGGTCACGCCTACTATTTCCGCTTATTAGGACGAGAAGATCGTCCGCATAAGCGATAAACCTATTCTCGACTGTGGTCTGAAGTGACCGCAGGAGATCGTCGAACATGAGGTTCCAGCAGGCGGGACCGAGTACGGAGCCTTGCGGACACCCCCTCGTCGCCTGCTTCGAAACCTGTTCGGAAGCTATCGAGATCTTAACCCGTCGGCCATCGAAGTAATTAGAAATTACTCCGAAAACATTCCGAGGGCAGTCTCGCTCTCTAAGGGACTTCAAAACTAGGGGCCACCAGACGTTGTCGAAGGCCCCGGAGATGTCGAAGAGCATTGCCGCCACGTATCGATCCTGCGAGGCATCGACCAGGCGGCGCAACTCCACGATAGCGTCCTCCGTCGACTTTCCGGGCGTGAACCCGAATTGCCGGTCGGACACTTTTCCAGGCGCCAACGACGTCTGATAGAGGCGCTTCTTGAGAAGCTTTTCGAAAAGTTTACCTATCACTGAGAGGAGGCAGATCGGACGGTAGGATTTTGGATCCTTCTCGTCCTTCCCTTCCTTAAGAAGTACTCGTAGAGAGCCCTCCTTCCAGACGAAGGGAAAGACGCCCCATTGAAGGCATCCATTAAAAAGCCGCGTAATTTGGCCGGGAATGACTCTAACCGCGGTTTTCAGCGCGCGGACCTCGACGTGGTCCGGCCCTGGCGCTTTATTATTTTTGAATGTTCGAACGGTACTCACGACCTCTGCCTCCGTGATGGGGGCAGCGTCGGGAGTACCGGGCGCGATGCGTGCGCCTTCCCTAATGACACGTTGGTCCGGCGTGTCTTCTTCTTCCCGGTCGTCGGGAACGTGTGCCTCCAAGAGCAAGCTGGCTGTTTCGCGGCAATTCGATGTGACTACACTACCACGCCGGAGAGTGCTGAGAACTCTCTCAACTCGGAGTTTCTTCGCCTGGTACTTGTATACGGTGCTCCAGGGCCCCGAGTTTCCGTTCGACGTAACAAATCGTCGCCAGCTTTCGAGCTTCGTCCGCTTCACCGTCCTACTGTATTCCCGCAAAGAAGAACGGTACTCTAGCAGTTTTGCCCGGCGGGCGGCTTCGTCTCTTTCCCTCTGGAAGGCACGACGTAGACGATACACGTGCTTTTTCTTTTTGGTTAACTCGCGAGTCCACCACGGGTTGGACTTTCTAAATACGCGTTTACGTGGCATCGACGCGGCGCAGGCGTCAGTAATGACGCCTGTGAGCGTTTCCGCCATCTTCTCGACGTCTTCCATAGAGTCGAGCCGGAGGGCCTCAAGCCTCGATCTAGATAGATCGGCTAGGCGACCGCAGTAGCGCTCCCAATCGGCCCGACGAGTGTCGAACCGAGTGCTCGCACCGCCCCAATCCGCCGCTTTGGCTCTCGGTACCCTCAGCCCGATATCTATGGCGTTGTGATCGCTATTGGCCCAACCGCACCTTACCTTCCAGCCCCTGACGAAAGGGAGCATGGATGGCGACGCCAGGGTTACATCGATGAAAGACTCACCCCTCGTCGACCAATAGGTGGGCGGCTGCCGAGCGTCATTCACAACTTCCATGCCAAACGATCGGATGAGCGCTTCGAACATCGCACCTCTTTCGTCTGTTCTCTGTGGCCCCCAGAGTGACGACCGAGCGTTGGCATCTACCGACACTATGAGTCTCTTCCCCCTCAGAGACTGAAACACCATCTCGAGGTGTCTGAGGTGCTCCTCGATTTCGTCGCTATACTGGAAATAGCATGATGCGACGTATATCGAGAAGCCGGGCGCTAGCACTTCTGCACACACACAGTGTTCCGTGCTTAGCTGCGAGACAAAAACCATCTCGAAGCGAGGGTTGCACACGGCAACCGCAGCCCACGGGAATTGTGAACTGACGGCCGCCACCCTCGCCCCGATCCCTAGTCCACTAACGGTGTGGCTCGTGCCCGAAGAACTGACGTATGGTTCCTGCAACAGCAGGACGTCTAAGTGCTTCGAGGCTACAAGCTGACGCACCTCGCCTGCAACTGTAGCTGAATGTTGCATGTTCAGCTGCAGTATCCTAATACCCGTGGTCTCGATTACGGACGGTGACGTCGTCGTCGACGTCGGTACGGTCGCGGACGCGGACGCGGGCGCGGTGGGGTTGTGGGGGGACGCGGTCGCGGAGGGAGGGTTCGCGGAGCTATCGCTTGATTTTATTTTTGTTCCTATCACAGACTCAGCCGGAGATACCGGATCCGACCTGAGTCTCGCGTCGCATTTCGTGATTCGTATCTGGACAGCGCGAAGGCTGATACCTAGAGGCCGCGCCAGAGTCGTGTGAGCAGAAGCACACCCGGTCGCGGCTTGGCGATGATGCCGAGGAGCGGCCGTCATCGAGCGCGTTACCGGGCGGCTTCGTTGCTCGACAATGGGGCCATCACCTGGGGGCGAGGTCTCGGGCCGAAGGATGTTCGCCCGCCTTGACCTATTCATCGCCACGATGACTCCTCCCGATCCTGCCCTCACCCGGAGATCCGAATGGAGGGCTATTTTACCTCCGGAGTATTTAGGATCGAATGAAGCCATCATGAAATTTGCGAAATTAGGGGGGTGATGCTTCATACATGGAGTGAAGGTGGGGTCGTCACTCCCCATCGGCGCGCATCACACGCCGCTCTGCCTCTTGGTGCTTTCTCACGTATCGGGACGGTGGGGTCGTTACTCCCCAACAGCGCGCACCGGCGCTGCCCTGCCGGGGCCGCGGTCTCCTGGTGCGAAACACCGGAAGACTCACGCGAGAGCCATAGAGTTCGAGGGTGATGCTTCATACGTGGAGTGAAGGTGGGGTCGTCACTCCCCATCGGCGCGCATCGCACGCCGCTCTGCCTCTTGGTGCTTTCTCACGAATCGGGAAGGTGGGGTCGTTACTCCCCAGCAGCGCGCACCGGCGCTGCCCTGCCTGGGCCGCGGTCTCCTGATGCAAGTGCTCAGGAGACTCACGCGAGAACCATTGAATTCGAGGGTGATGCTTCATACATGGAGTGAAGGTGGGGTCGTCACTCCCCATCGGCACGCATCACACGCCGCTCTGCCTCTTGGTGTTTTCTCACGTATCGGGGAGGTGGGGTCGTTACTCCCCAACAGCGCGCACCGACGCTGCCCTGCCGGGGTGCACCTGAGTTCCGCAGTGAGCACTGCGGGCGGTACACGTGGGTGGGAACTCGTTGAGCTGGTAAGACGGAACGAGTTTCCGAGTAATTAGAAATAAGTTGTCGTTGGACAATGAGCGGAGTCTCGACTTCGAGGTAGGGTATCCACTGGTCGACCGTCCGAGCGTTCGATACGCTCGGTTGGTCGACTGGGACCCATGCGATGACCGATCCGTGGGTCGGCCACCTGATTGTTTAGACTAGGGCATTTTTGCCCTTTTCGAGACTCGACGGGAGACTGTTTGGTCTCCCAGCCTTAGCCAAATACGAACCAGGCCGTAGTCGCGCAAATACCTTGAGGAGTGATCGGCCGGAAGTCGACAAACTGCCTGTTAACTGACATCTAGACGTGCTCGCACTTTACGTTTTTGTGGGGCCTCGTCTAGCTGACAAGACGAATCCCCTACGCAATTTTCGAGTTTTTCGTGCTCGAGGTCTCACTAGACACTCGAGACACAGATGCCAGGGGCTAGTTGCCTGCTTACGTCGACAGGATGAGTTTATCAGGTCACTGAGTGCCCACTTCTACTGAATTTTTCACCATCACTCACCGTTCCTGTTTCGACGGCTGACAAGACCGACCATTCTTCAGCTTCGGAGGGTGGGGTCGCCACTCCCCAACGGTGTGCACGATCACCGTTCCGTGCCCGAAGATAGGGACAGAATACTCTGAACCCGGCCCCGGGAAGGGGCACGAGTCTGCTACCTCGCCTTAAGGGCATACGCAACATTTTCCCATCGACTTCCCAACGCGAACCAGTCCTCTGGAACGGGAGAGGAAAAACCCAGCAGCGCCGCGGCGATCGTTTTCCCGCGGTGTGGGCCCTTCAGTTACCCCGACGCTCGACCGAGACTAAGTCTCGTTCGGCCGCAGGGGCATCCACGGGGAACCTCGGGGAGGCGGGCCCACCGCATGCTCGCGTGCATGCTCGCTCTGATCCTGTAGGGAGAAACACACATGATTAGTACATAAGTTTAAGATTCGCGGAGGGGGAGGAGGGCTCGACGGAGACAGTTAGCTGCGAAGATGTGCAGCGCTGCTCCGCCTTGCCCCGGCGCTCCGACAACGCCGGGGTGAGCCGTCCTCAAGAACGAGGGAGGGAAAATATCGGATTTGGATGGAGCAAGCCTACTCCAGGAAACCTTTCAGCCAGAGCGATTCTCTGCTGAAATCGGCGAGCGTGGAGAAGGCCTCTGGTGACGACACCAGATACGGTGCCGCCTCCGGCCATCTCCACTCACTCGCAGGAACGCAAGTCCGCAGAGCTTCCCTCTGCGGTTCGAAGATAGGACACTCCAAGAGGAAGTGGCCTACCGTGTCCACCGCACTACCGCAGACGCACGTCGCATCATCGGCAACGGCATACGTCAAGAGACGAGCCTTGAAGTTGCCGTGACCCGACAGCACCTGCGTGGTGTAGTGATTCGGCTTCAGCCAGCGGGCAGCCAACCTCTCCCGGACGTCCTTGAAGAATTCGAATGTTGTGCGGCCCTTGGGGGAAGATGTCCACAAGGATTGCCACATATTCGTCGCCTCTTCTTTCACGCGTTGTTTGCCGTCATCCGCTTCGCTTGGGATGACAGCGCTCCCTATCCTGGCGTCCTTTCCTCTACGAAGATTGTAGAGGGCCCTATTTTGCTGGACGACGATATCGATGGGAGCCGCGCCGGCCACCACGCACGCACTTTCCCACGATATCCGGCGATACGCGCCGGTAACCGCGATCAAAGCGCGGCGCTGCGCGGACCTGAGCACCCTCCACTCCCTCTCCGAGCACAGGTCGGCCCATCCCGCTGAGGCGTATGCCACTTTCGGGACGAATGCTCCCCTGTATATCCCGGCTAGGGAGTCGAAGCGAAGCCCCCAACTACTCCTCGCCAGCCTACTTAGTCTCGCGAACAGCGACCCGACCTTGTCGCTTATTTTCTGGCAATGCGTTCGGACGCGCATACCTTTATCGAACGTGACGCCTAGGTACTTAACCGCGGGTCTAAATTTTATCTTTGCGTCTCCTATACGGATGGTCGGTGGTCTACCGGCAAGGTCGGCTTTCGAAGGCCGAACGGCCTTGCGTTTTCTGTCGGGACGGGCGCCTCCTCTTCGACCTAAGATTTGCCGCTCGATCCAGCCACTCTTGAGGACAATTGCCTCCGTCTTTGTGGCCGAGATTTCGAGTTTGGCCGAGCTGCACCAGCTGAGGATTTGGTTCGCGACCTGTTGACCTTGGGTCTCGAGGTCGCGCCTACTATTTCCGCTTACTAGGACGAGAAGATCGTCCGCGTAAGCGATAAACCTATTCTCGACTGTGGTCTGAAGTGACCGCAGGAGATCGTCGAACATGAGGTTCCAGCAGGCGGGACCGAGTACGGAGCCTTGCGGACACCCCCTCGTCGCCTGCTTCGAAACCTGTTCGGAAGCTATCGAGATCTTAACCCGACGGCCGTCGAAGTAATTAGAAATTACTCCGAAAACATTCCGAGGGCAGTCTCGCTCTCTAAGGGAATTCAAAACTAGGGGCCACCAGACGTTGTCGAAGGCCCCGGAGATGTCGAAGAGCATTGCCGCCACGTATCGATCCTGCGAGGCATCGACCAGGCGGCGCAACTCCACGATAGCGTCCTCCGTCGACTTTCCGGGCGTGAACCCGAATTGCCGGTCGGACACTTTTCCAGGCGCCAACGACGTCTGATAGAGGCGCTTCTTGAGAAGCTTTTCGAAAAGTTTACCTATCACTGAGAGGAGGCAGATCGGACGGTAGGATTTTGGATCCTTCTCGTCTTTCCCTTCCTTAAGGAGTACTCGTAGAGAGCCCTCCTTCCAGACGAAGGGAAAGACGCCCCATTGAAGGCATCCATTAAAAAGCCGCGTAATTTGGCCGGGAATGATTTTAACCGCGGTTTTCAGCGCGCGGACCTCGACGTGGTCCGGCCCTGGCGCTTTATTATTTTTGAATGTTCGAACGGTACTCACGACCTCTGCCTCCGTGATGGGGGCAGCGTCGGGAGTACCGGGCGCGATGCGTGCGCCTTCCCTAATGACACGTTGATCCGGCGTGTCTTCTTCTTCCCGGTCGTCGGGAACGTGTGCCTCCAAGAGCAAGCTGGCTGTTTCGCGGCAATTCGATGTTACTTCACTACCACGCCGGAGAGTGCTGAGAACTCTCTCAACTCGGAGTTTCTTCGCCTGGTACTTGTATACGGTGCTCCAGGGCCCCGAGTTTCCGTTCGACGTAACAAATCGTCGCCAGCTTTCGAGCTTCGTCCGCTTCACCGTCCTACTGTATTCCCGCAAAGAAGAACGGTACTCTAGTAGTTTTGCCCGGCGGGCGGCTTCGTCTCTTTCCCTCTGGAAGGCACGACGTAGACGATACACGCGCTTTTTCTTTTTAGTTAATTCGCGAGTCCACCACGGGTTGGACTTTCTAAATACGCGTTTACGTGGCATCGACGCGGCGCAGGCGTCAGTAATGACGCCTGTGAGCGTTTCCGCCATCTTTTCGACGTCTTCCATAGAGTCGAGCCGGAGGGCCTCAAGCCTCGATCTAGATAGATCGGCTAGGCGACCGCAGTAGCGCTCCCAATCGGCCCGACGAGTGTCGAACCGAGTGCTCGCACCACCCCGATCCGCCGCTTTGGCTCTCGGTACCCTCAGCCCGATATCTATGGCGTTGTGATCGCTATTGGCCCAACCGCACCTTACCTTCCAGCCCCTGACGAAAGGGAGCATGGATGGCGACGCCAGGGTTACATCGATGAAAGACTCACCCCTCGTCGACCAATAGGTGGGCGGCTGCCGAGCGTCATTCACAACTTCCATGCCAAACGATCGGATGAGCGCTTCGAACATCGCACCTCTTTCGTCTGTTCTCTGTGGCCCCCAGAGTGACGACCGAGCGTTGGCATCTACCGACACTATGAGTCTCTTCCCCCTCAGAGACTGAAACACCATCTCGAGGTGTCTGAGGTGCTCCTCGATTTCGTCGCTATACTGGAAATAGCATGATGCGACGTATATCGAGAAGCCGGGCGCTAGCACTTCTGCACACACACAGTGTTCCGTGCTTAGCTGCGAGACAAAAACCATCTCGAAGCGAGGGTTGCACACGGCAACCGCAGCCCACGGGAATTGTGAACTGACGGCAGCCACCCTCGCCCCGATCCCTAGTCCACTAACGGTGTGGCTCGTGCCCGAAGAACTGACGTATGGTTCCTGCAACAGCAGGACGTCTAAGTGCTTCGAGGCTACGAGCTGACGCACCTCGCCTGCAACTGTAGCTGAATGTTGCATGTTCAGCTGCAGTATCCTAATACCCGTGGTCTCGATTACGGACGATGACGTCGTCGTCGACGTCGGTACGGTCGCGGACGCGGACGCGGGCGCGGTGGGGTTGTGGGGGGACGCGGTCGCGGAGGGAGGGTTCGCGGAGCTATCGCTTGATTTTATTTTTGTTCCTATCACAGACTCAGCCGGAGATACCGGATCCGACCTGAGTCTCGCGTCGCATTTCGTGATTCGTATCTGGACAGCGCGAAGGCTGATACCTAGAGGCCGCGTCAGAGTCGTGTGAGCAGAAGCACACCCGGTCGCGGCTTGGCGATGATGCCGAGGAGCGGCCGTCATCGAGCGCGTTACCGGGCGGCTTCGTTGCTCGACAATGGGGCCATCACCTGGGGGCGAGGTCTCGGGCCGAAGGATGTTCGCCCGCCTTGACCTATTCATCGCCACGATGACTCCTCCCGATCCTGCCCTCACCCGGAGATCCGAATGGAGGGCTATTTTACCTCCGGAGTATTTAGGATCGAATGAAGCCATCATGAAATTTGCGAAATTAGGGGGGGTGATGCTTCATACATGGAGTGAAGGTGGGGTCGTCACTCCCCATCGGCGCGCATCACACGCCGCTCTGCCTCTTGGTGCTTTCTCACGTATCGGGACGGTGGGGTCGTTACTCCCCAACAGCGCGCACCGGCGCTGCCCTGCCGGGGCCGCGGTCTCCTGGTGCAAAACACCGGGAGACTCACGCGAGAGCCATAAAGTTCGAGGGTGATGCTTCATACGTGGAGTGGAGGTGGGGTCGTCACTCCCCATCGGCGCGCATCACACGCCGCTCTGCCTCTTGGTGCTTTCTCACGAATCGGGAAGGTGGGGTCGTTACTCCCCAACAGCGCGCACCGGCGCTGCCCTGCCTGGGCCGCGGTCTCCTGGTGCAAAACACCGGGAGACTCACGCGAGAGCCATAGAGTTCGAGGGTGATGCTTCATACGTGGAGTGAAGGTGGGGTCGTCACTCCCCATCGGCGCGCATCGCACGCCGCTCTGCCTCTTGGTGCTTTCTCACGAATCGGGAAGGTGGGGTCGTTACTCCCCAGCAGCGCGCACCGGCGCTGCCCTGCCTGGGCCGCGGTCTCCTGAGGCAAGTTCTCAGGAGACTCACGCGAGAGCCATTGAATTCGAGGGTGATGCTTCATACGTGGAGTGAAGGTGGGGTCGTCACTCCCCATCGGCGCGCATCACACGCCGCTCTGCCTCTTGGTGCTTTCTCTCGGATCGGGAAGGTGGGGTCGTTACTCCCCAACAGCGCGCACCGACGCTGCCCTGCCGGGGTGCACCTGAGTTCCGCAGTGAGCACTGCGGGCGGTACACGTGGGTGGGAACTCGTTGAGCTGGTAAGACGGAACGAGTTTCCGAGTAATTAGAAATAAGTTGTCGTTGGACAATGAGCGGAGTCTCGACTTCGAGATAGGGTATCCACTGGTCGACCGTCCGAGCGTTCGATACGCTCGGTTGGTCGACTGGGACCCATGCGATGACCGATCCGTGGGTCGGCCACCTGATTGTTTAGACTAGGGCATTTTTGCCCTTTTCGAGACTCGACGGGAGACTGTTTGGTCTCCCAGCCTTAGCCAAATACGAGCCAGGCCGTAGTCGCGCAAATACCTTGAGGAGTGATCGGCCGGAAGTCGACAAACTGCCTGTTAACTGACATCTAGACGTGCTCGCACTTTACGTTTTTGTGGGGCCTCGTCTAGCTGACAAGACGAGTCCCCTACGCAATTTTCGAGTTTTTCGTGCACGAGGTCTCACTAGACACTCGAGACACAGATGCCAGGGGCTAGTTGCCTGCTTATGTCGACAGGATGAGTTTATCAGGTCACTGAGTGCCCACTTCTACTGAATTTTTCACCATCACTCACCGTTCCTGTTTCGACGGCTGACTAGACCGACCACTCTTCAGCTTCGGAGGGTGGGGTCGCCACTCCCCAACGGTGTGCACGATCACCGTTCCGTGCCCGTAGATAGGGACAGAATACTCTGAACCCGGCCCCGGGAAGGGGCACGAGTCTGCTACCTCGCCTTAAGGGCATACGCAACATTTTCCCATCGACTTCCCAACGCGAACCTGTCCTCTGGAACGGGAGAGGAAAAACCCAGCAGCGCCGCGGCGATCGTTTTCCCGCGGTGTGGGCCCTTCAGTTACCCCGACGCTCGACCGAGACTAAGTCTCGTTCGGCCGCAGGGGCATCCACGGGGAACCTCGGGGAGGCGGGCCCACCGCATGCTCGCGTGCATGCTCGCTCTGATCCTGTAGGGAGAAACGCACATAATTAGTACATAAGTTACAATTCGCGGAGGAGGAGGAGGGCTCGACGGAGACAGTTAGCTGCGAAGATGTGCAGCGCTGCTCCGCCTTGCCCCGGCGCTCCGACAACGCCGGGGTGAGCCGTCCCCAAGAACGAGGGAGGGAAGATTTTTTATCGGATGGAGTAAGCCTACTCCAGGAAACCTTTCAGCCAGAGCGATTCTCTGCTGAAATCGGCGAGCGTGGAGAAGGCCTCTGGTGACGACACCAGGTGCGGTGCCGCCTCCGGCCAACTCCACTCACCCGCAGGAACGAAGGTCCGCAGAGCTTCCCTCTGCGGTTCGAAGATAGGACACTCCAGGAGGAAGTGGCCTACCGTGTCCACCGCACCACCGCAGACGCACGTCGCATCATCGGCAACGGCGTACGTCAAGAGACGAGCCATGAAGTTGCCGTGACCCGACAGCACCTGCGCGGTGTAGTGGTTCGGCTTCAGCCAGCCGGCAGCCAACCTCTCCCGGACGTCCCTGAAGAATTCGAATGTTGTGCGGCCCTTGGGGGAAGATGTCCACAAGGCTTGCCACACATTCGTCGCTTCTTCCTTCACGCGTTTTTTGCCGTCATCCGCATCGCTTGGGATGACGGCGTTCCCTAACCTGGCGTCTTTTCCTCTACGAAGATTGTAGAGGGCCCTATTTTGCTGGACGACGATATCGATGGGAGCCGCGCCGGCCACCACGCACGCACTTTCCCACGATATCCGGCGATACGCGCCGGTAACCGCGATCAAAGCGCGGCGCTGCGCGGACCTGAGCACCCTCCACTCCCTCTCCGAGCACAGGTCGGCCCATCCCGCTGAGGCGTATGCCACTTTCGGGACGAATGCTCCCCTGTATATCCCGGCTAGGGAGTCGAAGCGAAGCCCCCAACTACTCCTCGCCAGCCTACTTAGTCTCGCGAACAGCGACCCGACCTTGTCGCTTATTTTCTGGCAATGCGTTCGGACGCGCATTCCTTTATCGAACGTGACGCCTAGGTACTTAACCGCGGGTCTAAATTTTATCTTCGCGTCTCCTATACGGATGGTCGGTGGTCTACCGGCAAGGTCGGCTTTCGAAGGCCGAACGGCCTTGCGTTTTCTATCGGGACGGGCGCCTCCTCTTCGACCTAAAATTTGCCGCTCGATCCAGCCACTCTTGAGGACAATTGCCTCCGTCTTTGTGGCCGAGATTTCGAGTTTGGCCGAGCTACACCAACTAAGTATTTGGTTCGGTAGATAGGGACAGAATATTCTGAACCCGGCCCCGGGAAGGGACACGAGTCTGCTACCTCGCCTTAAGGGCATACGCAAGATAGGGACAGAATTGGGAATCTCGTTAATCCATTCATGCGCGTCACTAATTAGATGACGAGGCATTTGGCTATTTTTTTTTTTTTTTTTTTTTTTTTTTTTTTTTTTTTTTTTTTTTTTTTTTTTTTCGTTCGTTGGCCGTGAAGGAATATATACAAGGGAAAATGTGTTCGGGGCACGGCTACCCCTGGGGTTGATCGTCGCCCCAAGATCAACCCTCCCCATGTCGCTCCCAGGTCGCAGGTGGACCGCGAGATGTCATGCGGTTCCACCTGGACCAATTAGTGTGGCTCCCCTGAAGCACGCGGGTTGTGATACCGCGCAAAAGTCCCGACGTCAATCCCATGCCCAGCAGCCAGTCAGCGGAGCGGGACGACCAAATGCCGCGCCAGGACAGCGTGCAGGTCGAGAAGGTGATGTTTTCCCGCCTGACGCTGTACCTGGACGCTAGGCTCTCCACGAGCGAAGAGTTGTTGGCATAGTATGCCCTCTTCCGCTCGTGGGAGTCGTCCAAAGGTGGAACTCCGCTGACTACCTGCGCGTCGATGACGCAAACTCTCTCTCGCTGGACGCAAACCAAATCTGGCTTGCGTCTACCCTCGGCCGTGTGGAACATAGGTTCCGCGTAAATCGTCCAGCCGATGTTGCGGAGTCCTGAGGCCAACGTTCGACACACAGCGTTGTGCCTCAGGACTCGGCCACCATGGGTGCGGAAGCACCCCTGGATGACGTGCGCGGCTGTCTCGGTGGACTGACAGCCGGCACGACATCTGGTGGCCTGTCCATGCCGCCTCTCCCCTCTCGACGTTCGAATGAGCGTCGGGAGGGAGTTAATGCGGACATGGACGTGCTGGACGAAGTCACGGCCGGGGATAGAGAGAGAGCCTGCGTCAACCCATCGCGATGACAGTGGCGACCTCGAACACTCCCTTAATTCATACCCATCGGCACTGGAATGTAGCCGATGGGACCACCACTTATCGCGCAGGTACCTCGAGGCCAGGATCGTTCCATCCCGGGTAAGTGCCCGAGTGGCCCACTGGATCCTCGAGGTAACCCACGCGGAGTCCGCAATCGCCCGAATAACCGGCGACTGCGAACGTCCCAGGTTGAGCAGGCGTTGACGCATCAAACCTGGGACAGTGGTGGCCAAAGAGGGAATGCCGAGACCGCCACCCGCGATGGGTGCGTGGATAAAACCGGTCGGCGTGTCCTTAGGCAGCCTCAGCCACCTTCTCACCGCGGCACGCGTTAAGAGATCCAGAGCTCTTAGCTTTCCGAGTGTGGCACGACCTAGCACCAACGTGTGGTAGAGACGGGGAATCAAAAAGCAGCGCACGATCTTTAGGCGCTGCTGCGGCTTAAGTGGTGCTCGGGTTATCCTGTCTAGATAGGTAGCTAAGTCTACCTTGACCTTTCTAGGTCCCGACACGGAAAAGTCAACTCCGAGGTACCTCCATTCCGCTAAGGTGGAAATCTGCGGAATGGAGGTACCGTCTCCCAGATGGAAGATGGGAGAAGTGATCACTTTCATCTTCTTGACTTTTCCGGCCGGGACCAAGGATAACACCGAGCACTTACTGGCGTTTAACGCCAAGCCGTATTCCCCGGCTCGTTCCTCTACCACACGCAGTGCGGTCTGCATGCCCCACTCGGAAGAGGCGAAAAGGAGGATGTCGTCGGCGTACGCTAACGCGTCCAGCCGACATCCCCCAAGATCGAAGCCGACGCCAGGAGGGACCGCCCTCATAATACTGTCTGCTACCAAACAGAACAGTATAGGCGAGAGCGGATCCCCTTGCCTGACGCCGCGGCCTAAGCTAAAGAGCTCGGATCTCTCTCCGCGAACTTCAAACATCGTACTGCTGTTGGCATATAAGCGGGTGATGTAAGAGTTAAAGTCGTGAGGCACCCCAAGTGACTCCAGAATTCTGGCGATGGCATGATGACTAATGGAGTCAAAGGCTTTCGCGACGTCCAGGGAGGCGATGTGCACTTCACGAAGACGGGTGCGGGACTCGCTCAACACCGAAGCAAGAGCGGCTGTGTTTTCGCCGCACCCGTCATCCATGCATCGCTGCCTCAGGTCGACCAACCCGGACGCGCGAAGCCTAATCGCCAGAATCTTATGGAGGTGCCTCACGACCACCGACGTGATCGAGATAGGACGGTAATCGGCCGGTGAATCGGAACGCGATTTCTTGGGCACGAATACCGTCCTACTCGTCAGCAACGCCGGTGAAAACCCGCCAACAGCAAGCACGACGTTGAAGAAGAGGGCCCTTAAAGATGGTGGAAGGGCCCTCCATTGCCGCACAGTGATACCGTCCGGACCGGGCGCGGAGCGAAGTGGCAAGGTGGTAGCTGCCACTTCCTCGCAAGATACTGGATGCCACAGGTGAGCCAACTCCGGCCTCGGCTGAGATGGTGTGCCGGGCGGAGCTGGCTTTGACGCCTGACTGACATACGGTCCCCAGTGTCTAGCCATGAGTTGAACACTGGGGACGCTGTCAGACGTAGCACCTGCGCCATCCAGTACCTCACGAGCAGCCCACGACATATTTGAGCGGAATAACCGCTGAATGCGGGCATACTCCCGCCGCCGCTGGGCTCTCCGGCCGGTATGGACGGTACCCTGTATCCGATGGTGAGAAGGGTGGCTGGATCCGACAAGAGGAAGAAAGACAGAGGACAGCCACAAGGACAAACGGTCACACACGTTAACCCCATCCAAACACTCCTGGGCCAGCTGGGAAAGGGTGGTGGATTCCCAGCCCCGGATATTCTGGACCACCGGGATAAGGCCCCGGATGGCGCCAGAAATATCCTCACCAAGATGGCCCAGGAAGGATACGGAGGAGGTTGGAGAGGCAACGTGTGCGCCCGGCTGCCCTCTATCACCGGGAGTCAGAGGCGAAGATCTTCCAATACTGGAAGTGGAGGGCGAGAAGAACTCGGCGGATGAATCGCCGCTCGTACTGGAGGAGGCAATGACGTCGGCCATAGCTGCCGAAACGAGGGCCCGATAACGTTGGCCGCGGCGTACGCCCCTAATTGCTTCTAAGGTGCGACCAGGCACCACAGAAGCCAGGTGTTGGTTTAAGAAGCGTACGCCGCGCTGGACCGCCATTGCCTCCTCTCTCGCCATGAGGCGAAGTTCTTCATCGCCCCATCTTCGCTTAACTCCCGGGAGGTCTATCTCCTCGTTGACGGCTGCCGGATGAGCTGCTCTACGATGCACGCCGAGACCGATTTTACTCCTGAACGCTCGATCGCAATCTGGACATGGGAATGACGTCGGAACTGCTTCAGGGGACATAATA
>CAXAJV010000103.1:55000-57500 GCA_963969225.1 Xylocopa violacea | reverse complement strand
TGTGCGTTCGAAATGTCGATGTTCATGTGTCCTGCAGTTCACACGTTGACGCGCAATTAGCTGCGTTCTTCATCGACCCACGAGCCAAGTGATCCACCGTTCAGGGTAATCGTATATGTATATTTTTTATTAATTGTTAAGTCTCTTCGTACTAAGTTTCGAACAAGTCGAGACCCAAACGTCTCCGGCGAAGGAGACGCGGGCGTCGCCCGAATTCTCGGCGACACGATACCGTCCTACGGATGAAACGGACACGCCTGTTTCAGGGTGTTTAGGATACATCCTTTCGGATTCACGCCAGTGTGCCACGCGTCCAGGTAGATAAAATTTTTCGAAAATTCGTTAGGACTCTTCTTCGCGCGTATCGCGCAGACCCTCGAGGCGGTCCCCCCTTCCTCCCGACAACACGAAGCGAGCTTGTAAAATTCGATCTCGCAACGGCGGGTTTATTAAGGGACTCTCGACAACGAGGAAGAATACGCAAACGCGAATATATCGTCGTCCCCTCTGAACGAATGGCACGTGGAAGTGAATACAAAAAAAAAAAAAAAAGAAAGATATCCAACACCCAGCGGCGTATTGCTTTCGAGAAGTTGACGACGTTCGTACAGGTAAGTCGTAAAATATCGATGGGACTCGCCGTGAAACCTCGAAGCGGTCTATAATTTTACCCACCCGACAACACGAAGCGAGCATAAAAAATTATTCGATCTCGCAACGGCGGGTGTGTTTCCAGACTCGCGACAACGAGGCTTCGCTCGGCGAAGCGGTCCCCTCTGAACGAACGACACGATCAAAACCCGAACACAGGTGCGTGGTACAAGTTCCTCAAATTCCACGATCCACTGCACGATCTGTGCTTCAGAGCTCAGGTGATAAAAAAAAAAAAAAATTCGTTGGGACTCGGCCGCCAAAGCCTCGAGCGGTCTACCGTTTTTCCCCGGCAACACGAAGCGAGTATAAATTATTCGATCTCGCAACGGCCGGTTTCTCAGACTCTCGACAACGAGGCTATGGCAAAAAGCAAGTCCCCTCTGAGCTTGCAGCACAATTGTGAAACGGGAAAACGAACAAGTACCAGCGGCGTATTGCTTTCACGCAGAGACGCAAAATAATGGTACACACTCGACCTGTCGAATATGCAAAGTCGACGACATAACTTACCGTTCGGGTAAGAAAAATTCGTTAGGACTCGTCGGTTAACAACACCAACACCTCGAGCGCGGTCTGTATAATTTTATTTACCCGACAACACGAAGCGAGCATAATAAATGAGATTCGATCTCGCAACGGCGGGTTCATTATACAGACTCTAATCGCCAACGAGGCTTGGCCCGACGAATCGTCCCCTCCGAACGGAACGGTACGATCGACATTAACACAACCAGGGTACGCGGCGCGACACCACGCTCTTAACGAATTCGAAGTCGACGACGATCGTCGTTCGGGTAAAGATTCGTTGGGACTCGCCGTCGTACACAGCCTCGAGGCGGTCTGTTTCACCCGACAACGCGAAGCGAGCATAATATTGTTCGATCTCGCAACGGCACGGGTTTTCACAGACTCTCGACAACGAGGCTTGGCGGCGACGAATCGTCCCCTCCGAACGGAACGGTACGATCGACTAAAACAGGATACGCGCGACACACGCTCTTAAAGGAATTCGAAGTCGACGACGGCGCGTCCGTTCGGGTGAAGATTCGTTGGGACTCGCCGCACGCGCAGCCTCTGAGCGGTCCAATTTAACCTGCGACACGAAGCGAGCATAAAATGGTTCGATCTCGCAACGGCAACGGGTTTTCATAGACTCTATGAGAGCGAGGCTTGGCGGCGACGAATCGTCCCCTCCGAACGGAACGGTACGATCGACTAAAACAGGATACGCGCGACACACGCTCTTAAAAGAAATCGAAGTCGACGACGGCGCGTCCGTTCGGGTGAATGATTCGTTGGGACTCGCCGCACGCGCAGCCTCTGAGCGGTCCAATTTAACCTGCGACACGAAGCGAGCATAAAATTGTTCGATCTCGCAACGGCAACGGGTTTTCAGACACTCAACAACGAGGCTTGGCGGCGACGAATCGTCCCCTCCGAACGAAACGGTACGGTACGATCGACTGGTATAAAAGAGCGGGCGACACACGATCCTGCGAATTCGAGATTGACGACGGTACACGTTCATCGTTCGGGTGAAGATTCGTTGGGACTCGCCGCGCGCGCAGCCTCGAAGCGGTCCAATTTAACCTGCGACACGAAGCGAGCATAAAATTGTTCGATCTCGCAACGGCACGGGTTTTCACAGACTCTCGACAACGAGGCTTGGCGGCGACGAATCGTCCCCTCCGAACGAAACGGTACGGTACGATCGACTGGTATAAAAGAGCGGGCGACACACGATCCTGCGAATTCGAGGTCGACGACGGTACAACACGTTCATCGTTCGGGTGAAGATTCGTTGGGACTCGCCGCGCGCGCAGCCTCGAAGCGGTCCAATTTAACC
>CAXAJV010000103.1:47500-50000 GCA_963969225.1 Xylocopa violacea | reverse complement strand
ATGCTCATTTTTATTTTTTTTTGTTGAGGAACTTGTTTGGTATATCATCGGTGTATATCTATCTCCATATACACCTTTCATGCGTATAGCATATTATGGACATTTCGTACACACATCTGGTACGTCCAAAAATTCAATATGTATCTCTAGAGTCCGTTCCGAGAGCTCGGAGCGTAAAGATTTAGAATCGATGCAAGGAAGGTACAATTTAACCGAGTAAAACTCGGATAAATGGTCACCAACGTCACCGTTGGACGCTCGCCACATATGGGCCATTCGGTCAAAGACACCGACCCGTGGCAATGCAGTGTGGAGAAAATTCGACAACCGACACGGGACAGAGCAGTCGAGAACGTATTCTCGAGGAGCGGTGGACTGCTTCTCAACCGAAGTCATAGAATAGCCACGCGCCCGACGCTACTCCGCCCGGCCGGCTCGAACCGACCTGTCTCCTTATAGATACGGAACGGCCGGCCGGGCGGTCGGCGCCGGCCGGGCTAACGCACGGGCGCTTACGGTGGTAAACTCCAGCGGCGACCGACCGTCCGGAAAGGCTGCTGTAACTTAGTCGCGCGGAGGCGCAAGTATAAAGTGCTATTAACGTTGAACTTTTATGAACGGAAATTGTTTAAACATAATGAATATATACGGAAAAACATATTTCTAGAATATAACGAATTTTAATCGATTTTAACATTGAAAAAACGCAGTTATAAAATACGAAGTCAACGAAAAACACGAAAAATCGAAAATCTGACACGTACAAATGAATTCTACAATCAAATTAATCGATATTACGAAAAAAAAACCAAGCGTTTATATAAAAAAATTACCGATAAATTGACAAAAACCGCCAGTCGTGTCGGTTTCGGGAGACTAAAAATTATAAATTCGACTAAACAATGCGCTAATAAATTCCATCAATAGCTTTCAATAAGGTTTCTGCAAAAAAATTGTTAGGTCAACGGTTTAATTTACGAGAAAATAGCGAAAAACCGCCGATCGTGTCGCTTCCGACCTCTCGTTGCGAATATTTTCTAAGTTCCCCGTCGTGTCGCTTCCGACCGCTCGGCGCGAATATTTTCTAAGTTCCCGGTCATGTCGCTTCCGACCTCTCGGTGGGAATATTTTACAATTTCACGGTCATGTCGCTTCCGACCTCTCGGTGGGAATATTTTACAATTTCACGGTCATGTCGCTTCCGACCTCTCGGTGGGAATATTTTACAATTTCACGGTCATGTCGCTTCCGACCTCTCGGTGGGAATATTTTACAATTTCACGGTCATGTCGCTTCCGACCTCTCGGTAGGAATATTTTTCAAATCTCCGGACGCATCGCTTCCTACATTTCGGTGAGGATATTTTTTACGTTTCTGAACGTATCGGTCCCGACCTCTTGGTGCGAATATTATATATATATATATATATATATATATATATAACATAATATAACCTAACCTAATACAACCTGATCGCACGGTGCGAATATTTTCAAAGTTCCCCGCCGTGTCGCTTCCGACCTCTCGGCGCGAATATTTTCAAAGTCCCCGGTCGTGTCGGTCCCGACCGCTCGGCGCGAATATTTTCTAAGTTCCCCGTCGTGTCGCTTCCGACCGCTCGGCGCGAATATTTTCTAAGTTCCCCGCCGTGTCGCTTCCGACCGCTCGGCGCGAATATTTTCTAAGTTCCCGGTCATGTCGCTTCCGACCTCTCGGTGGGAATATTTTACAATTTCACGGTCATGTCGCTTCCGACCTCTCGGTGGGAATATTTTACAATTTCACGGTCATGTCGCTTCCGACCTCTCGGTAGGAATATTTTTCAAATCTCCGGACGCATCGCTTCCTACATTTCGGTGAGGATATTTTTTACGTTTCTGAACGTATCGGTCCCGACCTCTTGGTGCGAATATTATATATATATATATATATATATATATATATATATATATATATATATAACATAATATAACCTAACCTAATACAACCTGATCGCACGGTGCGAATATTTTCAAAGTTCCCCGCCGTGTCGCTTCCGACCTCTCGGCGCGAATATTTTCAAAGTCCCCGGTCGTGTCGGTCCCGACCGCTCGGCGCGAATATTTTCTAAGTTCCCCGTCGTGTCGCTTCCGACCGCTCGGCGCGAATATTTTCTAAGTTCCCCGCCGTGTCGCTTCCGACCGCTCGGCGCGAATATTTTCTAAGTTCCCGGTCATGTCGCTTCCGACCTCTCGGTGGGAATATTTTACAATTTCACGGTCATGTCGCTTCCGACCTCTCGGTGGGAATATTTTACAATTTCACGGTCATGTCGCTTCCGACCTCTCGGTAGGAATATTTTTCAAATCTCCGGACGCATCGCTTCCTACATTTCGGTGAGGATATTTTTTACGTTTCTGAACGTATCGGTCCCGACCTCTTGGTGCGAATATTATATATATATATATATATATATATATATATATATATATATATATAACATAATATAACCTAACCTAAT
>CAXAJV010000103.1:12500-42500 GCA_963969225.1 Xylocopa violacea | reverse complement strand
ACTTTCGTGTAAGGATTCAGTTGTTATCTTTTGTGTGCAGATTTTATAGGCACGGCCCCATGGGTTCGCGTTTCCTTCCGTGGTTACGAAATTTTTCCAGCTGTCTAGTTTGGCTTTTCGTATTGCTGCTACGTATTTGTTCCTGATGGACGAATATTTCATTTTCTCTTGTGATCTTCGAGGTTCATGGGAGGTTTGTTGATATTTGCGTCTTGCTTTTGTGGTTAGAGTTTTGAGTTTTGTAAGATGTGAGTTCCACCATGGCACGGATTTTGGAAATTGTTTCTTTTTTGGTATGGCTGCGTTGCATGCTGCTTGTATTATATGTGTGATCTCTATAGCTGCCTTATTGGAATTAGTGAGGTTGGTTGTGGTTTGTGTTCTAGCTCTTTCCTGTTCTAATACCTGTTCGAATCTCTTCCAGTTGGCACGTTTGAGGTTGTATCTTGGGAGAGTTTGTAAATCACTTTTGCCTGTTTTGCATGATTTTATTTGGAATGTAATGAGATTATGGTCGCTAGTGGTTGCTCCATCGTGAATTTCCCAGTTGGTTACGGAATTATAGAGAGATGAGGTGGTAAGTGTAACATCTATGTTTGTTTGACCTTGGAATGAGTCAAACGTGTATGTATCTGATGGTGTATTTAAAATAAACAGGTTGCGTTGAGCTATAAGGATTTCCAATTTCTCTCCTCTTTCGTCCGAGAGTCTGCTATGCCAAATCTCCGATTTGGCATTCGCATCTAAGCATATTGTGATGTTTTGTCCTTTCAACGTTGTGATTATTGCATCAAGATGCTGTAGGTAAGGTTCTATGTTATCGCTGCATTGAAAATAGCTGCTTATGACGTAAAATTTTTGTCTTCCTGCTGTGATTTCGGCGCAAGTAAAATGTGTGTTCGATAATTGCTCTAATTTTAATACGGTATAATTTTGGTTTGCAATGACTATCGCAGCTTTGATTGTATTCTGTGAGGTGATACGGGAGAAACGCTTTGTGTCAGAAAGGACTTTGAAGTTTCCGAGACTTGGTATCTTATCATTGAAGGAGTAGGGTTCCTGAATCGCGAGTATGTCGATGTGTTTGTCCTTTAGAAGACATCGTATTTCGTCCAACACTGCTTTTGAATTTTGCCCATTTAACTGGCCTACGGTGATCATGCTTGGCTGAGGTAATGTAAGTTTTTGTTTACTTGCCATAGTCAGTTCTTGCAAGTACCTGGTTTATGGCTGCGATGTAAGAGGGGCAGTCTTTGTCTGTAACGCTATGATTATGCGCTTTTCCTGACTTTTTGCAGTTTACGCACGCTGCTGTTTTGCTTCTGTTGGGGCAATTTTTGAAAGTGTGTCCCGCCATCGCGCAGTGGCCGCATACGTCGCCTTCACTCCTACAATGTTTCGTGGTGTGTCCGTACCCTTGACATTTGTAACACCGCGTTGCGACGATATAGTCCTGTACTCGGCAGCATTGCCACATTATATATATGCGTTCTTTTTTGATGAGTACTTCCCTGGCTTCTTTGGATGTCTCTAATACTATATTACAGCTATCCTTATTGTTTTTGTTTCCAGTTTTGAACGCTATTTTCGTCTGTTGCGCGTATTTCTTCTTTTCCTGTTCACTAAAATTTTGGTCCATAATGGCCTGTAATGTTTCCGTGTCATTTTCTCTTCTCGGAGCTCCGTATATTATAATGCGTGGGCTCTTCTTGGCAGGTACGTCAACAACGAGGCCTGCTGTTTTGAGTTTTTCGTTCGCGATCAGGGATTGCACGTTGCTGGATTTGGCTGTCTCGACGATTATGGCGCTTCCTTGAATTCGTCTGACATTCTTAACCTGTAGGTTGTCTTCTTTTGGAGAGACTAGGTCGATAAGCGCTCGCTTCGTTTCCTCACTGTTGGTGTATTTTGCCGTATCTTTTGGTCGTATGAGCACGACATTTGGTGGATTCTGTCTCAGATTTGAGAGTCCTGCCGCTTTAGATTTTATTCCGAGTCGCTCCGCGTACGTTAACTTTTCGGATTGCACTGCTGACGTGGCTTTCTTCCCTACTTCCGCGAATTCTTTCCTTTGTTTCTTGCTTTCGCTTTTTAGCGCTTCCAACTTCCCCTCCAATTTGCTGTTTATTAGCAAGGACTCTTGTAGTAGATTTTGCAGATTTGCGATCTTATTTAGAATGTACTTACTGGGTCCTTGCTTGATTCCGTTGTCTGGATCTGTCAGATGGTTTATTAACTTCCTCTGTATTGCTTCTGCTCGTGATTTGATACTAAATGTGGGGCCTTTATAAATGTTTGTTTCCTCTTCGCTATCACTTTCGCTGTTGTCAACCTGTGGTGTTTGTTTTGGAGACGGTTTTCCTTCTCCTCGAGATTCAGTCTCGTTTCTCTTCTGTGGTCTTTCCATGTCTGTTTCAGTTTCTGCAGTTAATCTTCTTTTCCGCACATGCTTGCCTTTTTTACTGTATCTGTGAACTATTGCAGTTCGTTCCATATCTGTTGTGTCTCCTTCCATGGTTGTTATCCGTATGCGGGAAGCTCTAGTTCTCTCCGCGTGATGGCGCTGCCGCTGCTTTTACGCCCAATATGGCGGCCAAGATGGCGTCCAAGATGGCCGACTAACCTGTCACTTTATTTCGGGATAAAATTTCACTTACCTTTGCTGTAGATTACTGGATTTCCAATCTAAATACACCAAAATGAAGCTGGCGTTATTCCGCTTCTTTCGGTATATAAATATGGGCTGGGTCGTCAGGCGGTTCTGTGTCACGAAGCTGCGAAACAGTTGGCGTGGGTTGTTCGGCGCGAGGGAAACGCCCGGCACCGATTTTCTCACTTTTCCGTTCACAATCTTCGAATTTCACTGAACTTATTGTCACTGATCGTTCACAGCCACTAGAGAACCACTTTAGAATACTCGGTTTAAATTTCCTGACGGTTTTTACACCGAAAACACGAAATTTTTACGGAGCGACGTGAAGCGCGTCTGTCCTCGACCGATCCAAGATGGCGTCCCCCGATAGGGACAGAATACTCTGAACCCGGCCCCGGGAAGGGGCACGAGTCTGCTACCTCGCCTTAAGGGCATACGCAACATTTTCCCATCGACTTCCCAACGCGAACCAGTCCTCTGGAACGGGAGAGGAAAAACCCAGCAGCGCCGCGGCGATCGTTTTCCCGCGGTGTGGGCCCTTCAGTTACCCCGACGCTCGACCGAGACTAAGTCTCGTTCGGCCGCAGGGGCATCCACGGGGAACCTCGGGGAGGCGGGCCCACCGCATGCTCGCGTGCATGCTCGCTCTGATCCTGTAGGGAGAAACGCACATGATTAGTAAATAAGTTTGAAATTCGCGGAGGAGGAGGAGGGCTCGACGGAGACAGTTAGCTGCGAAGATGTGCAACGCTGCTCCGCCTTGCCCCGGCGCTCCGACAACGCCGGGGTGAGCCGTCCCCAAGAACGAGGGAGGGAAAAATTTCGGAACGGATGGAGCAAGCCTACTCCAGGAAACCTTTCAGCCAGAGCGATTCTCTGCTGAAATCGGCGAGCGTGGAGAAGGCCTCTGGTGACGACACCAGATACGGTGCCGCCTCCGGCCAACTCCACTCACCCGCAGGAACGAAGGTCCGCAGAGCTTCCCTCTGCGGTTCGAAGATAGGACACTCCAGGAGGAAGTGGCCTACCGTGTCCACCGCACTACCGCAGACGCACGTCGCATCGTCGGCAACGGCATACGTCAAGAGACGAGCCATGAAGTTGCCGTGACCCGACAGCACCTGCGTGGTGTAGTGATTCGGCTTCAGCCAGCCGGCAGCCAACCTCTCCCGGACGTCCTTGAAGAATTCGAATGTTGTGCGGCCCTTGGGGGAAGATGTCCACAAGGCTTGCCACATATTCGTCGCTTCTTCCTTCACGCGTTTTTTGCCGTCATCCGCATCGCTTGGGATGACGGCGTTCCCTAACCTGGCGTCATTTCCTCTACGAAGATTGTAGAGGGCCCTATTTTGCTGGACGACAATATCGATGGGGGCCGCGCCGGCCACCACGCACGCACTTTGCCACGATATCCGGCGATACGCGCCGGTAACCGCGATCAAAGCGCGGCGCTGCGCGGACCTGAGCACCCTCCACTCCCTCTCCGAGCACAGGTCGGCCCATCCCGCTGAGGCGTATGCCACTTTCGGGACGAATGCTCCCCTGTATATCCCGGCTAGGGAGTCGAAGCGAAGCCCCCAACTACTCCTCGCCAGCCTACTTAATCTCGCGAACAGCGACCCGACCTTGTCGCTTATTTTCTGGCAATGCGTTCGGACGCGCATTCCTTTATCGAACGTGACGCCTAGGTACTTAACCGCGGGTCTAAATTTTATCTTCGCGTCTCCTATACGGATGGTCGGTGGTCTACCGGCAAGGTCGGCTTTCGAAGGCCGAACGGCCTTGCGTTTTCTATCGGGACGGGCGCCTCCTCTTCGACCTAAAATTTGCCGCTCGATCCAGCCACTCTTGAGGACAATTGCCTCCGTCTTTGTGGCCGAGATTTCGAGTTTGGCCGAGCTACACCACCTAAGTATTTGGTTCGCGACCTGTTGACCTTGGGTCTCGAGGTCACGCCTACTATTTCCGCTTATTAGGACGAGAAGATCGTCCGCATAAGCGATAAACCTATTCTCGACTGTGGTCTGAAGTGACCGCAGGAGATCGTCGAACATGAGGTTCCAGCAGGCGGGACCGAGTACGGAGCCTTGCGGACACCCCCTCGTCGCCTGCTTCGAAACCTGTTCGGAAGCTATCGAGATCTTAACCCGTCGGCCGTCGAAGTAATTAGAAATCACTCCGAAAACATTCCGAGGGCAGTCTCGCTCTCTAAGGGAATTCAAAACTAGGGGCCACCAGACGTTGTCGAAGGCCCCGGAGATGTCGAAGAGCATTGCCGCCACGTATCGATCCTGCGAGGCATCGACCAGGCGGCGCAACTCCACGATAGCGTCCTCCGTCGACTTTCCGGGCGTGAACCCGAATTGCCGGTCGGACACTTTTCCAGGCGCCAACGACGTCTGATAGAGGCGCTTCTTGAGAAGCTTTTCGAAAAGTTTACCTATCACTGAGAGGAGGCAGATCGGACGGTAGGATTTTGGATCCTTCTCGTCCTTCCCTTCCTTAAGAAGTACTCGTAGAGAGCCCTCCTTCCAGACGAAGGGAAAGACGCCCCATTGAAGGCATCCATTAAAAAGCCGCGTAATTTGGCCGGGAATGACTCTAACCGCGGTTTTCAGCGCGCGGACCTCGACGTGGTCCGGCCCTGGCGCTTTATTATTTTTGAAGGTTCGAACGGTACTCACGACCTCTGCCTCCGTGATGGGGGCAGCGTCGGGAGTACCGGGCGCGATGCGTGCGCCTTCCCTAATGACACGTTGATCCGGCGTGTCTTCTTCTTCCCGGTCGTCGGGAACGTGTGCCTCCAAGAGCAAGCTGGCTGTTTCGCGGCAATTCGATGTGACTACACTACCACGCCGGAGAGTGCTGAGAACTCTCTCAACTCGGAGTTTCTTCGCCTGGTACTTGTATACGGTGCTCCAGGGCCCCGAGTTTCCGTTCGACGTAACAAATCGTCGCCAGCTTTCGAGCTTCGTCCGCTTCACCGTCCTACTGTATTCCCGCAAAGAAGAACGGTACTCTAGCAGTTTTGCCCGGCGGGCGGCTTCGTCTCTTTCCCTCTGGAAGGCACGACGGAGACGATACACGTGCTTTTTCTTTTTGGTTAACTCGCGAGTCCACCACGGGTTGGACTTTCTAAATACGCGTTTACGTGGCATCGACGCGGCGCAGGCGTCAGTAATGACGCCTGTGAGCGTTTCCGCCATCTTCTCGACGTCTTCCATAGAGTCGAGCCGGAGGGCCTCAAGCCTCGATCTAGATAGATCGGCTAGGCGACCGCAGTAGCGCTCCCAATCGGCCCGACGAGTGTCGAACCGAGTGCTCGCACCGCCCCGATCCGCCGCTTTGGCTCTCGGTACCCTCAGCCCGATATCTATGGCGTTGTGATCGCTATTGGCCCAACCGCACCTTACCTTCCAGCCCCTGACGAAAGGGAGCATGGATGGCGACGCCAGGGTTACATCGATGAAAGACTCACCCCTCGTCGACCAATAGGTGGGCGGCTGCCGAGCGTCATTCACAACTTCCATGCCAAACGATCGGATGAGCGCTTCGAACATCGCACCTCTTTCGTCTGTTCTCTGTGGCCCCCAGAGTGACGACCGAGCGTTGGCATCTACCGACACTATGAGTCTCTTCCCCCTCAGAGACTGAAACACCATCTCGAGGTGTCTGAGGTGCTCCTCGATTTCGTCGCTATACTGGAAATAGCATGATGCGACGTATATCGAGAAGCCGGGCGCCAGCACTTCTGCACACACACAGTGTTCCGTGCTTAGCTGCGAGACAAAAACCATCTCGAAGCGAGGGTTGCACACGGCAACCGCAGCCCACGGGAATTGTGAACTGACGGCCGCCACCCTCGCCCCGATCCCTAGTCCACTAACGGTGTGGCTCGTGCCCGAAGAACTGACGTATGGTTCCTGCAACAGCAGGACGTCTAAGTGCTTCGAGGCTACGAGCTGACGCACCTCGCCTGCAACTGTAGCTGAATGTTGCATGTTCAGCTGCAGTATCCTAATACCCGTGGTCTCGATAACGGACGGTGACGTCGTCGTCGACGTCGGTACGGTCGCGGACGCGGACGCGGGCGCAGTGGGGTTGTGGGGGGACGCGGTCGCGGAGGGAGGGTTCGCGGAGCTATCGCTTGATTTTATTTTTGTTCCTATCACAGACTCAGCCGGAGATACCGGATCCGACCTGAGTCTCGCGTCGCACTTCGTGATTCGTATCTGGACAGCGCGAAGGCTGATACCTAGAGGCCGCGCCAGAGTCGTTTGAGCAGAAGCACACCCGGTCGCGGCTTGGCGATGATGCCGAGGAGCGGCCGTCATCGAGCGCGTTACCGGGCGGCTTCGTTGCTCGACAATGGGGCCAACACCTGGGGGCGAGGTCTCGGGCCGAAGGATGTTCGCCCGCCTTGACCTATTCATCGCCACGATGACTCCTCCCGATCCTGCCCTCACCCGGAGATCCGAATGGAGGGCTATTTTACCTCCGGAGTATTTAGGATCGAATGAAGCCATCATGAAATTTGCGAAATTAGGGGGGGGTGATGCTTCATACATGGAGTGAAGGTGGGGTCGTCACTCCCCATCGGCGCGCATCACACGCCGCTCTGCCTCTTGGTGCTTTCTCACGTATCGGGACGGTGGGGTCGTTACTCCCCAACAGCGCGCACCGGCGCTGCCCTGCCGGGGCCGCGGTCTCCTGGTGCAAAACGCCGGGAGACTCACGCGAGAGCCATGAAATTCGAGGGTGATGCTTCATACGTGGAGTGAAGGTGGGGTCGTCACTCCCCATCGGCGCGCATCACACGCCGCTCTGCCTCTTGGTGCTTTCTCACGAATCGGGAAGGTGGGGTCGTTACTCCCCAGCAGCGCGCACCGGCGCTGCCCTGCCTGGGCCGCGGTCTCCTGATGCAAGTTCTCAGGAGACTCACGCGAGAGCCATTGAATTCGAGGGTGATGCTTCATACATGGAGTGAAGGTGGGGTCGTCACTCCCCATCGGCGCGCATCGCACGCCGCTCTGCCTCTTGGTGCTTTCTCACGAATCGGGAAGGTGGGGTCGTTACTACCCAACAGCGCGCACCGACGCTGCCCTGCCGGGGTGCACCTGAGTTCCGCAGTGAGCACTGCGGACGGTACACGGTAGGTGGGAACTCGTTGAGCTGGTAAGCTGAACGAGTTTCCGGGTAATAGAGATAAGTCGTCCTTGGACGATGTGCGGAGTCTCGACTTCGAAATGGGGTATCCACTGGTCGACCGTCCGTGCGTTCGATACGCTCGGTTGGTCGACTGGGACCCATGCGGTGGCCGATCCGTGGGTCGGCCACCTGATTGTTTAGACAAGGGCATTTTTGACCTTTTCGAGACTCGACGGGAGACTGTTTGGTCTCCCAGCCTTAGCCAAATACGAGCCAGGCCGTAATCGTGCAAGTACCTTGAGGAGTGATCGGCCGGAAGTCGACAAACTGCCCGTTAACTGACATCTAGACGTGCTCGCACTTTACGTTTTTGTGGGGCCTCGTCTAGCTGACAAGACGAATCCCCTACGCAATTTTCGAGTTTTTCGTGCTCGAGGTCTCACTAGACACTCGAGACACAGATGCCAGGGGCTAGTTGCCTGCTTATGTCGACAGGATGAGTTTATCAGGTCACTGAGTGCCCACTTCTACTGAATTTTTCACCATCACTCACCGTTCCTGTTTCGACGGCTGACTAGACCGACCACTCTTCAGCTTCGGAGGGTGGGGTCGCCACTCCCCAACGGTGTGCACGATCACCGTTCCGTGCCCGGCCGATAGGGACAGAATATTCTGAACCCGGCCCCGGGAAGGGACACGAGTCTGCTACCTCGCCTTAAGGGCAT
The DNA here is from genome assembly GCA_963969225.1 of Xylocopa violacea. Lineage (NCBI taxonomy): Eukaryota > Metazoa > Arthropoda > Insecta > Hymenoptera > Apidae > Xylocopa > Xylocopa violacea. Next base: position 33,974 of record CAXAJV010000103.1, on the reverse strand, counting down.
ACGCAGCATTTTCCTATCGACTTGCCAACGCGAACCAGTCCTCTGGAACGGGAGAGGAAAAACCCGATAGGGACAGAATATTATTCTTAACCCGGCCCCGGGAAGGGGCACGAGTCTGCTACCTCGCCTTAAGGGCATACGCAACATTTTCCCATCGACTTCCCAACGCGAACCAGTCCTCTGGAACGGGAGAGGAAAAACCCAGCAGCGCCGCGGCGATCGTTTTCCCGCGGTGTGGGCCCTTCAGTTACCCCGACGCTCGACCGAGACTAAGTCTCGTTCGGCCGCAGGGGCATCCACGGGGAACCTCGGGGAGGCGGGCCCACCGCATGCTCGCGTGCATGCTCGCTCTGATCCTGTAGGGAGAAACGCACATGATTAGTAAATAAGTTTGAAATTCGCGGAGGAGGAGGAGGGCTCGACGGAGACAGTTAGCTGCGAAGATGTGCAGCGCTGCTCCACCTTGCCCCGGCGCTCCGACAACGCCGGGGTGAGCCGTCCCCAAGAACGAGGGAGGGAAAATTTCGGAATCGGATGGAGCAAGCCTACTCCAGGAAACCTTTCAGCCAGAGCGATTCTCTGCTGAAATCGGCGAGCGTGGAGAAGGCCTCTGGTGACGACACCAGATACGGTGCCGCCTCCGGCCAACTCCACTCACCCGCAGGAACGAAGGTCCGCAGAGCTTCCCTCTGCGGTTCGAAGATAGGACACTCCAGGAGGAAGTGGCCTACCGTGTCCACCGCACTACCGCAGACGCACGTCGCATCGTTGGCAACGGCATACGTCAAGAGACGAGCCATGAAGTTGCCGTGACCCGACAGCACCTGCGTGGTGTAGTGATTCGGCTTCAGCCAGCCGGCAGCCAACCTCTCCCGGACGTCCTTGAAGAATACGAATGTTGTGCGGCCCTTGGGGGAAGATGTCCACAAGGCTTGCCACATATTCGTCGCCTCTTCCTTCACGCGTTGTTTGCCGTCATCCGCATCGCTTGGGATGACGGCGTTCCCTAACCTGGCGTCTTTTCCTCTACGAAGATTGTAGAGGGCCCTATTTTGCTGGACGACGATATCGATGGGAGCCGCGCCGGCCACCACGCACGCACTTTCCCACGATATCCGGCGATACGCGCCGGTAACCGCGATCAAAGCGCGGCGCTGCGCGGACCTGAGCACCCTCCACTCCCTCTCCGAGCACAGGTCGGCCCATCCCGCTGAGGCGTATGCCACTTTCGGGACGAATGCTCCCCTGTATATCCCGGCTAGGGAGTCGAAGCGAAGCCCCCAACTACTCCTCGCCAGCCTACTTAATCTCGCGAACAGCGACCCGACCTTGTCGCTTATTTTCTGGCAATGCGTTCGGACGCGCATTCCTTTATCGAACGTGACGCCTAGGTACTTAACCGCGGGTCTAAATTTTATCTTCGCGTCTCCTATACGGATGGTCGGTGGTCTACCGGCAAGGTCGGCTTTCGAAGGCCGAACGGCCTTGCGTTTTCTATCGGGACGGGCGCCTCCTCTTCGACCTAAAATTTGCCGCTCGATCCAGCCACTCTTGAGGACAATTGCCTCCGTCTTTGTGGCCGAGATTTCGAGTTTGGCCGAGCTACACCACCTAAGTATTTGGTTCGCGACCTGTTGACCTTGGGTCTCGAGGTCGCGCCTACTATTTCCGCTTATTAGGACGAGAAGATCGTCCGCATAAGCGATAAACCTATTCTCGACTGTGGTCTGAAGTGACCGCAGGAGATCGTCGAACATGAGGTTCCAGCAGGCGGGACCGAGTACGGAGCCTTGCGGACACCCCCTCGTCGCCTGCTTCGAAACCTGTTCGGAAGCTATCGAGATCTTAACCCGTCGGCCGTCGAAGTAATTAGAAATTACTCCGAAAACATTCCGAGGGCAGTCTCGCTCTCTAAGGGAATTCAAAACTAGGGGCCACCAGACGTTGTCGAAGGCCCCGGAGATGTCGAAGAGCATTGCCGCCACGTATCGATCCTGCGAGGAATCGACCAGGCGGCGCAACTCCACGATAGCGTCCTCCGTCGACTTTCCGGGCGTGAACCCGAATTGCCGGTCGGACACTTTTCCAGGCGCCAACGACGTCTGATAGAGGCGCTTCTTGAGAAGCTTTTCGAAAAGTTTACCTATCACTGAGAGGAGGCAGATCGGACGGTAGGATTTTGGATCCTTCTCGTCCTTCCCTTCCTTAAGAAGTACTCGTAGAGAGCCCTCCTTCCAGACGAAGGGAAAGACGCCCCATTGAAGGCATCCATTAAAAAGCCGCGTAATTTGGCCGGGAATGACTCTAACCGCGGTTTTCAGCGCGCGGACCTCGACGTGGTCCGGCCCTGGCGCTTTATTATTTTTGAAGGTTCGAACGGTACTCACGACCTCTGCCTCCGTGATGGGGGCAGCGTCGGGAGTACCGGGCGCGATGCGTGCGCCTTCCCTAGTGACACGTTGATCCGGCGTGTCTTCTTCTTCCCGGTCGTCGGGAACGTGTGCCTCCAAGAGCAAGCTGGCTGTTTCGCGGCAATTCGATGTTACTTCACTACCACGCCGGAGAGTGCTGAGAACTCTCTCAACTCGGAGTTTCTTCGCCTGGTACTTGTATACGGTGCTCCAGGGCCCCGAGTTTCCGTTCGACGTAACAAATCGTCGCCAGCTTTCGAGCTTCGTCCGCTTCACCGTCCTACTGTATTCCCGCAAAGAAGAACGGTACTCTAGTAGTTTTGCCCGGCGGGCGGCTTCGTCTCTTTCCCTCTGGAAGGCACGACGTAGACGATACACGCGCTTTTTCTTTTTAGTTAATTCGCGAGTCCACCACGGGTTGGACTTTCTAAATACGCGTTTACGTGGCATCGACGCGGCGCAGGCGTCAGTAATGACGCCTGTGAGCGTTTCCGCCATCTTTTCGACGTCTTCCATAGAGTCGAGCCGGAGGGCCTCAAGCCTCGATCTAGATAGATCGGCTAGGCGACCGCAGTAGCGCTCCCAATCGGCCCGACGAGTGTCGAACCGAGTGCTCGCACCACCCCGATCCGCCGCTTTGGCTCTCGGTACCCTCAGCCCGATATCTATGGCGTTGTGATCGCTATTGGCCCAACCGCACCTTACCTTCCAGCCCCTGACGAAAGGGAGCATGGATGGCGACGCCAGGGTTACATCGATGAAAGACTCACCCCTCGTCGACCAATAGGTGGGCGGCTGCCGAGCGTCATTCACAACTTCCATGCCAAACGATCGGATGAGCGCTTCGAACATCGCACCTCTTTCGTCTGTTCTCTGTGGCCCCCAGAGTGACGACCGAGCGTTGGCATCTACCGACACTATGAGTCTCTTCCCCCTCAGAGACTGAAACACCATCTCGAGGTGTCTGAGGTGCTCCTCGATTTCGTCGCTGTACTGGAAATAGCATGATGCGACGTATATCGAGAAGCCGGGCGCTAGCACTTCTGCACACACACAGTGTTCCGTGCTTAGCTGCGAGACAAAAACCATCTCGAAGCGGGGGTTGCACACGGCAACCGCAGCCCACGGGAATTGTGAACTGACGGCCGCCACCCTCGCCCCGATCCCTAGTCCACTAACGGTGTGGCTCGTGCCCGAAGAACTGACGTATGGTTCCTGCAACAGCAGGACGTCTAAGTGCCTCGAGGCTACGAGCTGACGCACCTCGCCTGCAACTGTAGCTGAATGTTGCATGTTCAGCTGCAGTATCCTAATACCCGTGGTCTCGATTACGGACGGTGACGTCGTCGTCGACGTCGGTACGGTCGCGGACGCGGACGCGGGCGCGGTGGGGTTGTGGGGGGACGCGGTCGCGGAGGGAGGGTTCGCGGAGCTATCGCTTGATTTTATTTTTGTTCCTATCACAGACTCAGCCGGAGATACCGGATCCGACCTGAGTCTCGCGTCGCATTTCGTGATTCGTATCTGGACAGCGCGAAGGCTGATACCTAGAGGCCGCGCCAGAGTCGTATGAGCAGAAGCACACCCGGTCGCGGCTTGGCGATGATGCCGAGGAGCGGCCGTCATCGAGCGCGTTACCGGGCGGCTTCGTTGCTCGACAATGGGGCCAACACCTGGGGGCGAGGTCTCGGGCCGAAGGATGTTCGCCCGCCTTGACCTATTCATCGCCACGATGACTCCTCCCGATCCTGCCCTCACCCGGAGATCCGAATGGAGGGCTATTTTACCTCCGGAGTATTTAGGATCGAATGAAGCCATCATGAAATTTGCGAAATTAGGGGGGGTGATGCTTCATACATGGAGTGAAGGTGGGGTCGTCACTCCCCATCGGCGCGCATCACACGCCGCTCTGCCTCTTGGTGCTTTCTCACGTATCGGGACGGTGGGGTCGTTACTCCCCAACAGCGCGCACCGGCGCTGCCCTGCCGGGGCCGCGGTCTCCTGGTGCAAAATACCGGGAGACTCACGCGAGAGCCATAAAATTCGAGGGTGATGCTTCATACGTGGAGTGGAGGTGGGGTCGTCACTCCCCATCGGCGCGCATCACACGCCGCTCTGCCTCTTGGTGCTTTCTCACGAATCGGGAAGGTGGGGTCGTTACTCCCCAACAGCGCGCACCGGCGCTGCCCTGCCGGGGTGCACCTGAGTTCCGCAGTGAGCACTGCGGACGGTACACGGTAGGTGGGAACTCGTTGAGCTGGTATGCTGAACGAGTCTCCTAGTAATAGAGGTAAGTCGTCCTTGGACGATGTGCGGAGTCTCGACTTCGAAATAGGGTATCCACTGGTCGACCGTCCGAGCGTTCGATACGCTCGGTTGGTCGACTGGGACCCATGCGATGACCGATCCGTGGGTCGGCCATCTGATTGTTTAGACTAGGGCATTTTTGCCCTTTTCGAGACTCGACGGGAGACTGTTTGGTCTCCCGGCCTTAGCCAAATACGAGCCAGGCCGTAGTCGTGCAAATACCTTGAGGAGTGATCGGCCGGAAGTCGACAAACTGCCTGTTAACTGACATCTAGACGTGCTCGCACTTTACGTTTTTGTGGGGCCTCGTCTAGCTGACAAGACGAATCCCCTACGCAATTTTCGAGTTTTTCGTGCTCGAGGTCTCACCAGACACTCGAGGCACCGATGCCAGGGGCTAGTTGCCTGCTTACGTCGACAGGATGAGTTTATCAGGTCACTGAGTGCCCACTTCTACTGAATTTTTCACCATCACTCACCGTTCCTGTTTCGACGGCTGACTAGACCGAACACTCTTCAGCTTCGGAGGGTGGGGTCGCCACTCCCCAACGGTGTGCACGATCACCGTTCCGTGCCCGAAGATAGGGACAGAATATTCTAAGCCCGGCCCCGGGAGGGGGCTCGGACATGCTTCATCGCCATTATGGCATACGCGTAAGAAATACCCATAACCCCACTCCCCCGGCGAGCCACTACCGAGGGAGCGGGCAGGGAGAAACCAGCACCGCCATGCACCACTCATTTATTTTTCGTCATTTAAGCTCTTTGGCTTATCCGTACATTTTGTACATTGTGTTATTAGTTCAACACCTTTTGCGTAGGGGAAGACCCGCTTGACTCATCGTCGGCTGTAAGGAGTTTTGATCTATAAATGCATTTGTGTGCTTGGATAAACTTTATAGATTACCCAATCTGTCCCATTTGCGTTCAATATGTTCGAATTCGCAGTGGCAGCCCTTTGCTTCACCCACACAGATCGAGCTGTGGGACTACTGACGGCGGGAACCACGAGGAGGTGGCTGCTTGCTAACTATGGCCCGTAGGAGGTCACAGATGTCCTATCTGCTATCCTAGGGGTTTGCACATGGCGCCATCGCAACAGTGGGGATAAATCCCCGACGCCATCTTAAACCCCGTGGGGCCATAGCTTCTCCCGCCCCGATAGGGACAGAATACTGAATACTCTGAACCCGGCCCCGGGAAGGGGCACGAGTCTGCTACCTCGCCTTAAGGGCATACGCAACATTTTCCCATCGACTTCCCAACGCGAACCTGTCCTCTGGAACGGGAGAGGAAAAACCCAGCAGCGCCGCGGCGATCGTTTTCCCGCGGTGTGGGCCCTTCAGTTACCCCGACGCTCGACCGAGACTAAGTCTCGTTCGGCCGCAGGGGCATCCACGGGGAACCTCGGGGAGGCGGGCCCACCGCATGCTCGCGTGCATGCTCGCTCTGATCCTGTAGGGAGAAACGCACATAATTAGTACATAAGTTACAATTCGCGGAGGAGGAGGAGGGCTCGACGGAGACAGTTAGCTGCGAAGATGTGCAGCGCTGCTCCGCCTTGCCCCGGCGCTCCGACAACGCCGGGGTGAGCCGTCCCCAAGAACGAGGGAGGGAAGATTTTTTATCGGATGGAGCAAGCCTACTCCAGGAAACCTTTCAGCCAGAGCGATTCTCTGCTGAAATCGGCGAGCGTGGAGAAGGCCTCTGGTGACGACACCAGATGCGGTGCCGCCTCCGGCCAACTCCACTCACCCGCAGGAACGAAGGTCCGCAGAGCTTCCCTCTGCGGTTCGAAGATAGGACACTCCAGGAGGAAGTGGCCTACCGTGTCCACCGCACTACCGCAGACGCACGTCGCATCATCGGCAACGGCGTACGTCAAGAGACGAGCCATGAAGTTGCCGTGACCCGACAGCACCTGCGTGGTGTAGTGATTCGGCTTCAGCCAGCCGGCAGCCAACCTCTCCCGGACGTCCTCGAAGAATACGAATGTTGTGCGGCCCTTGGGGGAAGATGTCCACAAGGATTGCCACATATTCGTCGCCTCTTCTTTCACGCGTTGTTTGCCGTCATCCGCTTCGCTTGGGATGACAGCGCTCCCTAACCTGGCGTCCTTTCCTCTACGAAGATTGTAGAGGGCCCTATTTTGCTGGACGACGATGTCGATAGGAGCCGCGCCGGCCACCACGCACGCACTTTCCCACGATATCCGGCGATACGCGCCGGTAACCGCGATCAAAGCGCGGCGCTGCGCGGACCTAAGCACCTTCCACTCCCTCTCCGAGCACAGGTCGGCCCATCCCGCTGAGGCGTATGCCACTTTCGGGATGAATGCTCCCCTGTATATCCCGGCTAGGGAGTCGAAGCGAAGCCCCCAACTACACCTCGCCAGCCTACCTAATCTCGCGAACAGCGACCCGACCTTGTCGCTTATTTTTTGGCAATGCGTTCGGACGCGCATTCCTTTATCAAACGTGACGCCAAGGTACTTGACCGCGGGTCTAAATTTTATTTTTGCGTCCCCTATACGGATGGTCGGTGGCCTACCGGCAAGGTCGGCTTTCGAAGGCCGAACGGCCTTGCGTTTTCTATCGGGGCGGGCGCCTCCTCTCCGACCTAAGGGTTGCCGCTCGATCCAGCCACTCTTGAGGACAATTGCCTCCGTCTTTGTGGCCGAGATTTCGAGTTTGGCCGAACTACACCAACTAAGAATTTGATTCGCGACCTGTTGACCTTGGGTCTCGAGGTCGCGCCTACTATTCCCGCTTACTAGGACGAGGAGATCGTCCGCGTAAGCGATAAACCTATTCTCAACTGTGGTCTGAAGTGACCGCAGGAGATCGTCGAACATAAGGTTCCAGCAGGCGGGACCGAGTACGGAGCCTTGCGGACACCCCCTCGTCGCCTGCTTCGAAACTTGCTCGGAAGCTATCGAGATCTTGACCCGTCGGCCGTCGAAGTAATTAGAAATTACTCCGAAAACATTCCGAGGGCAGTCTCGCTCTTTGAGAGACTTCAAAACTAATGGCCACCAGACATTGTCGAAGGCCCCGGAGATATCGAAGAGCATCGCCGCCACGTATCGATCCTCCGAGGAATCGACCAGGCGGCGCAACTCCACGATAGCGTCCTCCGTCGACTTTCCGGGCGTGAACCCGAATTGCCGGACGGACACTTTTCCAGGCGCCAACGACGTCTGGTAGAGGCGCTCCTTGAGCAGCTTTTCGAAGAGTTTACCTATCACTGAGAGGAGGCAGATCGGACGGTAGGATTTTGGATCCTTCTCGTCCTTCCCTTCCTTAAGAAGTACTCGTAGAGAGCCCTCCTTCCAGACGAAGGGAAAGACGCCCCATTGAAGGCATCCATTAAAAAGCCGTGTAATTTGGCCGGGAATGATTCTAGCCGCGGTTTTCAGCGCACGGACCTCGATGTGGTCCGGCCCTGGGGCTTTGTTATTTTTGAATGAACGAACGGTACTCACGACCTCTGCCTCCGTGATGGGGGCAGCGTCGGGAGTACCGGGCGCGAAGCGTGCGCCTTCCCTAATGACACGTTGATCCGGCGTGTCTTCTTCTTCCCGGTCGTCGGGGACGTGTGCCTCCAAGAGCAAGCTGGCTGTTTCGCGGCAATTGGATGTGGTTTCACTACCACGCCGGAGAGTGCTGAGAACTCTCTCAACTCGGAGTTTCTTCGCCTGGTACTTATATACGGAGCTCCAGGGCCCCGAGTTCCCGTTCGACGTAACAAATCGTCGCCAGCTTTCGAGCTTCGTCCGCTTCACCGTCCTACTGTATTCCCGCAAAGAAGAACGGTACTCTAGTAGTTTTGTTCGGCGGGCGGCTTCGTCTCTTTCCCTCTGGAAGGCACGACGTAGACGATACACGTGCTTTTTCTTATTAGTTAGTTCGCGAGTCCACCACGGGTTGGACTTTCTAAACACTCTTTTACGTGGCATCGACGCGGCGCAGGCGTCGATAATGACGCCTGTGAGCGTTTCCGCCATCCTTTCGACGTCTTCCATAGAGTCGAGCCGGAGGGCCTCGAGCCTCGATCTAGATAGATCGGCTAGGCAACCGCAGTAGCGCTCCCAATCGGCCCGGCGAGTGTCGAACCGAGTGCTCGCGCCACCCCGATCCGCCGCTTTGGCTCTCGGTACCCTCAGCCCGATATCTATGGCGTTGTGGTCGCTGTTGGCCCAACCGCACCGTACCTTCCAGCCCCTGACGAAAGGGAGCATGGATGGCGACGCCAGGGTTACATCGATGAAAGACTCACCCCTCGTCGACCAATAGGTGGGCGGCTGCCGAGCGTCATTCACAACTTCCATGCCAAACGATCGGATGAGCGTCTCGAACATCGCTCCTCTTTCGTCTGTACTCTGTGGACCCCAGAGTGACGACCGAGCGTTGGCATCTACCGACACTATGAGTCTCTTCCCCCTCAGAGACTGAAACACCATCTCGAGGTGCCTGAGGTGCTCCTCGATTTCGTCGCTATACTGAAAATAGCATGATGCGACGTATACTGAGAAGCCGGGCGCCAGCACTTCTGCACACACACAGTGTTCCGTGCTTAGCTGCGAGACAAAAATCATCTCGAAGCGAGGGTTGCACACGGCAACCGCAGCCCACGGGAATTGTGAACTGACGGCCGCCACCCTCGCCCCGATCCCTAGTCCACTAACGGCGTGGCTCGTGCCCGAAGAACTGACGTATGGTTCCTGCAATAGCAGGACGTCTAAGTGCTTCGAGGCTACGAGCTGACGCACCTCGCCTGCAACTGTAGCTGAATGTTGCATGTTCAGCTGCAGTATCCTAATACCCGTGGTCTCGATTACGGACGGTGACGCCGTCGACGACGTCGGTACGGTCGCGGACGCGGGCGCGGGCGCGGTGGGGTTATGGGGGGTCGCGGTCGCGGAGGGAGGGTTCGCGGAACTATCGCTTGACTTTATTTCTGTTCCTATCACAGACTCAGCCGGAGATACCGGATCCGACCTGAGTCTAGCGTCGCACCTCGTAATCCGTATCTGGACAGCGCGAAGGCTGATACCTGGAGGCCGCGCCAGAGTCGTGTGAGCAGAATCACACCCGGTCGCGGCTTGGCGATGATGCCGAAGGGCGGCCGTCATCGAGCGCGTTACCGGGCGGCTTCGTTGCTCGACAATGGGGCCAACACCTAGGGGCGAGGTCACGGGCCGAAGGTTGTTCGCCCGTCTTGACCTATTCATCGCCACAATGACTCCTCCCGATCCTGCCCTCACCCGGAGATCCGAATGGAGGGCTATTTTACCTCCGGAATACTTAGGATCGAGTGAAGCCATCATGAAATTTGCGAATTTAGGGGGGTGATGCTTCATACATGGAGTGAAGGTGGGGTCGTCACTCCCCATCGGCGCGCATCACACGCCGCTCTGCCTCTTGGTGCTTTCTCACGAATCGGGAAGGTGGGGTCGTTACTCCCCAACAGCGCGCACCGGCGCTGCCCTGCCTGGGCCGCGGTCTCCTGTTGCAAAACACCGGGAGACTCACGCGAGAGCCATGAGATTCGAGGGTGATGCTTCATACGTAGAGTGAAGGTGGGGTCGTCACTCCCCATCGGCGCGCATCACACGCCGCTCTGCCTCTTGGTGCTTTCTCACGAATCGGGAAGGTGGGGTCGTTACTCCCCAACAGCGCGCACCGACGCTGCCCTGCCTGGGCCGCGGTCTCCTGGTGCAAAACACCGGGAGACTCACGCGAGAGCCATGAAATTCGAGGGTGATGCTTCATACGTAGAGTGAAGGTGGGGTCGTCACTCCCCATCGGCGCGCATCACACGCCGCTCTGCCTCTTGGTGCTTTCTCACGAATCGGGAAGGTGGGGTCGTTACTCCCCAACAGCGCGCACCGACGCTGCCCTGCCGGGGTGCACCTGAGTTCCGCAGTGAGCACTGCGGACGGTACACGGTAGGTGGGAACTCGTTGAGCTGGTATGCTGAACGAGTTTCCCGGTAATAGAGGTAAGTCGTCCTTGGACGATGTGTGGAGTCTCGACTTCGAAATAGGGTATCCACTGGTCGACCGTCCGAGCCTTCAATACGCTCGGTCGATCGACTGGGACCCATGCGATGGCCGATCCGTGGATCGGCCACCTGATTGTTTAGACTAGGGCATTTTGCCCTTTTCGAGACTCGACGGGAGACTGTTTGGTCTCCCAGCCTTAGCCAAATACGAGCCAGGCCATAGTCGTGCAAATACCATGAGGAGTGATCGGCCGGAAGTCGGCAAACTGCCCCTTAACTGGCATCTAGGCGAGCTCGTTAATTACGTTTCTTGTGGGGCCTCGTCTAGCTGACAAGACGAATCCCCTACGCAGTTTTCGAGTTTTTGGTACTCGAGGTCTCAGACACTCGATTCACCGATGCCAGGGGCTAGTTGCCTGCTTACGTCGACAGGATGAGTTTATCAGGTCACTGAGTGCCCACTACTACTGAATTTTTCACCATCACTCACCGTTCCTGTCTGACGGCTGACTAGACCGACCACTCTTCAGCTTCGGAGGGTGGGGTCGCCACTCCCCAACGGTGTGCACGATCACCGTTCCGTGCCCGGAGATAGGGACAGAATACTCTGAACCCGGCCCCGGGAAGGGGCACGAGTCTGCTACCTCGCCTTAAGGGCATACGCAACATTTTCCCATCGACTTCCCAACGTGAACCAGTCCTCTGGAACGGGAGAGGAAAAACCCAGCAGCGCCGCGGCGATCGTTTTCCCGCGGTGTGGGCCCTTCAGTTACCCCGACGCTCGACCGAGACTAAGTCTCGCTCGGCCGCAGGGGCATCCACGGGGAACCTCGGGGAGGCGGGCCCACCGCATGCTCGCGTGCATGCTCGCTCTGATCCTGTAGGGAGAAACACACATGATTAGTACATAGGTTTAAAATTCGCGGAGGAGGAGGAGGGCTCGACGGAGACAGCTAGCTGCGAAGATGTGCAGCGCTGCTCCGCCTTGCCCCGGCGCTCCGACAACGCCGGGGTGAGCCGTCCCCAAGAACGAGGGAGGGAAAATTTCGGAGTCGGATGGAGCAAGCCTACTCCAGGAAACCTTTCAGCCAGAGCGATTCTCTGCTGAAATCGGCGAGCGTGGAGAAGGCCTCTGGTGACGACACCAGATACGGTGCCGCCTCCGGCCATCTCCACTCACTCGCAGGAACGCAAGTCCGCAGAGCTTCCCTCTGCGGTTCGAAGATAGGACACTCCAGGAGGAAGTGGCCTACCGTGTCCACCGCACTACCGCAGACGCACGTCGCGTCGTCGGCAACGGCATACGTCAAGAGACGAGCCATGAAGTTGCCGTGACCTGACAGCACCTGCGTGGTGTAGTGATTCGGCTTCAGCCAGCCGGCAGCCAACCTCTCCCGGACGTCCCTGAAGAATTCGAATGTTGTGCGGCCCTTGGGGGAAGACGTCCACAAGGCTTGCCACATATTCGTCGCCTCTTCTTTTACGCGTTGTTTGCCGTCATCCGCATCGCTTGGGATGACGGCGTTCCCTAACCTGGCGTCTTTTCCTCTACGAAGATTGTAGAGGGCCCTATTTTGCTGGACGACGATATCGATGGGAGCCGCGCCGGCCACCACGCACGCACTTTCCCACGATATCCGGCGATACGCGCCGGTAACCGCGATCAAAGCGCGGCGCTGCGCGGACCTGAGCACCCTCCACTCCCTCTCCGAGCACAGGTCGGCCCATCCCACTGAGGCGTATGCCACTTTCGGGACGAATGCTCCCCTGTATATCCCGGCTAGGGAGTCGAAGCGAAGCCCCCAACTACTCCTCGCCAGCCTACTTAATCTCGCGAACAGCGACCCGACCTTGTCGCTTATTTTCTGGCAATGCGTTCGGACGCGCATTCCTTTATCGAACGTGACGCCTAGGTACTTAACCGCGGGTCTAAATTTTATCTTCGCGTCTCCTATACGGATGGTCGGTGGTCTACCGGCAAGGTCGGCTTTCGAAGGCCGAACGGCCTTGCGTTTTCTATCGGGACGGGCGCCTCCTCTTCGACCTAAAATTTGCCGCTCGATCCAGCCACTCTTGAGGACAATTGCCTCCGTCTTTGTGGCCGAGATTTCGAGTTTGGCCGAGCTACACCAACTAAGTATTTGGTTCGCGACCTGTTGACCTTGGGTCTCGAGGTCACGCCTACTATTTCCGCTTATTAGGACGAGAAGATCGTCCGCATAAGCGATAAACCTATTCTCGACTGTGGTCTGGAGTGACCGCAGGAGATCGTCGAACATGAGGTTCCAGCAGGCGGGACCGAGTACGGAGCCTTGCGGACACCCCCTCGTCGCCTGCTTCGAAACCTGTTCGGAAGCTATCGAGATCTTAACCCGTCGGCCGTCGAAGTAATTAGAAATCACTCCGAAAACATTCCGAGGGCAGTCTCGCTCTCTAAGGGAATTCAAAACTAGGGGCCACCAGACGTTGTCGAAGGCCCCGGAGATGTCGAAGAGCATTGCCGCCACGTATCGATCCTGCGAGGCATCGACCAGGCGGCGCAACTCCACGATAGCGTCCTCCGTCGACTTTCCGGGCGTGAACCCGAATTGCCGGTCGGACACTTTTCCAGGCGCCAACGACGTCTGATAGAGGCGCTTCTTGAGAAGCTTTTCGAAAAGTTTACCTATCACTGAGAGGAGGCAGATCGGACGGTAGGATTTTGGATCCTTCTCGTCCTTCCCTTCCTTAAGAAGTACTCGTAGAGAGCCCTCCTTCCAGACGAAGGGAAAGACGCCCCATTGAAGGCATCCATTAAAAAGCCGCGTAATTTGGCCGGGAATGACTCTAACCGCGGTTTTCAGCGCGCGGACCTCGACGTGGTCCGGCCCTGGCGCTTTATTATTTTTGAATGTTCGAACGGTACTCACGACCTCTGCCTCCGTGATGGGGGCAGCGTCGGGAGTACCGGGCGCGATGCGTGCGCCTTCCCTAATGACACGTTGGTCCGGCGTGTCTTCTTCTTCCCGGTCGTCGGGAACGTGTGCCTCCAAGAGCAAGCTGGCTGTTTCGCGGCAATTCGATGTGGTTTCACTACCACGCCGGAGAGTGCTGAGGACTCTCTCAACTCGGAGTTTCTTCGCCTGGTACTTGTATACGGTGCTCCAGGGCCCCGAGTTCCCGTTCGACGTAACAAATCGTCGCCAGCTTTCGAGCTTCGTCCGCTTCACCGTCCTACTGTATTCCCGCAAAGAAGAACGGTACTCTAGTAGTTTTGCCCGGCGGGCGGCTTCGTCTCTTTCCCTCTGGAAGGCACGACGTAGACGATACACGTGCTTTTTCTTTTTAGTTAACTCGCGAGTCCACCACGGGTTGGACTTTCTAAATACTCGTTTACGTGGCATCGACGCGGCGCAGGCGTCAGTAATGACGCCTGTGAGCGTTTCCGCCATCTTCTCGACGTCTTCCATAGAGTCGAGCCGGAGGGCCTCAAGCCTCGATCTAGATAGATCGGCTAGGCGACCGCAGTAGCGCTCCCAATCGGCCCGACGAGTGTCGAACCGAGTGCTCGCACCGCCCCGATCCGCCGCTTTGGCTCTCGGTACCCTCAGCCCGATATCTATGGCGTTGTGATCGCTATTGGCCCAACCGCACCTTACCTTCCAGCCCCTGACGAAAGGGAGCATGGATGGCGACGCCAGGGTTACATCGATGAAAGACTCACCCCTCGTCGACCAATAGGTGGGCGGCTGCCGAGCGTCATTCACAACTTCCATGCCAAACGATCGGATGAGCGCTTCGAACATCGCACCTCTTTCGTCTGTACTCTGTGTCCCCCAGAGTGACGACCGAGCGTTGGCATCTACCGACACTATGAGTCTCTTCCCCCTCAGAGACTGAAACACCATCTCGAGGTGTCTGAGGTGCTCCTCGATTTCGTCGCTATACTGGAAATAGCATGATGCGACGTATATCGAGAAGCCGGGCGCTAGCACTTCTGCACACACACAGTGTTCCGTGCTTAGCTGCGAGACAAAAACCATCTCGAAGCGAGGGTTGCACACGGCAACCGCAGCCCACGGGAATTGTGAACTGACGGCCGCCACCCTCGCCCCGATCCCTAGTCCACTAACGGTGTGGCTCGCGCCCGAAGAACTGACGTATGGTTCCTGCAACAGCAGGACGTCTAAGTGCTTCGAGGCTACGAGCTGACGCACCTCGCCTGCAACTGTAGCTGAATGTTGCATGTTCAGCTGCAGTATCCTAATACCCGTGGTCTCGATTACGGACGGTGACGTCGTCGTCGACGTCGGTACGGTCGCGGACGCGGACGCGGGCGCGGTGGGGTTGTGGGGGGACGCGGTCGCGGAGGGAGGGTTCGCGGAGCTATCGCTTGATTTTATTTTTGTTCCTATCACAGACTCAGCCGGAGATACCGGATCCGACCTGAGTCTCGCGTCGCATTTCGTGATTCGTATCTGGACAGCGCGAAGGCTGATACCTAGAGGCCGCGCCAGAGTCGTATGAGCAGAAGCACACCCGGTCGCGGCTTGGCGATGATGCCGAGGAGCGGCCGTCATCGAGCGCGTTACCGGACGGCTTCGTTGCTCGACAATGGGGCCAACACCTGGGGGCGAGGTCTCGGGCCGAAGGATGTTCGCCCGCCTTGACCTATTCATCGCCACGATGACTCCTCCCGATCCTGCCCTCACCCGGAGATCCGAATGGAGGGCTATTTTACCTCCGGAGTATTTAGGATCGAATGAAGCCATCATGAAATTTGCGAAATTAGGGGGGGTGATGCTTCATACATGGAGTGAAGGTGGGGTCGTCACTCCCCATCGGCGCGCATCACACGCCGCTCTGCCTCTTGGTGCTTTCTCACGTATCGGGACGGTGGGGTCGTTACTCCCCAACAGCGCGCACCGGCGCTGCCCTGCCGGGGCCGCGGTCTCCTGGTGCAAAACACCGGGAGACTCACGCAAGAGCCTTAGAGTTCGAGGGTGATGCTTCATACGTGGAGTGAAGGTGGGGTCGTCACTCCCCATCGGCGCGCATCGCACGCCGCTCTGCCTCTTGGTGCTTTCTCACGAATCGGGAAGGTGGGGTCGTTACTCCCCAACAGCGCGCACCGGCGCTGCCCTGCCTGGGCCGCGGTCTCCTGGTGCAAAACACCGGGAGACTCACGCGAGAGCCATGAAATTCGAGGGTCGAGGGTGATGCTTCATACGTGGAGTGAAGGTGGGGTCGTCACTCCCCATCGGCGCGCATCGCACGCTGCTCTGCCTCTTGGTGCTTTCTCACGAGTCGGGAAGGTGGGGTCGTTACTCCCCAGCAGCGCGCACCGGCGCTGCCCTGCCTGGGCCGCGGTCTCCTGATGCAAGTTCTCAGGAGACTCACGCGAGAGCCATTGAATTCGAGGGTGATGCTTCATACATGGAGTGAAGGTGGGGTCGTCACTCCCCATCGGCGCGCATCGCACGCCGCTCTGCCTCTTGGTGCTTTCTCACGAATCGGGAAGGTGGGGTCGTTACTACCCAACAGCGCGCACCGACGCTGCCCTGCCGGGGTGCACCTGAGTTCCGCAGTGAGCACTGCGGACGGTACACGGTAGGTGGGAACTCGTTGAGCTGGTAAGCTGAACGAGTTTCCGGGTAATAGAGATAGGTCGTCCTTGGATGATGTGCGGAGTCTCGACTTCGAAATGGGGTATCCACTGGTCGACCGTCCGTGCGTTCGATACGCTCGGTTGGTCGACTGGGACCCATGCGGTGGCCGATCCGTGGGTCGACCACCTGATTGTTTAGACAAGGGCATTTTTGACCTTTTCGAGACTCGATGGGAGACTGTTTGGTCTCCCAGCCTTAGCCAAATACGAGCCAGGCCGTAATCGTGCAAGTACCTTGAGGAGTGATCGGCCGGAAGTCGACAAACTGCCCGTTAACTGACATCTAGACGTGCTCGCACTTTACGTTTTTGTGGGGCCTCGTCTAGCTGACAAGACGAATCCCCTACGCAATTTTCGAGTTTTTCGTGCTCGAGGTCTCACTAGACACTCGAGACACAGATGCCAGGGGCTAGTTGCCTGCTTATGTCGACAGGATGAGTTTATCAGGTCACTGAGTGCCCACTTCTACTGAGTTTTTCACCATCACTCACCGTTCCTGTTTCGACGGCTGACTAGACCGACCACTCTTCAGCTTCGGAGGGTGGGGTCGCCACTCCCCAACGGTGTGCACGATCACCGTTCCGTGCCCGGGAGATAGGGACAGAATACTCTGAACCCGGCCCCGGGAAGGGGCACGAGTCTGCTACCTCGCCTTAAGGGCATACGCAACATTTTCCCATCGACTTCCCAACGCGAACCTGTCCTCTGGAACGGGAGAGGAAAAACCCAGCAGCGCCGCGGCGATCGTTTTCCCGCGGTGTGGGCCCTTCAGTTACCCCGACGCTCGACCGAGACTAAGTCTCGTTCGGCCGCAGGGGCATCCACGGGGAACCTCGGGGAGGCGGGCCCACCGCATGCTCGCGTGCATGCTCGCTCTGATCCTGTAGGGAGAAACACACATCATTAGTACATAAGTTACAATTCGCGGAGGAGGAGGAGGGCTCGACGGAGACAGTTAGCTGCGAAGATGTGCAGCGCTGCTCCGCCTTGCCCCGGCGCTCCGACAACGCCGGGGTGAGCCGTCCCCAAGAACGAGGGAGGGAAAATATCGGATTTGGATGGAGCAAGCCTACTCCAGGAAACCTTTCAGCCAGAGCGATTCTCTGCTGAAATCGGCGAGCGTGGAGAAGGCCTCTGGTGACGACACCAGATACGGTGCCGCCTCCGGCCAACTCCACTCCCCCGCAGGAACGAAGGTCCGCAGAGCTTCCCTCTGCGGTTCGAAGATAGGACACTCCAGGAGGAAGTGGCCTACCGTGTCCACCGCACTACCGCAGACGCACGTCGCATCGTCGGCAACGGCATACGTCAAGAGACGAGCCATGAAGTTGCCGTGACCCGACAGCACCTGCGTGGTGTAGTGATTCGGCTTCAGCCAGCCGGCAGCCAACCTCTCCCGGACGTCCTTGAAGAATTCGAATGTTGTGCGGCCCTTGGGGGAAGATGTCCACAAGGCTTGCCACATATTCGTCGCTTCTTCCTTCACGCGTTTTTTGCCGTCATCCGCATCGCTTGGGATGACGGCGTTCCCTAACCTGGCGTCATTTCCTCTACGAAGATTGTAGAGGGCCCTATTTTGCTGGACGACGATATCGATGGGGGCCGCGCCGGCCACCACGCACGCACTTTCCCACGATATCCGGCGATACGCGCCGGTAACCGCGATCAAAGCGCGGCGCTGCGCGGACCTGAGCACCCTCCACTCCCTCTCCGAGCACAGGTCGGCCCATCCCGCTGAGGCGTATGCCACTTTCGGGACGAATGCTCCCCTGTATATCCCGGCTAGGGAGTCGAAGCGAAGCCCCCAACTACTCCTCGCCAGCCTACTTAATCTCGCGAACAGCGACCCGACCTTGTCGCTTATTTTCTGGCAATGCGTTCGGACGCGCATTCCTTTATCGAACGTGACGCCTAGGTACTTAACCGCGGGTCTAAATTTTATCTTCGCGTCTCCTATACGGATGGTCGGTGGTCTACCGGCAAGGTCGGCTTTCGAAGGCCGAACGGCCTTGCGTTTTCTATCGGGACGGGCGCCTCCTCTTCGACCTAAAATTTGCCGCTCGATCCAGCCACTCTTGAGGACAATTGCCTCCGTCTTTGTGGCCGAGATTTCGAGTTTGGCCGAGCTACACCACCTAAGTATTTGGTTCGCGACCTGTTGACCTTGGGTCTCGAGGTCACGCCTACTATTTCCGCTTATTAGGACGAGAAGATCGTCCGCATAAGCGATAAACCTATTCTCGACTGTGGTCTGAAGTGACCGCAGGAGATCGTCGAACATGAGGTTCCAGCAGGCGGGACCGAGTACGGAGCCTTGCGGACACCCCCTCGTCGCCTGCTTCGAAACCTGTTCGGAAGCTATCGAGATCTTAACCCGTCGGCCGTCGAAGTAATTAGAAATCACTCCGAAAACATTCCGAGGGCAGTCTCGCTCTCTAAGGGAATTCAAAACTAGGGGCCACCAGACGTTGTCGAAGGCCCCGGAGATGTCGAAGAGCATTGCCGCCACGTATCGATCCTGCGAGGCATCGACCAGGCGGCGCAACTCCACGATAGCGTCCTCCGTCGACTTTCCGGGCGTGAACCCGAATTGCCGGTCGGACACTTTTCCAGGCGCCAACGACGTCTGATAGAGGCGCTTCTTGAGAAGCTTTTCGAAAAGTTTACCTATCACTGAGAGGAGGCAGATCGGACGGTAGGATTTTGGATCCTTCTCGTCCTTCCCTTCCTTAAGAAGTACTCGTAGAGAGCCCTCCTTCCAGACGAAGGGAAAGACGCCCCATTGAAGGCATCCATTAAAAAGCCGCGTAATTTGGCCGGGAATGACTCTAACCGCGGTTTTCAGCGCGCGGACCTCGACGTGGTCCGGCCCTGGCGCTTTATTATTTTTGAATGTTCGAACGGTACTCACGACCTCTGCCTCCGTGATGGGGGCAGCGTCGGGAGTACCGGGCGCGATGCGTGCGCCTTCCCTAATGACACGTTGATCCGGCGTGTCTTCTTCTTCCCGGTCGTCGGGAACGTGTGCCTCCAAGAGCAAGCTGGCTGTTTCGCGGCAATTCGATGTTACTTCACTACCACGCCGGAGAGTGCTGAGAACTCTCTCAACTCGGAGTTTCTTCGCCTGGTACTTGTATACGGTGCTCCAGGGCCCCGAGTTTCCGTTCGACGTAACAAATCGTCGCCAGCTTTCGAGCTTCGTCCGCTTCACCGTCCTACTGTATTCCCGCAAAGAAGAACGGTACTCTAGTAGTTTTGCCCGGCGGGCGGCTTCGTCTCTTTCCCTCTGGAAGGCACGACGTAGACGATACACGCGCTTTTTCTTTTTAGTTAATTCGCGAGTCCACCACGGGTTGGACTTTCTAAATACGCGTTTACGTGGCATCGACGCGGCGCAGGCGTCAGTAATGACGCCTGTGAGCGTTTCCGCCATCTTTTCGACGTCTTCCATAGAGTCGAGCCGGAGGGCCTCAAGCCTCGATCTAGATAGATCGGCTAGGCGACCGCAGTAGCGCTCCCAATCGGCCCGACGAGTGTCGAACCGAGTGCTCGCACCACCCCGATCCGCCGCTTTGGCTCTCGGTACCCTCAGCCCGATATCTATGGCGTTGTGATCGCTATTGGCCCAACCGCACCTTACCTTCCAGCCCCTGACGAAAGGGAGCATGGATGGCGACGCCAGGGTTACATCGATGAAAGACTCACCCCTCGTCGACCAATAGGTGGGCGGCTGCCGAGCGTCATTCACAACTTCCATGCCAAACGATCGGATGAGCGCTTCGAACATCGCACCTCTTTCGTCTGTTCTCTGTGGCCCCCAGAGTGACGACCGAGCGTTGGCATCTACCGACACTATGAGTCTCTTCCCCCTCAGAGACTGAAACACCATCTCGAGGTGTCTGAGGTGCTCCTCGATTTCGTCGCTATACTGGAAATAGCATGATGCGACGTATATCGAGAAGCCGGGCGCTAGCACTTCTGCACACACACAGTGTTCCGTGCTTAGCTGCGAGACAAAAACCATCTCGAAGCGAGGGTTGCACACGGCAACCGCAGCCCACGGGAATTGTGAACTGACGGCCGCCACCCTCGCCCCGATCCCTAGTCCACTAACGGTGTGGCTCGTGCCCGAAGAACTGACGTATGGTTCCTGCAACAGCAGGACGTCTAAGTGCTTCGAGGCTACGAGCTGACGCACCTCGCCTGCAACTGTAGCTGAATGTTGCATGTTCAGCTGCAGTATCCTAATACCCGTGGTCTCGATTACGGACGATGACGTCGTCGTCGACGTCGGTACGGTCGCGGACGCGGACGCGGGCGCGGTGGGGTTGTGGGGGGACGCGGTCGCGGAGGGAGGGTTCGCGGAGCTATCGCTTGATTTTATTTTTGTTCCTATCACAGACTCAGCCGGAGATACCGGATCCGACCTGAGTCTCGCGTCGCATTTCGTGATTCGTATCTGGACAGCGCGAAGGCTGATACCTAGAGGCCGCGCCAGAGTCGTGTGAGCAGAAGCACACCCGGCCGCGGCTTGGCGATGATGCCGAGGAGCGGCCGTCATCGAGCGCGTTACCGGGCGGCTTCGTTGCTCGACAATGGGGCCATCACCTGGGGGCGAGGTCTCGGGCCGAAGGATGTTCGCCCGCCTTGACCTATTCATCGCCACGATGACTCCTCCCGATCCTGCCCTCACCCGGAGATCCGAATGGAGGGCTATTTTACCTCCGGAGTATTTAGGATCGAATGAAGCCATCATGAAATTTGCGAAATTAGGGGGGTGATGCTTCATACATGGAGTGAAGGTGGGGTCGTCACTCCCCATCGGCGCGCATCACACGCCGCTCTGCCTCTTGGTGCTTTCTCACGTATCGGGACGGTGGGGTCGTTACTCCCCAACAGCGCGCACCGGCGCTGCCCTGCCGGGGCCGCGGTCTCCTGGTGCAAAACACCGGGAGACTCACGCGAGAGCCATAGAGTTCGAGGGTGATGCTTCATACGTGGAGTGAAGGTGGGGTCGTCACTCCCCATCGGCGCGCATCGCACGCCGCTCTGCCTCTTGGTGCTTTCTCACGAATCGGGAAGGTGGGGTCGTTACTCCCCAGC
>CAXAJV010000103.1:5000-7500 GCA_963969225.1 Xylocopa violacea | reverse complement strand
CGAACATCCCAAGATCATCAGCGTTCGAAGAGGAAATGCGTCCCCGTGCGCGCGTTTGTCTGTGGTCCCCGACAATCGACGGCATATGGAAATAAAATTCGAGATCGACTTCGGCAACGACGGCCTATATACATTGTATGTATTCGAGTGACGGTCCGCTCAATTTCTTCCTTACACAAAACATGGTATACGCGCACAACGCGCGGAGAGAGCAGAGAGAGAACGGGTTATTCTGATGATTGAACGCAACAACACCCTGGGGCTGTGCGAACTTCGAACGATCGGATGCGCATCATCGTCCCTCACGTTACGACGATGTCGCTCGCTCTCTCTTTCTTGCATATTCTCTTCTCTCTCTCGACCGAGTTCCCAACAATTCGATTCTCTCAGTCTTGCGGCAAAAGAAAAATTCATTTTAAACGACGTCGAGCGCGCGGCATATCAATCGTGCGTTAAAGAGACGCGCGAAGAGTGGTCATGGTGTGTGGCGGGTGTGCGAATTTGGAATACGGAACAAAATCGGCAGTCGAAACACGAAGCGGTTCCCCGTGGGCGGTCGTCCGGTTAAACGAACGACTCACGACGCCACGAAGAACTCGCGCGAGTCCGTGATCGACACCGTCGATTTCCGTGAACCCGTTTAACGCACGCCGCACGCGCGCACACGTTACACCAGTCGCATATAGTCTCGGGGCACGGCCACAGACGACTCGGACGAACGTCCAACGATCGCTCGTACGTCGCGTATCGCTCCTCTTTTTCCCTTTCGGTGCGCCCGAACTCAGAAACGTTCGTAAATGGAATTCGAATGAACGACGGCGGGCAGATTCGAGCACCGGAGAGAAAAGATTCGACGAAACGCAACGCAAGCAGTATTCTGGTTACGTGAACGACCCTCAGCTAGGCGTGGTCCAGGAATTGTATCCGTGGACCGCAATGTGCGTTCGAAATGTCGATGTTCATGTGTCCTGCAGTTCACACGTTGACGCGCAATTAGCTGCGTTCTTCATCGACCCACGAGCCAAGTGATCCACCGTTCAGGGTAATCGTATATGTATATTTTTTATTAATTGTTAAGTCTCTTCGTACTAAGTTTCGAACAAGTCGAGACCCAAACGTCTCCGGCGAAGGAGACGCGGGCGTCGCCCGAATTCTCGGCGACACGATACCGTCCTACGGATGAAACGGACACGCCTGTTTCAGGGTGTTTAGGATACATCCTTTCGGATTCACGCCAGTGTGCCACGCGTCCAGGTAGATAAAATTTTTCGAAAATTCGTTAGGACTCTTCTTCGCGCGTATCGCGCAGACCCTCGAGGCGGTCCCCCCTTCCTCCCGACAACACGAAGCGAGCTTGTAAAATTCGATCTCGCAACGGCGGGTTTATTAAGGGACTCTCGACAACGAGGAAGAATACGCAAACGCGAATATATCGTCGTCCCCTCTGAACGAATGGCACGTGGAAGTGAATACAAAAAAAAAAAAAAAAGAAAGATATCCAACACCCAGCGGCGTATTGCTTTCGAGAAGTTGACGACGTTCGTACAGGTAAGTCGTAAAATATCGATGGGACTCGCCGTGAAACCTCGAAGCGGTCTATAATTTTACCCACCCGACAACACGAAGCGAGCATAAAAAATTATTCGATCTCGCAACGGCGGGTGTGTTTCCAGACTCGCGACAACGAGGCTTCGCTCGGCGAAGCGGTCCCCTCTGAACGAACGACACGATCAAAACCCGAACACAGGTGCGTGGTACAAGTTCCTCAAATTCCACGATCCACTGCACGATCTGTGCTTCAGAGCTCAGGTGATAAAAAAAAAAAAAAATTCGTTGGGACTCGGCCGCCAAAGCCTCGAGCGGTCTACCGTTTTTCCCCGGCAACACGAAGCGAGTATAAATTATTCGATCTCGCAACGGCCGGTTTCTCAGACTCTCGACAACGAGGCTATGGCAAAAAGCAAGTCCCCTCTGAGCTTGCAGCACAATTGTGAAACGGGAAAACGAACAAGTACCAGCGGCGTATTGCTTTCACGCAGAGACGCAAAATAATGGTACACACTCGACCTGTCGAATATGCAAAGTCGACGACATAACTTACCGTTCGGGTAAGAAAAATTCGTTAGGACTCGTCGGTTAACAACACCAACACCTCGAGCGCGGTCTGTATAATTTTATTTACCCGACAACACGAAGCGAGCATAATAAATGAGATTCGATCTCGCAACGGCGGGTTCATTATACAGACTCTAATCGCCAACGAGGCTTGGCCCGACGAATCGTCCCCTCCGAACGGAACGGTACGATCGACATTAACACAACCAGGGTACGCGGCGCGACACCACGCTCTTAACGAATTCGAAGTCGACGACGATCGTCGTTCGGGTAAAGATTCGTTGGGACTCGCCGTCGTACACAGCCTCGAGGCGGTCTGTTTCACCCGACAACGCGAAGCGAGCATAATATTGTTCGATCTCGCAACGGCACGGGTTTTCACAGA
>CAXAJV010000102.1:0-15522 GCA_963969225.1 Xylocopa violacea | reverse complement strand
TAATCTCATTTTTCAACAGTCGATAATCAATTTCATCTTCACTCGAGTTAGTTTCACCTTCCGAATCCATTTTTGTGGGGCTTCAGAACTTAAAATCATGAAAAACTCGAGTTGCTGCACGAAACTCCATGGCGACTGAGAGTCGCCTTAATCGAGGGTGGAAAACAAACAGAAGAAACGTCGAATTTTTGTCTCCTTCAGTCTTTATCGTGAATTTATGGATGATTAAAAATTTCACCTAAATATATGCGTTACGCTGTGACGTTCGTCAAGACTGCTCGTTAAGCATTCCGAACGCGTAGCTGATTCGTAGTCCACGGTGCTGTATCGGCTGGAATTATTCAACTCACACTTCGTACCGCTGAATTTCTTATGGCGCGCGCACTGTGCGCCACGTTTCGAATTTTCCTGAAAAAGCTTTCATCAAATTCGACAACTTCGTTATCGCGCCGTCCCTTGGGCGCTAAAGTACCATCGGTCAAACCCACCGTCCACCTCGAGAACCTACAACACTACTCGTGAACGTAACGATCCAATGGACGCGCTATTGGCTGCCGCGGAACCGCGAAATAAAGGATTTATGGCGTCGTTGTAGAATCTTCGCGAGCCCTCTTCGCGAAATGGCATCGATATTGAAATTTTTGGTTGGATACGAAGCTTCCATTAACGCGTTGATCCGCTATTTTACGCGGAAGATATTTCACGTCACTGGGTATTATTTCGTAATTGAACGTCGCAGTAAAACAGTCGAAATAAACTTCAATAAACTTTATTTACACATAAACGTTGAATGTATGTTTTATGTAACTTTTAATACTTTTTTTTCTTTGGTATGCCAAATCGTTGGCATTTTCAATCCACAGCACTTCAAAATCGCTTTTAATATCAGATTCTACATTTCTTTTTTACCTTTTTGATAGGATTCATAACTTCATCTTCCGATGAATGAAATCACAATTTCATCTTCATCTTCTGAAACGTGTTTAACTCATTGAAAATTTCCTCATCGTCGCGTTCCTTCGTGATTGTAATTTCTTGATGTTTAGGTTTTTATCACGGTTTTAGTGGTACAAAAATTACAGCCACGAAGGAACGCGACGATGAAGAGATTTTCAATGAGTTAAACACGTTTCAGAAGATGAAGATGAAATTATAACTTCATTCATCGTAAGATAAAGTTATGAATCTATTGATTACCTACCAAAAAGGTAAAAAAGAAAAGTAATAGAATGTGACAGCGAAAGTGATTTTGAAAAGCAGTGGATTGAAAATGCCAACGATTTACCATACCAAAGAAAAAACAGTATTAAAAGTTACATAAAAAATATATTCAAAGTTTACGTGTAAATAAAGTTTAGACTGTTTTACTTCGACGTATTTTGGGTATGAAAACGCGACTCAACTCGCGATCAGTCAACGATGCGTTCATTTCCTGGCCTCCATTTTGAGACGTTCGAACGCGATCCGTAATGTTGGCCGTGAAAAAGCGCGTGCGCCATCGACGCCACTAGAAATCGTTCGCGAATGTAACGGGAATAAAGGGGCTGTAATCAATTAACTGTCGTCCAAGAGGAAGCTTCATTTGTCCTTGGGAAGGAACGGAGGAACGGGACGGAGGAAAATGTCCGACGGAGGACTCGGTTGATAGATTAAAAGCGAGCAGAACGGAATTGTTCGGCGAGACCGTGCACCCCGGACAAATCCAATAATTCGTTGATCTGATTAGTGAATCCGTGCCAGTCGATTAAAGGCGCAATGTTCTGGGCACGATGTGATTAGCGCAATCGCTGGCCGTGGGACGCGTTTACAACGTGGAACGCGGATCATCCTGTGGTATCCACGATCTGGTCGCTGGTTTTGTTATTTTTCAACCCCCTCGTAGTTTTGGAACTCGTCGACGCTGTTGTTTCGGTTGCAAAATGTTCTGGGCACGTTGTGATTAGGGTAATCCTGTCTGTGGGACGCGGATCATCCGGTGGTATCCACGATCTGGTCGCTGGTTTTGTTATTTTTCAACCCCTTCGTAGTTTTCAGGCTGGTCGACGCTGTTGTTTCGATTGTAAAATGTTCTGGGCACGTCGTGATTAGGGTAATCCTGTCTGTGGGACGCGTTTACAACTTGGAACGCGGATCATCCCGTGGTATCCACGATCTTGTCGCTCGTTTTGTTATTTTTCAACCCCCTCGTAGTTTTGGAACTCGTCGACGCTGTTGTTTCGGTTGCAAAATGTTCTGAGCACGTTTTGATTAGGGTAATCCTGTCTGTGGGACGCGTTTACGACATGGAACGCGGATCATCCTGTGGTATCCACGATCTTGTCGCTCGTTTTGTTACTTTTCAACCCCCTCGTAGTTTTGGAACTCGTCGACGCTGTTGTTTCGGTTGCAAAATGTTCTGGGCACGTCGTGATTAGGGTAATCCTGTTTGTGGGACGCGTTTACAACGTGGAACGCGGATCATCCTGTGGTATCCACGATCTGGTCGCTGGTTTTGTTATTTTTCAACCCCTTCGTAGTTTTCAGGCTGGTCGACGCTGTTGTTTCGGTTGCAAAATGTTCTGAGCACGTTTTGATTAGGGTAATCCTGTCTGTGGGACGCGTTTACGACGTGGAACGCGGATCATCCGGTGGTATCCACGATCTTGTCGCTCGTTTTGTTATTTTTCAACCCCCTCGTAGTTTTGGAACTCGTCGACGCTGTTGTTTCGGTTGCAAAATGTTCTGGGCACGTCGTGATTAGGGTAATCCTGTCTGTGGGACGCGTTTACAACGTGGAACGCGGATCATCCTGTGATATCCACGATCTTGTCGCTGGTTTTGTTATTTTTCAACCCCTTCGAAGTTTTGGAACTCGTCGACGCTGTTGTTTCGGTTGCAAAATGTTCTGGGCACGTCGTGATTAGGGTAATCCTGTCTGTGGGACGCGGATCATGCGGTGGTATCCACGATGTTGTCGCTGGTTTTGTTATTTTTCAACCCTCTCGTAGTTTTGGAACTCGTCGACGCTGTTGTTTCGGTTGTAAAATGTTCTGGGCACGTCGTGATTAGGGTAATCCTGTCTGTGGGACGCGGATCATCTGGTGGTATCCACGATCTTGTCGCTTGTTTTGTTATTTTTCAACCCCCTCGCAGTTTTGGAAGTCGTCGACGCTCTGTCGCTTTTGAGCACGATGTGATTAGGGTAATCCTGTCCGTGGGTCGCGTTTACAACGTGGAACGCGGATCATGCGGTGGTATCCACGATCTCGTCGTTCGTTTTGTTATTTTTCAACCCTCTCCCAGTTTTCAAAAACTCGTCGACGCTTTGTCGTTTTGATTACGATATTCTATGGTACTGTTTCCCAATGTGGGGTCTTACAGGGGGCAATTTGGTTGTTCAAAGAAGCAATTTGAAATTTGAAATATCATTTCTATCATACCTTTCATGTTATTCTGGAGAAATAATTTTCCGGAAACTCTGGAGAATATAGATCTCCTTTTTTTATATTTGTAATCGCACATTGAACGGAGCACGATTTAAAAAATGTTGTTTTTGAAAATGGAATAAGTCTTAGAATTCTATGCGAGGTTATTTCGCAAATCGAGGTTCTTGTTTGTTCTTACACAAATTTTTCACTGGCGAATAAAGTTGAAATAGAAGACTTTATTATTTCGTGCAGTATTTATTAACGTGTCGCGTGAATTTTAATTCATTACTGAGAGAACTATTAGGGATAATTAAGGCAACCTGCTTCTTGTTGCTGTAATTACCATAGCTGGGATAAAAGTTTGGGGAGGTTTGGGTCATTTCCCTTATTACAGACGCTATTAAAAATGGCCTCCAGTTTCGTGGTCTTGTCAAGTGCCTCAACGTTTTTATTACCGGCTATAAACGGAAATAGAATTTCGTTTTTTCCAGTTTTTCGTTCTTCTCCTGTTCTTCATTAAAGTGAATTACATTTTACCGTGCTTGCGGTTTAGTTTCGTCCAAATGCTCCAGTGCATTCTTTTTAATGCGAAATAAGTGCCCAGCGACGTAAATTTGGTGAAAATCTCGTGGCGTCAAATATAATCTGACGCGCGTCCATTTTAAGCGATTGACGCCAGCAACCCAGTGCTTGGAATGAAAACGAAAAGTGGCACGATGGTTGAAAACACTTCTCTGCGCGCACTCGAACGCGGATGCCATTATAAACAGTTATCTGTACCAGTAAAAGCAAAATTCTGATTAAATATCTCGTTTATCACTGTCGCAAAGCAGGGTCATTAACCGGGGTTTTAAAACGCGCTTTAAATTTGAAAATTTTCCGGCGAATCTCGCGTTGCTTGTAACGAACAGCCTCCCTGTAACGGCGAAGACCATGAATTCTAATTAAAATATAACATCGTCTACCTTCAAAGAGTCATAAACTCGCATCGCGTCGTAGCGTTAATAAATGAAAAAGTCGTGGATCGTAATTAAAAATATACCCTGCAATTTTCTCTGGCATTAACAATCTGGCGAAGGAACTGTATTAAAAAATTATGCACGCGACGCTTCAGTAAGGATTTTTAACTTGCAATTTATGAAAAACAACTTCGAGCTGCGTTTAGGTTGGGTAGTCGTTAGTAAAATTCAGAGACAGTGTAATATCTCGTGGCAACAAATTAAATGGTCAGTATTTGAATCTATTTTTGATCAGTATTTTATTACCAAAAAAAAAACAGTATAAAAATACGAAGGAGAAAAAACACAGTATCAAACGTTATTGATCAATCGATATTTGTTTAGCTGCCATGTTTTCAAAGAATATTGACTCTTCATATTTAAATACTGACAAAAAGGGATTAAAATCTCGACCAGTTAAATATTATAAGCCATATCTCATTATCACATGCGTAACATGAAAACGAATCATTAATATTGCAAGAAAATGCAAGATTAAGGATAGTTTGCTACGAGCACGGGTACTTAAACTCTTGGTCGGTAATGTAGGTGGTGACTGTCGAGTCCCATGGTATTGCGAAATTTAAACTCCAGTTTACTGCAGCTGTCAGCCCCAATGCTTTCAAAATCAAAATTTCAGACTAGCTCCAGTCAACGTAAAACGATTTCGTTTCTAATAGTTTTTCGGTTCCCAGAGCGCCGCGAAATTCGCCGCGTTGGAAACTTGCTAATTACAAGACATCCGAGCGGACAGGAGAAGAGGCGATACACTCGTGGCCGCCTCTTCTCGTCGAGTGTACCGAAACATTTCGAAACAAGCTCGGTTTTCACGATCGCTGGGAACCCGCCTTCAAGTTCGCCTTCCGCCACTCCACTTTGAACTTATTTAGTCCACTCTCGAACGAAACATTTTTCCGCAGCTTGCAGTCATAATTTTTCGTGAAAATACCTGTCTCTCTTGATGATTATCGAGGTTAAAGAAAGTCCACCAACTCCCTCTTCGAACGCATCAGGGATCAATATTTCCAGAGTTAATCGATATCTCTTAACGCGATTAAGAATTCAAAGGGTTAACTCCTCTCGAACTCTCATCTATAGTAATAATATATATCAGCTTATTGTTCCGCAAAAAATGATGAAATTGATGTTAGAACGCAGTTTCAATTTGAAACAACTCTCGAAAGGAATTACAAACCAAAATTTACTCTGGAGTTCCTTGAAAATTGTACAACGTAAAGACTGTTCCGTGATGAGAAAAGTTTGGGAAAGCTGAAACTAAATGTACTGACCCTTCGTATTTACCACTGCTATATATCAACTGCAGCAGTGCAAGAGATTCGTGCAGTGCCGTGTAAATATTTATTTCCCTGATCTTTTTCCATTCGATACGCGCACTCGTTGCTCGTAACTGGCAAGGAGGGAATCGACGCGACTGCGGTAGCTTTATAGAAACATATCGCTGGTGGTATTAACGATACCAGACTAATGAGCTTGAATGCGTTCCAAAATCCACGTCGGTGGGGGCAAAGCTGTGCGCAGGGTTTACCTCGAGGAAAATCGCTGCACGAAGCAGCAGCCTTTGAAGCGAAGTGCATTTAAAGCAACGTAATATTGTCCTTCATCCCTGGGAATGAAATTGCTTTCTCGTGTTGCACGATCGCCCTGTAATTTATTTTCCATCGACCAACCGCGATATGTTATTCCAATGCAACGATGATCGTATTGATCGCGCAATTTTTATTGTGCCTTTTAATATCTCGATAGAAACGAACGTAAGAATTCTGTTGGACCTGTAAAAACAAATTCGATTGATTGTACAATATTCATCGGTTGGAAATTTCATTTATGAACTGTTACATCTCACTTTTTCTGCAGTTGGATAAATCTTAACACATATGGATGGGTTGGGTAATTAATATCTTTTATGCAGAACGCTCGTAAATATTAATAACGCATTTATCAATGCCTGTTTTTCCTGATTCAATGAATATTTTGGTTTGCATAACTCTTTGTAAGTAATAAAAAGTTTCCATGGTGTGTTAATATATTATAGTCCATGTCCATCTCAAAACTTCTTACCATCGCATTCACCTGAAACCACAGAACCCAGTTAGTCTACCATCAGTTGGGCCAATCCTCCATTAGCGTTGACTCGCATTTGGCACCTGATTACAAGAGAAAATTATTCTGATAATATCGAAACTAAGATATATTTTAAATTCGCAACACCCGTTATATTTCCACTTTACGTTTCAGTTGATAACACGTTCCTTATTTATTTCGCGTGTAAATAATTTTAAAATGGATATTTAGTATTCGACAGCATTTAATTGTTTGTTAAACATCTGTTTAAAAATCAGTGTAGTGAATATTAGCGGTTAAAACAATACGCGATGGTGTGTATTAACTAAGGCAAATTTCCATGCGGCTCACCGCGGTAATTCATTCGGTATCGAGGTTATGGAAGTCAAAAGAGATTATTCGCGGGATAGTTTGCGGCGAACTTCCGTTTGGCCTTTCTTGCCGCACAATATACGCTCAAAATATAATTACGCGTTCGAAAAGCGCGTTAATGAAAACCTATTCTTCTCCTGAGACCTCGCAGATCTGTTCTCCGTATCGTCTCACCATTCTTCTCCGCGTAACCAAAACAGGAGAATGGGGTTGATTATATGGCTTCCTTTTTAATTACACAGCTATTAATCGGCAAAGTCGATACCTGCATTTACCGCCTTCACGCGTTATTATTTTCTCGTCTATTTATTAACTTATCGCTGTTGGTCTATTCGTTTCTTTGTCCGCCATATTGAATACGTGTACATAGGAAGTTCCCAGTTTATTATTTATTATCCTGTTTACCGCTTTAATTTGTGTCAACGACGAATAAACGACAAAATCACTGCCAATTTACGAATAGTCGAGAGACGAAAGTGCATCGATTTATTTTCTTTCATTCGTCCCCGTATTTGTTCGATACAATCGTACAATCGTCCTCGAATGATGAGTCGCGCGGAATTACTCGTTAATACCGATTGTTCCGTAGCTCGCATAAATCACTCGTTTGATAACGAATCAATAGATCGTACGGAATGGCTGACGATGAATAACGTCGGGCGCCAGCTCGATAATTAGTCGTCACTTACACCGAAATCAATGGAATGTAATTTCAGACGCAGTCTATAATCAACGATGCAACACGCGAAATAATGCTGCGCGGACGAAAACAGGCGTCGCGACTCGTTTATCGATACTCGCTCGATAATTGATACCCTTCCGAACCGACTCTTTACCTTCCATTTCTTTCTACTTCTCCGCCACAATGGAAACGTTCCTTCCATTAACCACTTGCGCCAGAAGTTACAATTTCACTGATAACAGATATATCCAACCTTTAAATAAATAATAATCGTGTACAGAATGATGAATTTCAAAGCAACACGAGCTGTGTATCGCAACCAGACATCTCTCGCGTTCTCGGATAGCTTTGAGACTTCCCTTTAATTTTTGTGTGCTAATACATTTATAACTAAATCATTTCCCGAGAGAAAATAAAAAAAGAGAGAGAAAGATCGACAAATGTATTATCATAAATAATTGGTAAAGTTAAATGAGAGGAAATCGATAACTTGGGATGCAGAATTTCGAATAAAAATCACGATGGGATGGCTCACGTCGTTGACACTCTGATAAATGGCTCACGCGTGTTGAAGTAATGCGGAAAAATTCAGATGCGCACGATTCGAACAGTTTTTATCCATCGAGTTCGCCGGATAACAGGTTCTCCAAATTCGTCAGCCGTGTGCTGTCGGTAATTAGCCGGATACGTGACCGCGGGCTCAATCGGGAAGTTTCGCGCTACGCTCGACAAACACAAACAGAACGTGACCTTCGCGGCAATGAGAATCCTAGAGGCCGCGGCGGCAGTCGTCGTTATTGAGGCAGGCCAGGCTAACCCTGAGCCGAGATCAACGGGCGAGGAAGATGTTTGCTCGTTTAACGCTTGCGGTGGACTGCAATCGAGCACGGTGCACACCACCTACCGAGATGGACGGCTCGTATTACACGCGGATGTAATGTTCACTGGCGCTCGCGTAATTTCTGTTTGCAACCTCGAGACCGACGCAACGCTACTTAACGCGTTTCTGCGATGGGGGACGTAAAACGCAGGGCCTGGCGCCGGGCGAAATTGCGGGAAACGAGTAAACACGTTGCGTCTTATAGGTTAACTTCGCGTAAAAGATGGAGGCTCTGCAGCCATGATACTTGGTCGAAATTGTTGGGGAACTTGAAGGGATATTACGTTCATTTGTTACATCCTGGCTTCAATTGCACAGTATTTTAATCCCTTTTTGTCAATATTTAAATACAATGGATAGTAGTAAAGCCCTCACTGGTAACTAAACAAATATCAATTGGTCAAACGCGTAATTATTTTTCGACTTACAATGAGTCTATAGCTGCCAGCAGGTGCTTCATATAATTTTAAAGGATTCTGACCCTTCATATTTAAATACTGACCAAAAGGGATTAAAAAACTCGATTGCATAATCTAAAGCTATGAGGTTATGAGAGAAGCAAGGGGTTAAATTTATAAAATTAATTAAGTCTTAAGTAGTTTGTGGTAAACGCTTAAAGTAAAATGTTTGTAAGTAGTTGAGGCTTGACAACGGAGAGCTAACATTCTGTATGGAAAATGGGTTCAATGCTTTTAAAACTAGTACCGTAGTAATACGTAGTAGTTGCAATTATTAAACAAATATCAATTGATCAAAAACGTAATTATTTTTCGACTTACAATGAGTCTATAGCTGCCAGTGAGGGCTTCATATAATTTAAAAAAATTCTGACCTTTCATATTTAAATACTGACCAAAAGGGATTAAAAAACTCGATTGCGTAAACTAAAACTATGGGTAGAGATAAAGTATAATTCGAGGTTATGAGAGAAGCAAGGGGTTAAATTTATAAAATTAATTAAGCCTTAAGTAGTTTGTGGTAAACGCTTAAAGTAAAATGTTTGTAAGTAGAGCTAACATTCTGTATGGAAAATGGGTTCAATGCTTTTAAAATTGTACCGTAGTAATACGTAGTAGTTGCATTTGACCCTAATGACTTTGGTAACTCCGAGTCCAAATTGTAGAACGTTTGTGTCATTCTCAGTATCGTTCTATACGGGCTCGAATTAAACCACGGAAATTGCTTTTGCTCTTATAAAATTAAGAATAACGTAGTTCTAACGCGAGAGTAGATTTCGTTTCATTTCAATTATCTAGTTTTCAGATAGTGAATGAAATTTGTACTCGACGATATTGTTTCCATTAGTAAGCAAAATTTACGGTTATAGGATTGTGCGTGTACTCGCACTTAAAATCTATAGTATTTGCCGGCCATACCATTTGCCATACCGCGTTGATAACGCGTTGATAACATTACATTCGTATTTCAATTAATTTACACGCTATTTTTGCTGTACTATCGTGTTTCTTTCCATTCTATTTCATTTGTGTATATTTGGTAAATTTTAGAATACAGTATTGTAGATATTGTTGTGTCGCTAGAAAAGTTTTCAAACAATATCAAATCTTTTGTCCTTGTAATAATTGCCACGTGTATGTACGTAAAGTAAGTGTAAAATATTACACAATAAAGCTGTTTATATAAAAATACCAAATTGCAGAGTTAAATCCTATTATTAAATTATTTCGCATACGCATATTTCATGTGCACCTTTAAGGCTGAAACGTACGGATCAACTTGGTTGTAGAACGCGACCGATTCAACCAAATTGAACCGTGTGAATTAAGTACCACTCAACCAAAGTGTTCAACCTAATTTAACATTGAAAAACATTGACACCGTTTCAATTTCATTGCTTCAAGGTGGTTGGATTTGCCACGTTGTTCAATCAAATTGAACCGCGTATTTTCGCCTTCGTCTACTGCAAGGTTGTTACGATTAGTAATAAATTTGCAGTTGTCGATTATACGCCACAATTACAGTACCTGTAGCAACTCTTCTATCGATCAATTACAATGGAATTAAATTCAAATGGTAGATCCATCAGAATAACATCGACGTTTTCAAAATATCGATCCATCATTGCCATCTCCAATTGTCCGTGCTTGCACTGGAAACACGAAAACAGAGTCAACCCAACGTCCATCAGAGCAGTCGATAGTACATAAATCTGCTTTCCAACAAAAAAAAAAAAACGACCGATAGTCGATAAACCTGGCATAAAGAGCGCAATCTTTATCTCTGTACGTGCGTGCCCACAAAAACCACTCGAGGTACCTCGCACGGCTCGTCGATCGCTCGAAAGCGATCCTCAGCCATCGCCTTTTTCCCTCTCGAGTATTTCCCCCGTTCTAGCAGCTCTCGGTTCCTCGATCGCTGCGTCGATAACGCGCGCCCAAAACACAGATCGAAGACGCCATTTGTAACGAGCCGTCGAACTCACGAGGCTCCTTCTCTCCTACTTGTCGACATTCCTTATTTTTCCTCCTGGGGCGCTGGAGAGGCTCGCGAAACGCGATTTCACCTCCTTCCGTGCGCCCAGCTCGATCGCTTCGCGCTAGCAAAATGTCTATCGCGGTGCACGACTATACCCCTCGAGCACTTCTCGTCGCTCGCAGATTTTCCGTGAATTGCAGCGTGCTTCGTAGGGGGGGGCAAGAGAAGTATCGGTGGCTTGCCATGGGAAATTTCGCTGTTTGGTTTCTCTGTATGAGTTTCCGCGTTCGGTGGATTGGTTCTAGCTTGTTCCCTGGAATTGTTGGTTGTTTCGAATTTAGGTTAACGTTCGTCTCGAATGACTCGAGACGAATGCGCGCTGCAAGCGTTCATACGTTTCAAAGTATTACTCGAGTACCGAGGTAATCGTTTCTTCGAGAGCTATCTACATTCGTACGAGAGATGATCAAACTTTGCTATATAATTTGCATCATATTATTTTATCATTCGACCATTATCCTTACAAATAAACTTCAGCTGGCGGATAAATAGACGTTCGTATTCGTCGAGTAACGGGCTTCGCGGACGGCGTGGTTCTATATAAAATTTCTTAGATCGATCGCGACACACGAATCCCTCCCACCCCACGCTGGGCAATAATTTGCTTTATTGCTTGGGCAAGTGGTAGCAGGTTACGCGTTGGCGATGCGGAGAGAAAACTAAACGAGCGATTTCACGCTGTTCGTAGAAAAGCCCGACGAAAGGAGAAGGATGCGGGAACTACAGAGGATCCGAAATTGTACCTCGAGGAGGCGACCCTCGAAAGGCAGCTGCCAGAGCTGGACCTGAGGATGCTGGTCGATCTACCGCCTGGCTTGGACTACAACGAGTGGCTGGCCTCTCACACCCTCGCACTATTCGATCACATCAACCTCGTTTACGGAACGATATCCGAGTTCTGCACGATGACGGGCTGTCCCGACATGACTGGTCCTGGCTTAAGGTAGATGTCGCATGAAACATTCTACGGGCTCGTTGTTCTACGGAAATTTCAAGGTTATCCAATTTTAGAAATCGAACCAGCGGGGCTGTACGTCGCGTTGAGTTTTCTTTTTGTTTTTCGTTCGTCTCGATGGTAATTTTTTAAAACCAAACGGCGTTAAATATAAATTGCGCGCGACACGACGTTCGAGCCATCGTCGCCTGCCATGTTTTGAGCTAGCAAAAATCAACAGCGAGGTAAAAAGTTTAATTGAGCGGTAAAGCAGAGTAAGCGCAGAGAAAAATGTCGGGAGA
Organism: Xylocopa violacea; assembly: GCA_963969225.1. Taxonomy (NCBI): domain Eukaryota; kingdom Metazoa; phylum Arthropoda; class Insecta; order Hymenoptera; family Apidae; genus Xylocopa; species Xylocopa violacea. The sequence continues at coordinate 3,369 of CAXAJV010000102.1, read as the reverse complement.
TGGAGTGACAGAGTAGTTAAACGGTATGCTAGCGGGATAAGTACCTCTTAATAGCCTTGTGCGGTCATTTAATTTTGGACGTGCTACAGCAAGAGGATGAGTATATAGGGTGGACCAGTAAAGTGAGGATAAGTGAAATTGTGTTAATGGAGCAGATTCATGTCATAAATTCACCTTGAATACTTCACTTTGCAGTATTATAGCTTTTAAAAGCGTGCTCGTGTTGCGACTTTGTTTCACAATATTTTACCAATCAATATTCCACAAATTTGCAATAACCCAGTATACATTTTATGTATCGTGTTTCATCCAGACAATTTCTCATTACAAAGATTGCTATATATATGCGTGTAGTCACTATTAAACGCTTCCACCGTATGAGTAAAGTAACTATAATTATACATTGGAATTTTTTCGAACAACAATAGCTCTTGGTTATCTGCCAAAACGTTCGAATGCCTATCATTTCGAACTTTTTTAATACCTCAAAAAAATGTACGTTATCTGTACTATTCATCACGAAATATCCGTTAAAATTACCTCCACTCTTTTTATTTTATTAAAAGTGTAAAATGTTCTAGTAATTACAGTACGTGTTCTCCAACGAATGGTTTCACGTTGGCCGCCATATTGGTTTTCTATGGTCGAGGCTGTTAACGTTAATTAATATTTATAACGTGCGCTCCCTGACAATATTTTTGAATTAATCCAGTGATCGATGATGGAGATACGACTCCTCTCTGGTCGCGAATAAAATAGAGAAAGGCGTAAGAGGAATTTAAAGACCATTTTTGAACGATCATTATATTTCCTTCCTCCCTTTACTTGTACCGCGTAGGCGAGTAATTCATTTTCTTGTCGTTTCAGAACTTATTTGTGGTTCGATGAGAAGGGGAAGAAAACGAGAGTGGCAGCGCCACAATATATAGATTATGTTATGACTTTTACACAACGCACCGTTAGTGACGAAACTATATTTCCTACGAAATATGGTAAGTTGTCCGTTTCACCTTGGCTCGACGGTGATTATAGTTATCGCGGTGTTGAGTAGCCACTTACTGTTGCAGTCGCGTTCAGCGTTCTTTGTTATCTTGCATTCCTTTTTTTTTTGCGTACTGGTTTTTAACCAGCATAAAATATTTTAACGCTCTAAGTGCACTTATTATACTGCACACGATAGCTTGCTCGAGTTACGCTCACGTTACACTGTAACAAGTCTAACATTACGCGCGTTAATTACTTCCAAATAAGAACTACCCTAGAAATAAACAAAATAGAATATATATCGTAATACTATATATTTGAACAGTTCACACTAGTCAAAAGTCGAGGTTCGTTATGCCAAGCGATAGAAATACACGTCGTACACCTCTAGAGAGGTGTACACGTCTAGCAGCGTCAAGTCATAATCGTATTAATTAGTCGATTTCCTGGTTGTTTCAGCAAATGAATTTCCTAGCTCGTTCGAATCGATAGTGCGTAAGATCCTGCGGCTACTGTACCATGTGGTGGCACACATTTACCACTGCCACTTCAGAGAGGTAGCACTCTTGGGGTTGCACGCTCACCTCAATTGTGTATTTGCCCACCTCACGCTCCTTAATCAACGCTTCAACCTTATTGATCCGAAGGAAACGGAGATCTTAGGAGACTTAGAGGCTGCCCTCTTGGGTAAGCTTTACCTGCAGTGATCGATACATATTATGTAACACTTGGGACGGTTATACTATCGTAATAGGATTACCGCTAAATTTTAAGCTGGAAATATTAACGATACGAGCGATACGGCATAGTAAATTTGTACTACATTACGTAAAATTGCGGACGCAAATCTGTCGTCCTTAACTGAAACGTTCTCCGTCTAACGTTTTCTTTACTTTTCAGCAGATTTTCACGTATTAAAATAATATGTTTCGTGTGTTTTAGATTTTGTTGAGCAAGATTAGAACGTCTCCTCTAGTTTGTTCTGTAGGACTGTGGACAATGTCCACTTTACTTGTTGCTTTTATTAATTTTTATCAAGATGCTATTGTTCTAACAGTGACTCTGTAATTGCAGGTGACTCGACATCATCATCAGCGCCTTCATCACAAACCTTAGCCATCCAGGAGACTCCGACCACAGCCACCTAGATCGCGATGCACAGCAAGCAAGAGGTTGCAGTTCCTGAGACTAGGTGACGATAGGCGTTCGTTTTCTTTTCATCTCCTTTCTTTTTCTTTTCCCTCTCTACCGCTCTTTCTCTCTTATCTTCCTATATTCTCTCTTCTTGCATTTCCCTATTCCCCTATCTCTCGCGCTGTCCCTTTCTTTCTCTCCTTTCCGTTTTGTTTTTCTAAATAGAATACGCGAACGACAGAGTTTAAGGATTTAAACGACTACACACGCAGGTGGAGCGTAATGCGCAATTCTGTAAAAACCAAGTAGTACCTGTACATAGCGAAGTGTGAAACAACTACATGATGTAATTAGGTTCCTCCGTTTGTTGTTTGTGAGATTGTACATAATTTATTAAAAACAGTAAGATATACGAAAGAGAAGAAGGATGGATTATTGATTATTATTGACGAAAGTTAGTTGCTAATAAGAGGATAATTTGTTCTGTAAAAACGAAAAAAAAAACAAACAAAACAAGTGGAAAAAAAATGAAACAAAAACAGAAAATAACAAAATGAATGAAACTGATAATAATATTGTAAAGTTAAAGTAAATACCAAATATATACCTGGTGTTAAGGCATGTGTTATATTCGTTGAAACTCGAACGGCTGCTAACCGAGCCGTTCCCGAATCTTCTTCAGTTCACGTCACTGTATCCTGGGGACATTGCCTTCTTTCGGGTCGGTGATCATTTATCGTCAGCTAAGGAAGGACAAAGGATGAAACGTGCGTTTTACTTGGCAAGAAATGTACCCATTCGTTCGCACAAATTACACTTTACATTAATCTTAAGTTCCCTCAGAAATTCTTGATAAAACAGTTTGGTCAGTTTGCTTCAACCCTTTCAGGTCTAATAACTTCACTCTGTTATAAATCGATGCAACAGATTGAACTATTTACTTGATCGCAGTTAGGTTGTACTTGGGTTCATTTATGTCTCAGAATCCAGACGAAGTCAATCACCTAGATATAGTGGATCGTTCCCTCTTTCATGTTTCAGAACCTTAAATTAATTAAGGAATCAGTATAGGGTACGAGGTAAAATTGAAATAGTTTCAGAGTAGCTAATCTGAAGTAACTTTTGTCGATACTAAAGGGATAATAAAAGGGTATTCGCTTGAACGTGCACGAAAAGTTGGAGAAAGCTAAAAAATGATTACCAAAACAGATGAGTCAACGTGTGGCTACTTCAGAAATTCTTTGTCACTCT
>CAXAJV010000101.1:0-15265 GCA_963969225.1 Xylocopa violacea | reverse complement strand
CTAACTCGAAAACGAAGAACTCTCAAAGTCAACACATAAAATTACAAAAATCGCAAGGGTGGCGAATTTTAGAGCATCTCGAAAAGGAATCTCTGCGATAGCCTCAGCTCGCAACTTTTCTAACTCAAAAATGGTGGATTCTTGGTAAATGGTGGCGAATTTGAGAGCAGCTTCAAAAGGAATCTTTGCAACAGAGAAGCTCGCAAATTTTCTAACTCGAAAACGAAGAACTCTCAAAGTCTACAATTAAAATTACAAAAATCGCAAGGGTGGCGAATTTGAGAGCAGCTCGAAAAGAAATCTTTGCAATAGCCTCAGTTTGCAACTTTTTTAACTCAAAAACGAAGAACTCTCAAAGTTCACACGTAAAATTACAAAAATCGCAAGGGTCGCGAATTTGAGAGCAGCTCGAAAAGGAACCTTTGCGATAGCCTCAACTCGCAAATTTTCTAACTTAAAAACGAAGAACTCTCAAAGTCCACACGTAAAATTACAAAAATCGCAAGGGTGGCAAATTTGAAATCAGCTCGAAAAGGAACCTTTTCGACAGCCTCAACTCGCAACTTTTCTAACTCGAAAACGAAAGATTTGAGAAGTCCACAATTAAAATTACAAAAATCGTAAGGATGGCGAATTTGAGAGCAGCTTTAAAAGCCTCAGCTCACAACTTTTCTAACTCAAAAACGAAGAACTCTCAAAGTCCACACTTAAAATTACAAAAATCGCAATGGTGGCGAATTTGAGAGCAGCTCGAAAAGCCTCAGCTCGCAAATTTTCTAACTCGAAAACGAAGAACTCTCAAAGTCCACACTTAAAATTACAAAAATCGCAAGGATGGCGTATTTGAGAGTAGCTCGAAAAGCCTCAGCTCGCACCATTTCCACCTCGAAAACGACGAATTCGAATAACAAAACTTCGCGAGGACAGCAAAATTAGTTACCACAGACTCTCGCCAATGTTAACAAAACCAGAAACACGTGTAAACGTAGACACAGAGTCCATTATTGCTTAAATTGAAGTGGTGGTGGACGCGTCACCGAGATCAGAGGCTCAACGCGAAATTAGCGTCGATATTGCGAAGGCGACGGTTTGGGGTGAGACGCGAAACGAACCGCAAAAGGCAGACGGCTTAGCACCCTCGTTCTAGGTAACGGTAAGCTCGTTGGGATGATTTGCTAAGCCCGCTAACAAATAGAAGGATAGATGGCGACGTTGAAGCGATGGCAGACGCCAGTAACCCCGGAACAACCGCACGGACACGGTAACCCCTGGCGATACGACGAATTACACGCGGATCAGAGCCACCACGAGCCCTGATTCGACGCGCCAGGGCGTCGTGCGACCTCTGAGACCACGCGTGGACGAAGGAGTCAGAATTCAACGTGACGCAAAATAGTAAAATTAAAGAAGACTAGTCTACTTTGCTCGCGAAAGATGATTAATAATTTGCACGAGGATAGTTGAATTTTGAGATGACGTATGGATGTCGATTGTAGTCGCAAAATAATAAAATATTTTAGACTACTTTACTTGCGAAAGATAATTAACACTTTGCACGAGGATAGATGAATTTTGAGACGACGTATGGGTGTCAATTGTCGTCGCAAAATAATAAAATATTCTAGACTACTTTGTTCGCGAAAGATAATTAATAATTTGCACGAGGATAGTTGACCTCTGAGACGACGCATGGATGTCAATTGTCGTCGCAAAATAATAATATAATACAATTTTTTAGACTACTTTGCTTGCGAAAGATAATTAATAATTTTCACGAGGATAGTTGAATTTTGAGACCACGCGTGGATGTCAATTATCGTCGCAAAATAATAATATAATACAATTTTGTAGACTACTTTGCTCGCGAAAGATAATTAGCAATTTGCACGAGGATAGTTGAATTTTGAGATGACGCATGGATGTCGATTGTCGTCGCAAAATAGTAAAATATTTTAGACTACTTTGCTCGCGAAAGATAATTAATAATTTGCACAAAAATAGTTGAATTCTGAGACGACGCATGGATGTCAATTGTCGTGGCAAAATAATAAAATATTCTAGACTATTCTTTGCTCGCAAAAGAAAATTAATCCTTTGCACAAAAATAGTCGAACTCTGAGATGACGCATGGATGTCAATTGTCGTCGCAAAATAATAAAATATTCTAGACTACTTTGCTCGCAAAAGATAATTAATAATTTGCATGAGGATAGTTGAATTTTGAGACGACGCGTGGATGTCAATTATCGTCGCAAAATAATAATATAATACAATTTTTTAGACTACTTTGCTTGCGAAAGATAATTAATAATTTGCACGAGGATAGTTGAATTTTGAGATGACGCATGGATGTCGATTGTAGTCGCAAAATAATAAAATATTTTAGACTACTTTGCTCGCGAAAGATAATTAATAATTTGCACGAGGATAGTTGAATTTTGAGACGACGCATGGATGTCGATTGTAGTCGCAAAATAATAAAATATTTTAGACTACTTTGCTCGCGAAAGATAATTAATAATTTGCACGAGGATAGTCGAGCTTTGAGACGACGCATGGATGTCAATTGTCGTCGCAAAATAATAATATAATACAATTTTGTAGACTACTTTGCTCGCAAAAGAAAATTAACCCTTTGCACAAAAATAGTTGAATTTTGAGACGACGCGTGGACGAAGGAATCAGAATTCGACGTGACACAAAATAGTAAAATTAAAGAAAACTAGTCTACTTTGCTTGCGAAAGATAATTAATAATTTGCACGAGGATAGTTGAATTTTGAGACGACGTATGGATGTCAATTGTCGTCGCAAAATAATAAAATTTTCTAGTCTACTCTTTGCATGCAAAAGAAAATGATGTAACCTACCTTATTACCATTATCCATTGTCGCAATTCACAAGTTTTTAATGCATAAGTGTTCATAAGACTGGAATTTGTAAGTTTTCATAAAATCAGAATTCCTAACTTTTCAATTCAAATAAAAAAATGGCATAGAAATTAGGAATGTTTGTTGTACAGAGAAGGAATAGAAATGAAGGAAAAACGATAATTCGAAAGCTGCTCGAAAAGTTACTGGAACCGACACGACTGGGGCAATTTTATGAATCTCATTCGAAATTCTTAATCAGATCGTGTTCATTTCGATAAATATTAGACGAAATTGATTAGTTTTCAATTTCAAGTAAAATATTCACAAATTGTAATACGAGAAAATTACTGAAACCGACACGACTGGGGCAATTTTACGAATCTCTTTCGAAATACTTAATCAGATTGTGTTCATTTCGATAAATATTAGACGAAATTGATCAACTTTCAATTTCGAATAAAATATTCGTAGATTGTACGAAGAGAAAATTACTGAAACCGACACGACTGAGGCAATTTTATGAATCTCATTCGAAATTCTTAATCAGATCGTGTTTATTTCGATAAATATTAGACGAAATTGATCAGTTTTCAATTTCAAATAAAATATTCACAAATTGTACGAAGAGAAAATTACTAAAACCGACACGACTGGGGCAATCTTTCGAATCTCTCTCGAAACGCTCGATTAAACATTTTTTTAACAACGTTAACACACGAACTCGTCTAAAATAAAACAGAGCAAACAAACAGCGTCGACCTCGCGGCTCGTATTAATAACCCTCGAGGTCATCAAGTCGTCCGTGGCCATAAATCCACGAAAAATCGCGGCGTTCGAAAGTCACTCTGCCCGCTCCTGGTCCGATCCAGTAAATCAGCCCACGAAAAAGAGAAAAAGAGTGAGAGAAAGAGAGAGAGAGAGAGAGAGAGAGAGAGGAGCCACGAAATTTCACGGTGCGGAAACCTCTCGGATCGGCTTGGCGGAGAGGAGCGCGCGAGGCCACCAATTTAAAGTTACAAATTCGGCCATAAAAGGAGCCTGGTTCGAAGCGGCTGGGTCACGCGTACCCGTTTAGAAAAGAAACGAAACGAGAGCCAATGATGGGACGAGAAGAGAGTGAGTGAGAGAGAGATAGAGATAGAGAGAGATAGAGAGACATAGAGGGAGAGAAAGAGAGAGTTGGTGAGAAAGTTGAAAAGAGAGAGAGAGTTGGGGAGAGAAAGAGAGTTGGAGAGAGAGAGAGTTGGAGAGAGAGAGTTGGAGAGAGAGAGTTGGAGAGAGAGAGTTTGGGAGACAGAGAGAGTTGGGGAGAGAAATAGATTTGGAGAGAGAGTTGGAGAGAGAGAGAGAGTTGGGAAGAGAAAGAGAGTTGGAGTGAGAGAGAGTTGGAGAGAGAGAGAGTTGGAGAGACAGAGAGAGTTGGAGACAGAGAGAGTTGGGGAGAGAAAGAGATTTGGAGAGAGAGAGTTGGAGAGACAGAGAGAGTTGGAGACAGAGAGAGTTGGGGAGAGAAAGAGATTTGGAGAGAGAGAGAGAGTTGGAGAGAGAGGGAGAGTTGGGAAGAGAAAGAGAGTTGGGAAGAGAAAGAGAGTTGGAGTGAAAGAGAGAGTTGGAGGGAAAGAGAGATATAGAGGGAGAGAGTTGGAGAGAGAGATATATATAGAGAGAGAGAGTTGGAGAGTTGAAGAGAGAGTTGGAGGGAAAGAGAGATATAGAGAGAGAGAGTTGGAGAGTTGAAGAGAGAGAGTGAGAGATAGAAAGAGAGAGAGATATATATAGGGAGAGAGAGTTGGAGAGTTGAAGAGAGGGTCATAGAGAGAGAGAGTTGGAGAGTTGAAGAGAGAGTCATAGAGAGAGAGAGTTGGAGAGTTGAAGAGAGAGTCATAGAGAGAGAGTGAGAGATAGAAAGAGATATATATATATATATTTAGAGAGAGAGAGAGTTGGAGAGTTGAAGAGAGAGTCATAGAGAGAGAGAGTTGAAGAGTTGAAGAGAGAGTCATAGAGAGAGAGAGAGAGAGTTGGAGATAGAGAGAGAGTTGGGGAGAGAGAGAGAGAGTTGGGGAGAGAGACAGAGAGAGTTGGGGAGAGAAAGAGATTTGGAGAGAGAGAGTTGGGGAGAGAAAGAGAGTTGGAGTGAGAGAGAGAGTTGGAGAGTTGAAGAGAGAGTCATAGAGAGAGAGTGAGAGATAGAAAGAGGGAGATATATAGAGAGAGTTGGAGAGTTGAAGAGAGAGTCATAGAGAGAGAGTGAGAGATAGAAAGAGGGAGATATATAGAGAGAGAAAGTTGGAGAGTTGAAGAGAGTCATAGAGAGAGAGAGAGAGTTGGAGATAGAGAGAGAGAGAGTGAGATAGAGAGAGAGTGATATAGAGAGAGATATAGAGAGAGAGTTGGAGAGTCATAGAGAGAGATAGAGAGAGAAAGAGAGAGTTGGAGATAGAGAGAGAGTGAGATAGAGAGAGAGAGAGTGAGATAGAGAGAGAGAGTGAGATAGAGAGAGAGTGAGATATAGAGAAAGAGAGTTGGAGATAGAGAGAGAGTGAATGAGATAGAGAGAGAGAGAGTTGGAGAGTTGAAGAGAGAGTCATAGAGAGAAAGAAAGAAAGAGTTGGAGAGAGAGTCGTAGAGAGAGAGAGAAAAAGAGAGAGTTGGAGAGAGAGAGAGAGTTGGATGTTCATAATGGAGACGGTTAAAAAAGGCAGGAACCGGTCTGGTGCGGTGTAGAAGAACGAAAGCGGGGAGTTTTCACCCTCGCAGCGACAATCGAGCTCGTATTTTCCGATTAGAGGGTGGCATTCACTTATAAGCCGTGCCATAACACTTGTCCGGTGCCCGTTATGAGCCGTTACAGGCGCGGGGTGCGAGAGACGCTGGCGCAGGGGACCAGATTTACAACCACCTTGGGTACTGATTTACTCGAGGTTACTTACGAGCTGGCTGCTGTCCGAATGGACTGCGTCTGCGACCCCCTCAATGCTTGCGTAAGCGAGCTGCCCTCTGGATCTGCATCGCGTCCTTCTTTGCTCGCTGCTGGTTCCTCAAAAGTTCTGCTGAAAATTTCATTCGTGACCCTTTTATTTGTAATCTTTATGAGACTATTGGATATGGAAATTTACTGATTTATCTTCTGGTTACTTACGAGATGTCTGCTGTTCGAATGGACTGCGTTTGCAACCCCCTGGATGATGCGTTGCGTCCTTGTTTAGCTGTTGGTGGTTCTGCAAAAGTTTTGGGGATTTCTGTCGTAAAATTGATGAGTCTTTTATTTATAACCTTTATGAGACTTTTGGATTTGCTTGAGTTTATTTATGAGATGGCTGTTGTTCGAATGGATTGCGTTTGCAACCCCCTGGATGATGCGTTGCGTCCTTGTTTAGCTGTTGGTGGTTCTGCAAAAGTTTTGGGGATTTCTGTCGTAAAATTGATGAGTCTTTTATTTATAACCTTTATGAGACTTTTGGATTTGCTTGAGTTTATTTATGAGATGGCTGTTGTTCGAATGGATTGCGTTTGCAACCCCCTGGATGATGCGTTGCGTCCTTGTTTAGCTGTTGGTGGTTCTGCAAAAGTTTTGGGGATTTCTGTCGTAAAATTGATGAGTCTTTTATTTATAACCTTTATGAGACTTTTGGATTTGCTTGAGTTTATTTATGAGATGGCTGTTGTTCGAATGGATTGCGTTTGCAACCCCCTGGATGATGCGTTGCGTCCTTGTTTAGTTGTTGGTGGTTCCTCGAAAGTTGTCTGTTTGTAGTTTGTGTCTGTGTGTTGTAGTCTGTTGAAAATTTGATTTGTGAGTCTTTTGGACGTGGAAATTTACTGATATATCTCGAGGTTACTTTCAAGATGTCTGCTGTTCGAATGGACTGAGTTTGCAACCCTCTAGATGATGCGTTGCGTCTTTGTATGCTTGCTAGTGGTTCTTTAAAAGTTTTGGAGAGTTCTGAGTTCGAAAGTTGATGAGCCTTTTATTTATAACCTTTATGAGACTTTTAAATTTACTCAAGGCTACTTAGTTCTTACAAATTACAATTTTACGAATAGAAAACTTGCGAATTGCAATCTTACGAATTGAAAACTTAAGGATTGCAATCTTTCGAATTGAAAACATGGATTCTTACAAAATTTACGCAATCTTACGAATTTTAATCTTGCGAATGGGAAACTTACGAATTGAAAACTTAAGAATTGCAATCTTTCGAATTGAAAACTTACTAATTCCAACTTGTGAATTCCAATATTACGAAAGCTTACGACTTGAAAACTTACAGATTGCAATCTTACCAATTGAAAACTTACGAATTCCAATATTACGGAAGCTTAGAAACTGAAAACTTATAGATTCCAATCTTACGAATAGAAAACTTGCGAATTCCAATCTCACGAATTGAAAACTTGTGAATTGAAAACTTAAGGATTCTTAAAAAACATACGCGATATTACGAATTGAAAACTTAAGGATTGTAATCTTTCGAATTGAAAAATAACGGATTGTAATCTTACGAATTGAAAACTTAACGATTGCAATCTTACGAATTGAAGGTTTGCGAATTCTAATCTCGCGAATTAGAGACTTGCGAATTCCAATCTCACGAATTGAAAATTTGCGAATTCCAATCTTACGAATTGAAAACTTGCGAATTCTAATGTTACAAATTGCAATCTTACTAATTGAAAGCTTGCTAATTCCAATCTCAAGAATTGTAAACTTGCGAATCGAAAACTTACAGATTGCAATCTTGCGAATCGAAAACTTAAGGATTGTAATCTTACGAATTGAAAACTTGCGAATAACAATCTTACAAATTGAAAATTTGCGAATTGAAAACTTAAGGATTGCAATCTTACGAATAGAAAACTTGCGAATTGCAATTTTACGAATAGAAAGCTTGAGAATTGCAATCTTACGAATTGAAAACTTGCGAATTGCAATCTTAAGAATAGAAAGCTTGAGAATTGCAATTTTACGAATAGAAAACTTGAGAATTGCAATCTTACGAATAGAAAGCTTGCGAATTGCAATCTTACGAATAGAAAACTTGCAAATTCCAATTTATGGATTGCAATCTTAGGAATTGAAAACTTGCGAATTCTAGTCTTACGAGTTACAATCTTCCAAATTGAGAACTTGCGAATTCTAATCTTACGAATAGAAAACTTGCGAATTTCAATCTTACCAATTGCAATCATACGCATTGAAAGCTTGCGAATTGCAATCTTACGAATAGAAAGCTTGCGAATTGCAATCTCACGAATAGAAAGCTTGCGAATTGCAATCTTACGAATAGAAAGCTTGCGAATTGCAATCTCACGAATAGAAAGCTTGCGAATTGCAATCTTACGAATAGAAAACTTGCAAATTCCAATTTATGGATTGCAATCTTAGGAATTGAAAACTTGCGAATTCTAGTCTTACGAGTTGCAATCTTCCAAATTGAGAACTTGCGAATTCTAATCTTACGAATAGAAAACTTGCGAATTTCAATCTTACAAATTGCAATCATACGCGTTGAAAGCTTGCGAATTGCAATCTTACGAATTGAAAATTTAAGAATTGCAATCTTACGAATAGAAAACTTGCGAATTGCAATCTTACGAATAGAAAGCTTAAGAATTGCAATCTTACGAATAGAAAACTTGCAAATTCCAATTTATGGATTGCAATCTTAGGAATTGAAAATTTGCGAATTCTAGTCTTACGAGTTGCAATCGTCCAAATTGAGAACTTGCGAATTCTAATCTTACGAATAGAAAACTTGCGAATTTCAATCTTACAAATTGCAATCATACGCGTTGAAAGCTTGCGAATTGCAATCTTACGAATTGAAAATTTAAGAATTGCAATCTTACGAATAGAAAACTTGCGAATTGCAATCTTACAAATTGCAATCATACGCATTGAAAGCTTGCGAATTGCAATCTTACGAATTGAAAACTTAAGAATTGCAATCGTACGAATAAAAAACTTCCAAATTCCAATCTTACGAATAGAAAGCTTGCGAATTGCAATCTTACGAATAGAAAGCTTGCGAATTGCAATCTTACGAATAGAAAACTTGCAAATTCCAATTTATGGATTGCAATCTTAGGAATTGAAAACTTGCGAATTCTAGTCTTACGAGTTGCAATCTTCCAAATTGAGAACTTGCGAATTCTAATCTTACGAATAGAAAACTTGCGAATTTCAATCTTACAAATTGCAATCATACGCATTGATAGCTTGCGAATTGCAATCTTACGAATTGAAAACTTAAGAATTGCAATTTTACGAATTGAAAACTTGCGAATTGCAATCTTACGAATAGAAAGCTTGAGAATTGCAATTTTACGAATAGAAAACTTGCGAATTGCAATCTTACGAATAGAAAATTTGCAAATTCCAATTTATGGATTGTAATGTTAGGAATTGAAAACTTGCGAATTCTAGTCTTACGAGTTGCAATCTTCCAAATTGAGAACTTGCGAATTCTAATCTTACGAATAGAAAACTTGCGAATTTCAATCTTACAAATTGCAATCATACGCGTTGAAAGCTTGCGAATTGCAATCTTACGAATTGAAAATTTAAGAATTGCAATCTTACGAATAGAAAGCTTGCAAATTGCAATCTTACGAATAGAAAACTTGCGAATTTGAATCTTACAAATAAAAAACTTGCTAATTCTAATCTACAAAAACATACCAATGAAAATCTCTGAAGAATCTGCAAAATCCCCAACAAATGCCCACCACAATCATCGACACACCACTCCCCTCTCCATCAAAACACTAAACACGCGACCTCGACGTCTCTGCTTAACAAGAACCGAACCAACGACAACACCAGTGCCTCCTCAACCATAACAACGCTCGCGAACTTACCTGGTCGTCGCGTAACACCATTAGCGTTAATCCCATCGCGAGATAAATCAGCCCACGGAATAATGGCGGACGCTCTGTAAGGACAGTCGATTATGCTCGGGAATAATTTACCCTGGCCGATAGAGGGGACACCTGACGACAAAGAAGACGGGATCCAGCCGGTAATATCAATTCGAGCGCGTGGACTCCGCTCAGGGATTCGCCGCGTGAGTCTTGGCTTCGAGATGAAGATAAAGTCGATCCCAAGCCGGTCGAGATGAAAGAAGCGAGCGTCCTGGGGCGTCCGACACCTTGTTAGACGAGTCTGAGCATGGCACCCCTCGAGGAAACGACCATTTGTTACGAGCATCCTTTCATTCCGCCCTGCTCGACCTCTTTTCTCATCGCCGCGCGCTGCTCTCTTAACAGTTCCCCCCGAGCTGTTTCGTTCCTGGGACCCCGTGGGTTGGTTCTTGGTTTCACGCTTTGCGCTCGAGAGGCGACTGTTGGGCGGAAATCGCGGGTTTTATGCTCGTAAGAGTGGAAATTGGGAGTTTTCTAATCGTAAAATTGCAATTCGCAAGATTCCAATTCGAAAGAAAGCTTTCGTAATATTGGAATTCGTAAGATTGGAATTCGCAAGTTCTCAGTTTGTAAGATTGCAATTAGTAAGATTGGAATTCGCAAGTTTTCAATTCGTAAAATTGGAATTCGCAAGTTCTCAGTTTGTAAGATTGCAATCCTTAAGTTTGCAATTCGTAAGATTATAATTCGCAAGTTCTCAATTTGTAAGATTGCAACTCGTAAGATTAGAATTCGCAACCTTTCAATTTGTAAGATTGCAATCCTTAAGTTTGCAATTCGTAAGATTGGAATTCGCAAGTTCTCAATTCTTGGGATTGGAATTCGCAAGTTTTCAATTCGTAAGATTAGAATTCGCAAGTTTTCTGTTCGTAAGATTGCAATTCGCAATTTTTCTATTCGTAAGATTGCAATTAGCAAGTTTTCTATTCGTAAGATTGCAATCCTTAAGTTTTCAATTCGTAAGATTGCAATTCGTGAGATAAGAATTCGCAAGTTTTCAATTCGTAAAATTGCAATTCGCAAGATTTCTATCTGTAAGATTGCAACCCTTAAGTTTTCAATTCGTAAGATTGCAATCCTTAAGTTAAGTTCTCAATTCGTAAGATTGCAATCCTTAAGTTAAGTTCTCAATTCGTAAGATTGCAATCCTTAAGTAAGTAAGTAAGTTCTCAATTCGTAGGATTGCAATCCTTAAGTTAAGTTCTCAATTCGTAAGATTGCAATCCTTAAGTAAGTAAGTAAGTTCTCAATTCGTAAGATTGCAATCCTCAAGTTAAGTTCTCAATTCGTAAGATTGCAATCCTTCAGTTAAGTTCTCAATTCGTAAGATTGCAATCCTTCAGTTAAGTTCTCAATTCGTAAGATTGCAATCCTTCAGTTAAGTTCTCAATTCGTAAGATTGCAATCCTTCAGTTAAGTTCTCAATTCGTAAGATTGCAATCCTTCAGTTAAGTTCTCAATTCGTAAGATTGCAATCCTTCAGTTAAGTTCTCAATTCGTAAGATTGCAATCCTTCAGTTAAGTTCTCAATTCGTAAGATTGCAATCCTTCAGTTAAGTTCTCAATTCGTAAGATTGCAATCCTTCAGTTAAGTTCTCAATTCGTAAGATTGCAATCCTTCAGTTAAGTTCTCAATTCGTAAGATTGCAATCCTTCAGTTACGTTCTCAATTCGTAAGATTGCAATCCTTCAGTTAAGTTCTCAATTCGTAAGATTGCAATCCTTCAGTTAAGTTCTCAATTCGTAAGATTGCAATCCTTCAGTTAAGTTCTCAATTCGTAAGATTGCAATCCTTCAGTTAAGTTCTCAATTCGTAAGATTGCAATCCTTCAGTTAAGTTCTCAATTCGTAAGATTGCAATCCTTCAGTTAAGTTCTCAATTCGTAAGATTGCAATCCTTCAGTTAAGTTCTCAATTCGTAAGATTGCAATCCTTCAGTTAAGTTCTCAATTCGTAAGATTGCAATCCTTCAGTTAAGTTCTCAATTCGTAAGATTGCAATCCTTCAGTTAAGTTCTCAATTCGTAAGATTGCAATCCTTCAGTTAAGTTCTCAATTCGTAAGATTGCAATCCTTCAGTTAAGTTCTCAATTCGTAAGATTGCAATCCTTCAGTTAAGTTCTCAATTCGTAAGATTGCAATCCTTCAGTTAAGTTCTCAATTCGTAAGATTGCAATCCTTCAGTTAAGTTCTCAATTCGTAAGATTGCAATCCTTCAGTTAAGTTCTCAATTCGTAAGATTGCAATCCTTCAGTTAAGTTCTCAATTCGTAAGATTGCAATCCTTCAGTTAAGTTCTCAATTCGTAAGATTGCAATCCTTCAGTTAAGTTCTCAATTCGTAAGATTGCAATCCTTCAGTTAAGTTCTCAATTCGTAAGATTGCAATCCTTCAGTTAAGTTCTCAATTCGTAAGATTGCAATCCTTCAGTTACGTTCTCAATTCGTAAGATTGCAATCCTTCAGTTAAGTTCTCAATTCGTAAGATTGCAATCCTTCAGTTAAGTTCTCAATTCGTAAGATTGCAATCCTTCAGTTAAGTTCTCAATTCGTAAGATTGCAATCCTTCAGTTAAGTTCTCAATTCGTAAGATTGCAATCCTTCAGTTAAGTTCTCAATTCGTAAGATTGCAATCCTTCAGTTAAGTTCTCAATTCGTAAGATTGCAATCCTTCAGTTAAGTTCTCAATTCGTAAGATTGCAATCCTTCAGTTAAGTTCTCAATTCGTAAGATTGCAATCCTTCAGTTAAGTTCTCAATTCGTAAGATTGCAATCCTTCAGTTAAGTTCTCAATTCGTAAGATTGCAATCCTTCAGTTAAGTTCTCAATTCGTAAGATTGCAATCCTTCAGTTAAGTTCTCAATTCGTAAGATTGCAATCCTTCAGTTAAGTTCTCAATTCGTAAGATTGCAATCCTTCAGTTAAGTTCTCAATTCGTAAGATTGCAATCCTTCAGTTAAGTTCTCAATTCGTAAGATTGCAATCCTTCAGTTAAGTTCTCAATTCGTAAGATTGCAATCCTTCAGTTAAGTTCTCAATTCGTAAGATTGCAATCCTTCAGTTAAGTTCTCAATTCGTAAGATTGCAATCCTTCAGTTAAGTTCTCAATTCGTAAGATTGCAATCCTTCAGTTAAGTTCTCAATTCGTAAGATTGCAATCCTTCAGTTAAGTTCTCAATTCGTAAGATTGCAATCCTTCAGTTAAGTTCTCAATTCGTAAGATTGCAATCCTTCAGTTAAGTTCTCAATTCGTAAGATTGCAATCCTTCAGTTAAGTTCTCAATTCGTAAGATTGCAATCCTTCAGTTAAGTTCTCAATTCGTAAGATTGCAATCCTTCAGTTAAGTTCTCAATTCGTAAGATTGCAATCCTTCAGTTAAGTTCTCAATTCGTAAGATTGCAATCCTTCAGTTAAGTTCTCAATTCGTAAGATTGCAATCCTTCAGTTAAGTTCTCAATTCGTAAGATTGCAATCCTTCAGTTAAGTTCTCAATTCGTAAGATTGCAATCCTTCAGTTAAGTTCTCAATTCGTAAGATTGCAATCCTTCAGTTAAGTTCTCAATTCGTAAGATTGCAATCCTTCAGTTAAGTTCTCAATTCGTAAGATTGCAATCCTTCAGTTAAGTTCTCAATTCGTAAGATTGCAATCCTTCAGTTAAGTTCTCAATTCGTAAGATTGCAATCCTTCAGTTAAGTTCTCAATTCGTAAGATTGCAATCCTTCAGTTAAGTTCTCAATTCGTAAGATTGCAATCCTTCAGTTAAGTTCTCAATTCGTAAGATTGCAATCCTTCAGTTAAGTTCTCAATTCGTAAGATTGCAATCCTTCAGTTAAGTTCTCAATTCGTAAGATTGCAATCCTTCAGTTAAGTTCTCAATTCGTAAGATTGCAATCCTTCAGTTAAGTTCTCAATTCGTAAGATTGCAATCCTTCAGTTAAGTTCTCAATTCGTAAGATTGCAATCCTTCAGTTAAGTTCTCAATTCGTAAGATTGCAATCCTTCAGTTAAGTTCTCAATTCGTAAGATTGCAATCCTTCAGTTAAGTTCTCAATTCGTAAGATTGCAATCCTTCAGTTAAGTTCTCAATTCGTAAGATTGCAATCCTTCAGTTAAGTTCTCAATTCGTAAGATTGCAATCCTTCAGTTAAGTTCTCAATTCGTAAGATTGCAATCCTTCAGTTAAGTTCTCAATTCGTAAGATTGCAATCCTTCAGTTAAGTTCTCAATTCGTAAGATTGCAATCCTTCAGTTAAGTTCTCAATTCGTAAGATTGCAATCCTTCAGTTAAGTTCTCAATTCGTAAGATTGCAATCCTTCAGTTAAGTTCTCAATTCGTAAGATTGCAATCCTTCAGTTAAGTTCTCAATTCGTAAGATTGCAATCCTTCAGTTAAGTTCTCAATTCGTAAGATTGCAATCCTTCAGTTAAGTTCTCAATTCGTAAGATTGCAATCCTTCAGTTAAGTTCTCAATTCGTAAGATTGCAATCCTTCAGTTAAGTTCTCAATTCGTAAGATTGCAATCCTTCAGTTAAGTTCTCAATTCGTAAGATTGCAATCCTTCAGTTAAGTTCTCAATTCGTAAGATTGCAATCCTTCAGTTAAGTTCTCAATTCGTAAGATTGCAATCCTTCAGTTAAGTTCTCAATTCGTAAGATTGCAATCCTTCAGTTAAGTTCTCAATTCGTAAGATTGCAATCCTTCAGTTAAGTTCTCAATTCGTAAGATTGCAATCCTTCAGTTAAGTTCTCAATTCGTAAGATTGCAATCCTTCAGTTAAGTTCTCAATTCGTAAGATTGCAATCCTTCAGTTAAGTTCTCAATTCGTAAGATTGCAATCCTTCAGTTAAGTTCTCAATTCGTAAGATTGCAATCCTTCAGTTAAGTTCTCAATTCGTAAGATTGCAATCCTTCAGTTAAGTTCTCAATTCGTAAGATTGCAATCCTTCAGTTAAGTTCTCAATTCGTAAGATTGCAATCCTTCAGTTAAGTTCTCAATTCGTAAGATTGCAATCCTTCAGTTAAGTTCTCAATTCGTAAGATTGCAATCCTTCAGTTAAGTTCTCAATTCGTAAGATTGCAATCCTTCAGTTAAGTTCTCAATTCGTAAGATTGCAATCCTTCAGTTAAGTTCTCAATTCGTAAGATTGCAATCCTTCAGTTAAGTTCTCAATTCGTAAGATTGCAATCCTTCAGTTAAGTTCTCAATTCGTAAGATTGCAATCCTTCAGTTAAGTTCTCAATTCGTAAGATTGCAATCCTTCAGTTAAGTTCTCAATTCGTAAGATTGCAATCCTTCAGTTAAGTTCTCAATTCGTAAGATTGCAATCCTTCAGTTAAGTTCTCAATTCGTAAGATTGCAATCCTTCAGTTAAGTTCTCAATTCGTAAGATTGCAATCCTTCAGTTAAGTTCTCAATTCGTAAGATTGCAATCCTTCAGTTAAGTTCTCAATTCGTAAGATTGCAAT
>CAXAJV010000100.1:0-204000 GCA_963969225.1 Xylocopa violacea | reverse complement strand
CTATATAATGTTCCCATCGAGAAGTACGGGCCGATACGCCTGGAATGTTGTAGAATACTACATCCAAGATGATAGCCTGCCTTAGGTTAGGATATATAACGCTATAGACGTATATAATATTCCAACCGAGATGTACGGGACGACAGGAACGGGATTCTGTAACACATTACCAGCGAGGGGCTAGATGTGTTAGGTTCGGTTATATTACGTTATAGACCTATATAATGTTCCCACCGAGAAGTAGGGGCCGATACGCCAGGAATGTTGTAGATTACTGCATCCGAGATGATAGCCTGCCTCAGGTTAGGATATATATCGCTGTAGATGTTTATAATGTCCCAACCGAGACGTACGGGACGACAGGAACGGGATTCTGTAAAACATTACCAGCGAGGGGCTAGATGGGTTAGGTTAGGTTGTGATACGTTATAGACATATATAATGTTCCCACCGAGATGTAGCTGCCGATATGCCAGGAATGTTGTAAAATACTGCATCCGAGATGATGGCCTGCCTTAGGTTAGGATCTATAACGCTATAGACGTATATAATATCCCAGTCGACGTACGGTACGACACGAACGCGATTCTGTAAAATATAACCAGCGACGGGCTAGATGGGTTAAGTTAGGTTATATTACGTTATAGACGAATATAATGTTCTCCCCGAGAAGTAGAGGCCGAAACGCCAGGAATGTTGTAAAATACTACATCCGAGATGTTAGCCTGCCTTACGTTAGGATATATATCACTGTAGACGTTTATAATGTCCCAACCGAGACGTACTGGACGACAGGAACGGGATTCTGTAAAACATTACCAGCGAGGGGCTGGGTTAGGGGATGTGTTAGCTTAGGTTATATTACGTTATAGACGAATATAATGTTCCCCCCAAGAAGTAGAGCCGATACGCCAGGAATGGCGTAAAATACAGCATCCGAGATGTTAGCCTGCCTTATGTTAGGATATATATCGCTGTAGATGTTTATAATGTCCCAACCGAGACGTACGGGACGACAGGAACGGGATTCTGTAAAACATTACCAGCGAGGGGCTAGATGGGTTAGGTTAGGTTATGTTACGTTATAGACGAATATAATGTTCCCACCGAGAAGTAAGGGCCGATACGTCAGGAATGTTGTAAAATACTACATCCGAGATGTTAGCCTGCCTTACGTTAGGATATATATCGCTGTAGACGTTTATAATGTCCCAACCGAGACGTACGGGACGACAGGAACGGGATTCTGTAAAACATTACCAGCGAGGGGCTAGATGGGTTAGGTTAGGTTATGTTACGTTATAGACGTATATAATGTTCCCACCGAGAAGTAGAGCCGATACTCCAGGAATGGCGTAAAATACTGCATCCGAGATGATAGCCTGCCTTTGGTTAGGATATATAACGCTATAGACGTATATAATATTTCAACCGAGATGTACGGGACGTCACGAACAGGATTCTGTAAAACATTACCAGCGAGGGGCTAGATGGGTTAGGTTAGGTTATATTACGTTATAGACGAATATAATGATCCCACCGAGAAGTAGGGGCCGATACGCCGGGAATGTTGCAAAATACTACATCCGAGATGTTAGCCTACCTTAGGTTAGGATATATAACGCTATAGACGTATATAATTTTCCAACCGAGATGTACGGGACGACAGGAACGGGATTCTGTATCACATTACCAGAGAGGGGCTAGATGTGTTAGGTTAGGATATATTACGTTATAGACGAATATAATGTTCCCACCGAGAAGTAGGGGCCGATACGCCAGGAATGTTGTAAAATACTACATCCGAGATGTTAGCCTGCCTTACGTTAGGATATATATCGCTGTAGAAGTTTATAATGTCCCAACCGAGATGTACGGAACGTTACGAACGGGATTCTGTAAAACATTACCAGCCAGGGGCTAGATGTTAGGTTCGGTGATATTACGTTATAGACCTATATAATGTTCCCACCGATAATTAGGGGCCGATATGCCAGGAATGTTGTAAAATACTGCATTCGAGATGATAGCCTGCCTTAGATTAGGATATATAACGCTATAGACGTATATAATATCCCAACCGAGATGTACGGGACGACACGAACGGGATTCTGTAAAACATTACCAGCGACGGGCTAGGTGGGTTAGGTTAGTTTGTGATACGTTATAGACATATATAATGTTCCCACCGATAAGTAGGGGCCAATATGCCAGGAATGTTGTAAAATAATGCATCCGAGAAAATAGCCTGCCTTATATTAGGATCTATTACGCTATAGACGTATATAATATTCCAACCGAGATGTACGGGACGTCACGAACAGGATTCTGTAAAACATTACCAGCGAGGGGCTAAATGTGTTAGGTTAGGTTATATTACGTTATAGACGAATATAATGTTCCCACCGAGAAGTAGGGGCCGATACGCCAGGAATGTTGTAAAATACTACATCCGAGATGTTAGCCTGCCTTACGTTAAGATATATATCGCTGTAGACGTTTATAATGTCCCAGGCGAGACGTACGGGACGACAGGAACGGGATTCTGTAAAACATTACCAGCCAGGGTCTAGATGTGTTAGGTTAGGTTATATTACGTTATAGACCTATATAATGTTCCCATCGAGAAGTACGGGCCGATACGCCAGGAATGTTGTAAAATACCGCATCCGAGATGATGGCCTGCCTTAGGTTAGGATATATATCGCTGTAGAAGTTTATAATGTCCCAACCGAGACGTACGGGACGACAGGAACGGGATTCTGTAACACATTACCAGCGAGGGGCTAGATGTGTTAGGTTCGGTTATATTACGTTATAGACCTATATAATGTTCCCACCGAGAAGTAGGGGCCGATACGACAGGAATGTTGTAAAATACTACAACCGAGATGTTAGACTGCCTTACGTTAGGATATATATCGCTGTAGATGTTTATAATGTCCCAACCGAGACGTACGGGACGACAGGAACGGGATTCTGTAAAACATTACCAGCGAGGGGCTAGATGGGTTAGGTTAGGTTGTGATACGTTATAGACATATATAATGTTCCCACCGATAATTAAGGGCCGCTATGCCAGGAATGTTGTAAAATACTGCATTCGAGATGATAGCCTGCCTTAGATTAGGATATATAACGCTATAGACGTATATAATATCCCAACCGAGATGTACGGGACGACACGAACGGGATTCTGTAAAACATTACCAGCGACGGGCTAGGTGGGTTAGGTTAGTTTGTGATACGTTATAGACATATATAATGTTCCCACCGATAAGTAGGGGCCAATATGCCAGGAATGTTGTAAAATACTGCATCCGAGAAGATAGCCTGCCTTATATTAGGATCTATTACGCTATAGACGTATATAATATTCCAACCGAGATGTACGGGACGTCACGAACAGGATTCTGTAAAACATTACCAGCGAGGGGCTAAATGTGTTAGGTTAGGTTATATTACGTTATAGACGAATATAATGTTCCCACCGAGAAGTAGGGGCCGATACGCCAGGAATGTTGTAAAATACTACATCCGAGATGTTAGCCTGCCTTACGTTAAGATATATATCGCTGTAGACGTTTATAATGTCCCAACCGAGACGTACGGGACGGAACGAACGGGATTCTGTAAAACATTACCAGCGAGGGGCTAGATGGGTTAGGTTAGGTTATGTTACGTTATTGACGAATATAATGTTCCCACCGAGAAGTAGGGGCCGATACGCCGGGAATGTTGTAAAATACTACATCCGAGATGTTAGCCTACCTTAGGTTAGGATATATAACGCTATAGACGTATATAATATTCCAACCGAGATGTACGGGACGACAGGAACGGGATTCTGTATCACATTACCAGAGAGGGGCTAGATGTGTTAGGTTATAATATATTACGTTATAGACGAATATAATCTTCCCACCGAGAAGTAGGGGCCGATACGCCAGGAATGTTGTTGATTACTGCATCCGAGATGATAGCCTGCCTTAGGATAGGATATATAACGCTATAGACGTATATAATATCCCAACCGAGATGTACGGGACGACACGAACGGGATTCTGTAAAACATTACCAGACAGGGTCTAGATGTGTTACGTTAGGATATATTACGTTATAGACGAATATAATGTTCCCACCGAGAAGTAGGGGCCGATATGCCAGGAATGTTGTAAAATACTGCATCCGAGATGATAGCCTGTCTTAAGCTAGGATATATAACCTTATAGACGTATATAATATCCCAATCGAGACGTACGGGACGACACGAACGCGATTCTGTAAAATGTTACCAGCGAGGGGCTAGATGGGTTAGGTTAGGTTATATTACGTTATAGACCTATATAAGGTTCCCACCGAGAAGTACGGGCCGATACGCTAGGAATGTTGTAAAATAATACATCCGAGATGATAGCCTACCTTAGGTTAGGATATATAACGCTATAGACGTATATAATATTCCAACCGAGATGTACGGGACGTCACTAACGAGGTTCTGTAAAACATTACCAGCGAGGGGCTAGATGTGTTAGGTTAGGTTAGATTACGTTATAGACGAATATAATGTTCCCACCGAGAAGTAGGGGCCGATACGCCAGGAATGTTGTAAAATACAACATCCGAGATGTCAGCCTGCCTTACGTTAGGATATATATCGCTGTAGACGTTTATAATGTCCCAACCAAGAGGTACGGGACGACAGGAACGGGATTCTGTAAAACATTACCAGCGAGGGGCTAGATGTGTTAGGTTAGGTTGTGATACGTTATAGACATATATAATATTCCCACCGTGAAGTTGGGCCGATACGCCAGGAATGTTGTAAAAAACTACATCCGAGATGATAGCCTGCCTTAGGTTAGGATATATAATGCTATAGACGTATATAATATTCTAACCGAGATATACGGGACGTCACTAACGAGGTTCTGTAAAACATTACCAGCGAGGGCCTAGATGTGCTAGGTTAGGTTATATTACGTTATAGACCTATATAATGTTCCCACCGAGAAGTAGGAGCCGATACGCCAGGAATGTTGTAGAATACTGCATCCGAGGTGATAGCCTGCATTAGGTTAGGATATATAACGCTATAGACGTATATAATATTCCACCCGAGACGTACGGGACGACAGGGACGGGATTCTGTAACACATTACCAGCGAGGGGCTAGATGTGTTAGGTTCGGTTATATTACGTTATAGACCTATATAATGTTCCCACCGAGAAGTAGGGGCCGATACGACAGGAATGTTGTAAAATACTACAACCGAGATGTTAGACTGCCTTACGTTAGGATATATATCGCTGTAGATGTTTATAATGTCCCAACCGAGACGTACGGGACGACAGGAACGGGATTCTGTAAAACATTACCAGCGAGGGGCTAGATGGGTTAGGTTAGGTTGTGATACGTTACAGATATATATAATGTTCCCACCGATAAGTAGGGGCCGATAAGCCAGGCATGTTGTAAAATACTGCATCCGAGATGATAGCCTGCCTTAGATTAGGATATATAACGCTATAGACGTATATAATATCCCAACCGAGATGTACGGAACGTCACGAACGGGATTCTGTAAAACATTACCAGCGAGGGGCTAGATGGGTTAGGTTAGGTTGTGATACGTTATAGACATATATAATGTTCCCACCGAATATTAAGGGCCGCTATGCCAGGCATGTTGTAAAATACTGCATCCGAGATGATAGCCTGCCTTAGATTAGGATATATAACGCTATAGACGTATATAATATCCCAACCGAGATGTACGGAACGTCACGAACGGGATTCTGTAAAACATTACCAGCGAGGGGCTAGATGGGTTAGGTTAGGTTGTGATACGTTATAGACGAATATAATGTTCCCACCGAGAAGTAGGGGCCGATACGCCAGGAATGTTGTAAAATACAACATCCGAGATGTCAGCCTGCCTTACGTTAGGATATATATCGCTGTAGACGTTTATAATGTCCCAACCAAGAGGTACGGGACGACAGGAACGGGATTCTGTAAAACATTACCAGCGAGGTGCTAGATGTGTTAGGTTAGGTTGTGATACGTTATAGACATATATAATATTCCCACCGTGAAGTTGGGCCGATACGCCAGGAATGTTGTAAAAAACTACATCCGAGATGATAGCCTGCCTTAGGTTAAGATATATAATGCTATAGACGTATATAATATTCCAACCGAGATATACGGGACGTCACTAACGAGGTTCTGTAAAACATTACCAGCGAGGGCCTAGATGTGCTAGGTTAGGTTATATTACGTTATAGACCTATATAATGTTCCCACCGAGAAGTAGGAGCCGATACGCCAGGAATGTTGTAGAATACTGCATCCGAGGTGATAGCCTGCATTAGGTTAGGATATATAACGCTATAGACGTATATAATATTCCACCCGAGATGTACGGGACGTCAAGAACGAGATTCTGTAAAACATTACCAGCCAGGGCCTAGATGTGTTAGGTTAGGATATATTACGTTATAGACGAATATAATGTTCCCACCGAGAAGTAGGGGCCGATATGCCAGGAATGTTGTAAAATACTGCATCCGAGATGATGGCCTGCCTTAGGTTAGGATATATATCGCTGTAGACGTATATAACGTCCCAACCGAGACCTACGGGTCGAGACGAACGGGATTCTGTAAAACATTACCAGCGAGGGGCTAGATGGGTTAGATTAATTTGTGATACGTTATAGACGTATATAATGTTCCCACCGAGAACGGGGGCCGATACGCCAGGAATGTTGTAAAATAATACATCCGAGATGATAGCCTGCCTTAGGTTAGGCCATATAACGCTATAGACGTATATAATATTCCAACCGAGATATACGGGACGTCACTAACGAGGTTCTGTAAAACATTACCAGCGAGGGCCTAGATGTGTTAGGTTAGGTTATATTACGTTATAGACCTATATAATGTTCCCACCGCGAAGTAGGGGCCGATACGCCAGGAATGTTGTAGAATACTGCATCCGAGATGATAGCCTGCATTAGGTTAGGATATATAACGCTATAGACGTATACAATATTCCAACCGAGATGTACGGGACGTCACGAACGAGATTCTGTAAAACATTACCAGCCGGGGCCTAGATGTGTTATGTTAGGATATATTACGTGATAGACGAATATAATGTTCCCACCGAGAAGTAGGGGCCGATATGCCAGGAATGTTGTAAAATACTGCATCCGAGATGATGGCCTGCCTTAGGTTAGGATATATAACGCTATAGACGTATTTAATATCCCAATCGAGACGTACGGAACGACACGAACGCGATTCTGTAAAACATTACCAGCGAGAGGCTAGATGTGTTAGGTTAGGTTATATTACGTTATAGACCTATGTAATGTTCCCACCGAGAAGTAGGGGCCGATACGCCAGGAATGTTGTAGATTACTGCATTCGAGATGATGGCCTGCCTTAGGTTAGTATATATAACGCTATAGACGTATATAATATCCCAATCGAGACGTACGGAACGTCACGAACGCGATTCTGTAAGACATTACCAGCGAGGGGCTAGATGTGTTATGTTAGGTTATATTACCTTATAAACCTATATAATGTTCCCACCGAGAAGTAGGGGCCGATACGCCAGGAATGTTGTAGAATACTACATCCGAGATGATAGCCTGCCTTAGGTTAGGATATATAACGCTATAGACGTATATAATATTCCAACCGAGATGTATGGCACGGCACGAACGGGATTCTGTAAAATGTTACCAGCGAGGGGCTAGATGGGTTAGGTTAGGTTACATTATGTTATAGACCTATATTATGTTCCCACCGAGAAGTACGGGCCGATACCCCAGGAATGTTGTAGAATACTACATCCAAGATGATAGCCTGCCTTAGATAAGGATATATAACGCTATAGACGTATATAATATTCCAACCGAGATGTACGGGACGGCACGAACGGGATTCTGAAAAAACATTACCAGCGAGGGGCTAGATGTGTTAGGTTAGGTTAGATTACGTTATAGACGAATATAATGTTCCCACCCAGAAGTAGGGGCCGATACGCCAGGAATGTTGTAAAATACAACATCCGAGATGTCAGCCTGCCTTACGTTAGGATATATATCGCTGTAGACGTTTATATTGTCCCAACCGAGAGGTACGGGACGACAGGAACGGGATTCTGTAAAACATTACCAGCGAGGGGCTAGATGTGTTAGGTTAGGTTGTGATACGTTATAGACATATATAAAGTTCCCACCCTGAAGTTGGGCCGATACGCCAGGAATGTTGTAAAATACTACATCCGAGATGATAGCCTGTCTTACGTTAGGATATATATCGCTGTAGACGTATATAAAGTCCCAACCGTGATGTACGGGACGACAGGAACGCGATTCTGTAAACATTACCAGCGAGGGGCTAGATGGGTTAGGTTAGGATGTGATACGTTATAGACGTGTATAATGTTCCCACCGAGAAGCAGGGGCCGATACGCCAGGAATGGTGTAAAATACTACATCCGAGATGTTAGCCTGCCTTACGTTAGGATATATATCGCTGTAGACGTATATAATATCCCAACCGAGATGTACGGGACGACAGGAACGGGATTCTGTATCACATTACGAGAGAGGGGCTAGATGGGTTAGGTTAGGTTGTGATACGTTATAGACATATATAATGTTCCCACCGAGAAGTAGGGGCCGATACGCCAGGAATGTTGTAAAATACTACATCCGAGATGATAGCCTGCCTCAGGTTAGGATATATAACGCTATAGACGTATATAATATTCCAACCGAGATGTACGGGACGTAACGAGCGGGATTCTGTAAAACATTACCAGCGACGGGCTAGGTGGGTTAGGTTAGGTTGTGATACGTTATAGACATATATAATGTTCCCACCGATAAGTAGGGGCCGATATGCCAGGAATGTTGTAAAATACTGCATCCGAGATGATAGCCTGCCTTATATTAGGATCTATAACGCTATAGACGTATATAATATTCCAACCGAGATGTACGGGACGACACGAACGGGTTTCTGTAAAACATTACCAGCGAGGGTCTAGATGTGTTAGGTTAGGTTATGTTACGTTATAGACGAATATAATGTTCCCACAGAGAAGTAGGGGCCGATACGTCAGGAATGTTGTAAAATACTACATCCGAGATGTTAGCCTGCCTTACGTTAGGATATATATCACTGTAGACGTATATAATGTCCCAACCGAGACGTACGGGACGGCAGGAACGGGATTCTGTAAAACATTACCAGCGAGGGGCTAGATGGGTTAGGTTAGTTTGTGATACGTTATAGACGTATATAATGTTCCCACCGAGAACGGGGGCCGATACGCCAGGAATGTTGTAAAATAATACATCCGAGATGATAGCCTGCCTTAGGTTAGGATATATAACGCTATAGACGTATATAATATTCCAACCGAGATGTACGGGACGTCACTAACGAGGTTCTGTAAAACATTACCAGCGAGGGCCTAGATGTGTTAGGTTAGGTTATATTACGTTATAAACGAATATAATGTTCCCACCGAGAAGTAGCAGCCGACATGCCAGGAATGTTGTAAAATACTGCATCCGAGATGATGGCCTACCTTAGGTTAGGATATATAACGCTATAGACGTATTTAATATCCCAATCGAGACGTACGGAACGACACGAACGCGATTCTGTAAAAGATAACCAGCGAGGGGCTAGATGTGTTAGGTTAGGTTATATTACGTTATAGACCTATGTAATGTTCCCACCGAGAAGTAGGGGCCGATACGCCAGGAATGTTGTAGATTACTGCATCCGAGATGATGGCCTGCCTTAGCTTAGGATATATAACGCTATAGACGTATTTAATATCCCAATCGAAACATACGGAACGACACGAACGCGATTCTGTGAAACATTACCAGCGAGGGGCTAGATGTGTTAGGTTAGGTTATATTACGTTATAGACCTATGTAATGTTCCCACCGAGAAGTAGGGGCCGATACGCCAGGAATGTTGTAGATTACTGCATCCGAGATGATGGCCTGCCTTAGGTTAGGATATATAACGCTGTAGACGTTTATAATGTCCCAACCAAGAGGTACGGGACGACAGGAACGGGATTCTGTAAAACATTACCAGCGAGGTGCTAGATGTGTTAGGTTAGGTTGTGATACGTTATAGACATATATAATATTCCCACCGTGAAGTTGGGCCGATACGCCAGGAATGTTGTAAAAAACTACATCCGAGATGATAGCCTGCCTTAGGTTAAGATATATAATGCTATAGACGTATATAATATTCCAACCGAGATATACGGGACGTCACTAACGAGGTTCTGTAAAACATTACCAGCCAGGGCCTAGATGTGCTAGGTTAGGTTATATTACGTTATAGACCTATATAATGTTCCCACCGAGAAGTAGGAGCCGATACGCCAGGAATGTTGTAGAATACTGCATCCGAGGTTATAGCCTGCATTAGGTTAGGATATATAACGCTATAGACGTATATAATATTCCACCCGAGATGTACGGGACGTCAAGAACGAGATTCTGTAAAACATTACCAGCCAGGGCCTAGATGTGTTAGGTTAGGATATATTACGTTATAGACGAATATAATGTTCCCACCGAGAAGTAGGGGCCGATATGCCAGGAATGTTGTAAAATACTGCATCCGAGATGATGGCCTGCCTTAGGTTAGGATATATATCGCTGTAGACGTATATAACGTCCCAACCGAGACCTACGGGTCGAGACGAACGGGATTCTGTAAAACATTACCAGCGAGGGGCTAGATGGGTTAGATTAGTTTGTGATACGTTATAGACGTATATAATGTTCCCACCGAGAACGGGGGCCGATACGCCAGGAATGTTGTAAAATAATACATCCGAGATGATAGCCTGCCTTAGGTTAGGCCATATAACGCTATAGACGTATATAATATTCCAACCGAGATATACGGGACGTCACTAACGAGGTTCTGTAAAACATTACCAGCGAGGGCCTAGATGTGTTAGGTTAGGTTATATTACGTTATAGACCTATATAATGTTCCCACCGAGAAGTAGGAGCCGATACGCCAGGAATGTTGTAGAATACTGCATCCGAGGTGATAGCCTGCATTAGGTTAGGATATATAACGCTATAGACGTATATAATATTCCAACCGAGATATACGGGACGTCACTAACGAGGTTCTGTAAAACATTACCAGCGAGGGCCTAGATGTGTTAGGTTAGGTTATATTACGTTATAGACCTATATAATGTTCCCACCGAGAAGTAGGAGCCGATACGCCAGGAATGTTGTAGAATACTGCATCCGAGGTGATAGCCTGCATTAGGTTAGGATATATAACGCTATAGTCGTATATAATATTCCAACCGAGATATACGGGACGTCACTAACGAGGTTCTGTAAAACATTACCAGCGAGGGCCTAGATGTGTTAGGTTAGGTTATATTACGTTATAGACCTATATAATGTTCCCACCGCGAAGTAGGGGCCGATACGCCAGGAATGTTGTAGAATACTGCATCCGAGATGATAGCCTGCATTAGGTTAGGATATATAACGCTATAGACGTATACAATATTCCAACCGAGATGTACGGGACGTCACGAACGAGATTCTGTAAAACATTACCAGCCGGGGCCTAGATGTGTTATGTTAGGATATATTACGTGATAGACGAATATAATGTTCCCACCGAGAAGTAGGGGCCGATATGCCAGGAATGTTGTAAAATACTGCATCCGAGATGATGGCCTGCCTTAGGTTAGGATATATAACGCTATAGACGTATTTAATATCCCAATCGAGACGTACGGAACGACACGAACGCGATTCTGTAAAACATTACCAGCGAGAGGCTAGATGTGTTAGGTTAGGTTATATTACGTTATAGACCTATGTAATGTTCCCACCGAGAAGTAGGGGCCGATACGCCAGGAATGTTGTAGATTACTGCATTCGAGATGATGGCCTGCCTTAGGTTAGTATATATAACGCTATAGACGTATATAATATCCCAATCGAGACGTACGGAACGTCACGAACGCGATTCTGTAAGACATTACCAGCGAGGGGCTAGATGTGTTATGTTAGGTTATATTACCTTATAAACCTATATAATGTTCCCACCGAGAAGTAGGGGCCGATACGCCAGGAATGTTGTAGAATACTACATCCGAGATGATAGCCTGCCTTAGGTTAGGATATATAACGCTATAGACGTATATAATATTCCAACCGAGATGTATGGCACGGCACGAACGGGATTCTGTAAAATGTTACCAGCGAGGGGCTAGATGGGTTAGGTTAGGTTACATTATGTTATAGACCTATATTATGTTCCCACCGAGAAGTACGGGCCGATACCCCAGGAATGTTGTAGAATACTACATCCAAGATGATAGCCTGCCTTAGATAAGGATATATAACGCTATAGACGTATATAATATTCCAACCGAGATGTACGGGACGGCACGAACGGGATTCTGAAAAAACATTACCAGCGAGGGGCTAGATGTGTTAGGTTAGGTTAGATTACGTCATAGACGAATATAATGTTCCCACCCAGAAGTAGGGGCCGATACGCCAGGAATGTTGTAAAATACAACATCCGAGATGTCAGCCTGCCTTACGTTAGGATATATATCGCTGTAGACGTTTATATTGTCCCAACCGAGAGGTACGGGACGACAGGAACGGGATTCTGTAAAACATTACCAGCGAGGGGCTAGATGTGTTAGGTTAGGTTGTGATACGTTATAGACATATATAAAGTTCCCACCCTGAAGTTGGGCCGATACGCCAGGAATGTTGTAAAATACTACATCCGAGATGATAGCCTGTCTTACGTTAGGATATATATCGCTGTAGACGTATATAAAGTCCCAACCGTGATGTACGGGACGACAGGAACGCGATTCTGTAAACATTACCAGCGAGGGGCTAGATGGGTTAGGTTAGGATGTGATACGTTATAGACGTGTATAATGTTCCCACCGAGAAGAAGGGGCCGATACGCCAGGAATGGTGTAAAATACTACATCCGAGATGTTAGCCTGCCTTACGTTAGGATATATATCGCTGTAGACGTATATAATATCCCAACCGAGATGTACGGGACGACAGGAACGGGATTCTGTATCACATTACGAGAGAGGGGCTAGATGGGTTAGGTTAGGTTGTGATACGTTATAGACATATATAATGTTCCCACCGAGAAGTAGGGGCCGATACGCCAGGAATGTTGTAAAATACTACATCCGAGATGATAGCCTGCCTCAGGTTAGGATATATAACGCTATAGACGTATATAATATTCCAACCGGGATGTACGGGACGTAACGAGCGGGATTCTGTAAAACATTACCAGCGACGGGCTAGGTGGGTTAGGTTAGGTTGTGATACGTTATAGACATATATAATGTTCCCACCGATAAGTAGGGGCCGATATGCCAGGAATGTTGTAAAATACTGCATCCGAGATGATAGCCTGCCTTATATTAGGATCTATAACGCTATAGACGTATATAATATTCCAACCGAGATGTACGGGACGACACGAACGGGTTTCTGTAAAACATTACCAGCGAGGGTCTAGATGTGTTAGGTTAGGTTATGTTACGTTATAGACGAATATAATGTTCCCACAGAGAAGTAGGGGCCGATACGTCAGGAATGTTGTAAAATACTACATCCGAGATGTTAGCCTGCCTTACGTTAGGATATATATCACTGTAGACGTATATAATGTCCCAACCGAGACGTACGGGACGGCAGGAACGGGATTCTGTAAAACATTACCAGCGAGGGGCTAGATGGGTTAGGTTAGTTTGTGATACGTTATAGACGTATATAATGTTCCCACCGAGAACGGGGGCCGATACGCCAGGAATGTTGTAAAATAATACATCCGAGATGATAGCCTGCCTTAGGTTAGGATATATAACGCTATAGACGTATATAATATTCCAACCGAGATGTACGGGACGTCACTAACGAGGTTCTGTAAAACATTACCAGCGAGGGCCTAGATGTGTTAGGTTAGGTTATATTACGTTATAGACGAATATAATGTTCCCACCGAGAAGTAGCAGCCGACATGCCAGGAATGTTGTAAAATACTGCATCCGAGATGATGGCCTACCTTAGGTTAGGATATATAACGCTATAGACGTATTTAATATCCCAATCGAAACATACGGAACGACACGAACGCGATTCTGTGAAACATTACCAGCGAGGGGCTAGATGTGTTAGGTTAGGTTATATTACGTTATAGACCTATGTAATGTTCCCACCGAGAAGTAGGGGCCGATACGCCAGGAATGTTGTAGATTACTGCATCCGAGATGATGGCCTGCCTTAGGTTAGGATATATAACGCTATAGACGTATATAATATCCCAATCGAGACGTACGGAACGTCACGAACGCGATTCTGTAAAACATTACCAGCGAGGGGCTAGATGTGTTATGTTAGGTTATATTACGTTATAGACCTATATAATGTTCCCACCGAGGAGTAGGGGCCGATACGCAAGGAATGATGTAGAATACTACATCCGAGATGATAGCCTGCCTTAGGTTAGGATATATAACGCTATAGACGTATATAATATTCCAACCGAGATGTACGGCACGGCACGAACGCGATTCTGTAAAATGTTACCAGCGCGGGGCTAGATGGGTCAGGTTAGGATGTGATACGTTATAGACGTGTATAATGTTCCCACCGAGAAGCAGGGGCCGATACGCCAGGAATGTTGTAAAATACTACATCCGAGATGTTAGCCTGCCTTAAGTTAGGATATATATCGCTGTAGAAGTTTATAATGTCCCAACCGAGATGTACGGAACGTCACGAACGGGATTCTGTAAAACATTACCAGCCAGGGGCTAGATGTTATGTTCGGTGATATTACGTTATAGACCTATATAATGTTCCCACCGATAATTAGGGGCCGATATGCCAGGAATGTTGTAAAATACTGCATTCGAGATGATAGCCTGCCTTAGATTAGGATATATAACGCTATAGACGTATATAATATCCCAACCGAGATGTACGGGACGACACGAACGGGATTCTGTAAAACATTACCAGCGACGGGCTAGGTGGGTTAGGTTAGTTTGTGATACGTTATAGACATATATAATGTTCCCACCGATAAGTAGGGGCCAATATGCCAGGAATGTTGTAAAATACTGCATCCGAGAAGATAGCCTGCCTTATATTAGGATCTATTACGCTATAGACGTATATAATATTCCAACCGAGATGTACGGGACGTCACGAACAGGATTCTGTAAAACATTACCAGCGAGGGGCTAAATGTGTTAGGTTAGGTTATATTACGTTATAGACGAATATAATGTTCCCACCGAGAAGTAGGGGCCGATACGCCAGGAATGTTGTAAAATACTACATCCGAGATGTTAGCCTGCCTTACGTTAAGATATATATCGCTGTAGACGTTTATAATGTCCCAGGCGAGACGTACGGGACGACAGGAACGGGATTCTGTAAAACATTACCAGCCAGGGTCTAGATGTGTTAGGTTAGGTTATATTACGTTATAGACCTATATAATGTTCCCATCGAGAAGTACGGGCCGATACGCCAGGAATGTTGTAAAAAACTACATCCGAGATGATAGCCTGCCTTAGGTTAAGATATATAATGCTATAGACGTATATAATATTCCAACCGAGATATACGGGACGTCACTAACGAGGTTCTGTAAAACATTACCAGCGAGGGCCTAGATGTGCTAGGTTAGGTTATATTACGTTATAGACCTATATAATGTTCCCACCGAGAAGTAGGAGCCGATACGCCAGGAATGTTGTAGAATACTGCATCCGAGGTGATAGCCTGCATTAGGTTAGGATATATAACGCTATAGACGTATATAATATTCCACCCGAGATGTACGGGACGTCAAGAACGAGATTCTGTAAAACATTACCAGCCAGGGCCTAGATGTGTTAGGTTAGGATATATTACGTTATAGACGAATATAATGTTCCCACCGAGAAGTAGGGGCCGATATGCCAGGAATGTTGTAAAATACTGCATCCGAGATGATGGCCTGCCTTAGGTTAGGATATATATCGCTGTAGACGTATATAACGTCCCAACCGAGACCTACGGGTCGAGACGAACGGGATTCTGTAAAACATTACCAGCGAGGGGCTAGATGGGTTAGATTAGTTTGTGATACGTTATAGACGTATATAATGTTCCCACCGAGAACGGGGGCCGATACGCCAGGAATGTTGTAAAATAATACATCCGAGATGATAGCCTGCCTTAGGTTAGGCCATATAACGCTATAGACGTATATAATATTCCAACCGAGATATACGGGACGTCACTAACGAGGTTCTGTAAAACATTACCAGCGAGGGCCTAGATGTGTTAGGTTAGGTTATATTACGTTATAGACCTATATAATGTTCCCACCGAGAAGTAGGAGCCGATACGCCAGGAATGTTGTAGAATACTGCATCCGAGGTGATAGCCTGCATTAGGTTAGGATATATAATGCTATAGACGTATATAATATTCCAACCGAGATATACGGGACGTCACTAACGAGGTTCTGTAAAACATTACCAGCGAGGGCCTAGATGTGTTAGGTTAGGTTATATTACGTTATAGACCTATATAATGTTCCCACCGAGAAGTAGGAGCCGATACGCCAGGAATGTTGTAGAATACTGCATCCGAGGTGATAGCCTGCATTAGGTTAGGATATATAACGCTATAGACGTATATAATATTCCAACCGAGATATACGGGACGTCACTAACGAGGTTCTGTAAAACATTACCAGCGAGGGCCTAGATGTGTTAGGTTAGGTTATATTACGTTATAGACCTATATAATGTTCCCACCGCGAAGTAGGGGCCGATACGCCAGGAATGTTGTAGAATACTGCATCCGAGATGATAGCCTGCATTAGGTTAGGATATATAACGCTATAGACGTATACAATATTCCAACCGAGATGTACGGGACGTCACGAACGAGATTCTGTAAAACATTACCAGCCGGGGCCTAGATGTGTTATGTTAGGATATATTACGTGATAGACGAATATAATGTTCCCACCGAGAAGTAGGGGCCGATATGCCAGGAATGTTGTAAAATACTGCATCCGAGATGATGGCCTGCCTTAGGTTAGGATATATAACGCTATAGACGTATTTAATATCCCAATCGAGACGTACGGAACGACACGAACGCGATTCTGTAAAACATTACCAGCGAGAGGCTAGATGTGTTAGGTTAGGTTATATTACGTTATAGACCTATGTAATGTTCCCACCGAGAAGTAGGGGCCGATACGCCAGGAATGTTGTAGATTACTGCATTCGAGATGATGGCCTGCCTTAGGTTAGGATATATAACGCTATAGACGTATATAATATCCCAATCGAGACGTACGGAACGTCACGAACGCGATTCTGTAAAACATTACCAGCGAGGGGCTAGATGTGTTATGTTAGGTTATATTACCTTATAAACCTATATAATGTTCCCACCGAGAAGTAGGGGCCGATACGCCAGGAATGTTGTAGAATACTACATCCGAGATGATAGCCTGCCTTAGGTTAGGATATATAACGCTATAGACGTATATAATATTCCAACCGAGATGTATGGCACGGCACGAACGGGATTCTGTAAAATGTTACCAGCGAGGGGCTAGATGGGTTAGGTTAGGTTACATTATGTTATAGACCTATATTATGTTCCCACCGAGAAGTACGGGCCGATACCCCAGGAATGTTGTAGAATACTACATCCAAGATGATAGCCTGCCTTAGATAAGGATATATAACGCTATAGACGTATATAATATTCCAACCGAGATGTACGGGACGGCACGAACGGGATTCTGAAAAAACATTACCAGCGAGGGGCTAGATGTGTTAGGTTAGGTTAGATTACGTTATAGACGAATATAATGTTCCCACCCAGAAGTAGGGGCCGATACGCCAGGAATGTTGTAAAATACAACATCCGAGATGTCAGCCTGCCTTACGTTAGGATATATATCGCTGTAGACGTTTATATTGTCCCAACCGAGAGGTACGGGACGACAGGAACGGGATTCTGTAAAACATTACCAGCGAGGGGCTAGATGTGTTAGGTTAGGTTGTGATACGTTATAGACATATATAAAGTTCCCACCCTGAAGTTGGGCCGATACGCCAGGAATGTTGTAAAATACTACATCCGAGATGATAGCCTGTCTTACGTTAGGATATATATCGCTGTAGACGTATATAAAGTCCCAACCGAGATGTACGGGACGACAGGAACGCGATTCTGTAAACATTACCAGCGAGGGGCTAGATGGGTTAGGTTAGGATGTGATACGTTATAGACGTGTATAATGTTCCCACCGAGAAGCAGGGGCCGATACGCCAGGAATGGTGTAAAATACTACATCCGAGATGTTAGCCTGCCTTACGTTAGGATATATATCGCTGTAGACGTATATAATATCCCAACCGAGATGTACGGGACGACAGGAACGGGATTCTGTATCACATTACGAGAGAGGGGCTAGATGGGTTAGGTTAGGTTGTGATACGTTATAGACATATATAATGTTCCCACCGAGAAGTAGGGGCCGATACGCCAGGAATGTTGTAAAATACTACATCCGAGATGATAGCCTGCCTCAGGTTAGGATATATAACGCTATAGACGTATATAATATTCCAACCGAGATGTACGGGACGTAACGAGCGGGATTCTGTAAAACATTACCAGCGACGGGCTAGGTGGGTTAGGTTAGGTTGTGATACGTTATAGACATATATAATGTTCCCACCGATAAGTAGGGGCCGATATGCCAGGAATGTTGTAAAATACTGCATCCGAGATGATAGCCTGCCTTATATTAGGATCTATAACGCTATAGACGTATATAATATTCCAACCGAGATGTACGGGACGACACGAACGGGTTTCTGTAAAACATTACCAGCGAGGGTCTAGATGTGTTAGGTTAGGTTATGTTACGTTATAGACGAATATAATGTTCCCACAGAGAAGTAGGGGCCGATACGTCAGGAATGTTGTAAAATACTACATCCGAGATGTTAGCCTGCCTTACGTTAGGATATATATCACTGTAGACGTATATAATGTCCCAACCGAGACGTACGGGACGGCAGGAACGGGATTCTGTAAAACATTACCAGCGAGGGGCTAGATGGGTTAGGTTAGTTTGTGATACGTTATAGACGTATATAATGTTCCCACCGAGAACGGGGGCCGATACGCCAGGAATGTTGTAAAATAATACATCCGAGATGATAGCCTGCCTTAGGTTAGGATATATAACGCTATAGACGTATATAATATTCCAACCGAGATGTACGGGACGTCACTAACGAGGTTCTGTAAAACATTACCAGCGAGGGCCTAGATGTGTTAGGTTAGGTTATTTTACGTTATAGACGAATATAATGTTCCCACCGAGAAGTAGCAGCCGACATGCCAGGAATGTTGTAAAATACTGCATCCGAGATGATGGCCTACCTTAGGTTAGGATATATAACGCTATAGACGTATTTAATATCCTAATCGAGACGTACGGAACGACACGAACGCGATTCTGTAAAACATAACCAGCGAGGGGCTAGATGTGTTAGGTTAGGTTATATTACGTTATAGACCTATGTAATGTTCCCACCGAGAAGTAGGGGCCGATACGCCAGGAATGTTGTAGATTACTGCATCCGAGATGATGGCCTGCCTTAGCTTAGGATATATAACGCTATAGACGTATTTAATATCCCAATCGAAACATACGGAACGACACGAACGCGATTCTGTAAAACATTACCAGCGAGGGGCTAGATGTGTTAGGTTAGGTTATATTACGTTATAGACCTATGTAATGTTCCCACCGAGAAGTAGGGGCCGATACGCCAGGAATGTTGTAGATTACTGCATCCGAGATGATGGCCTGCCTTAGGTTAGGATATATAACGCTATAGACGTATATAATATCCCAATCGAGACGTACGGAACGTCACGAACGCGATTCTGTAAAACATTACCAGCGAGGGGCTAGATGTGTTATGTTAGGTTATATTACGTTATAGACCTATATAATGTTCCCACCGAGGAGT
Organism: Xylocopa violacea; assembly: GCA_963969225.1. Lineage (NCBI taxonomy): Eukaryota > Metazoa > Arthropoda > Insecta > Hymenoptera > Apidae > Xylocopa > Xylocopa violacea. Next base: position 183,806 of record CAXAJV010000100.1, on the reverse strand, counting down.
AGGGGCCGATACGCAAGGAATGATGTAGAATACTACATCCGAGATGATAGCCTGCCTTAGGTTAGGATATATAACGCTATAGACGTATATAATATTCCAACCGAGATGTACGGCACGGCACGAACGCGATTCTGTAAAATGTTACCAGCGCGGGGCTAGATGGGTTAGGTTAGGATGTGATACGTTATAGACGTGTATAATGTTCCCACCGAGAAGCAGGGGCCGATACGCCAGGAATGTTGTAAAATACTACATCCGAGATGTTAGCCTGCCTTACGTTAGGATATATATCACTGTAGACGTATATAATGTCCCAACCGAGACGTACGGGACGGCAGGAACGGGATTCTGTAAAACATTACCAGCGAGGGGCTAGATGGGTTAGGTTAGTTTGTGATACGTTATAGACGTATATAATGTTCCCACCGATAATTAGGGGCCGATATGCCAGGAATGTTGTAAAATACTGCATTCGAGATGATAGCCTGCCTTAGATTAGGATATATAACGCTATAGACGTATATAATATCCCAACCGAGATGTACGGGACGACACGAACGGGATTCTGTAAAACATTACCAGCGACGGGCTAGGTGGGTTAGGTTAGGTTGTGATACGTTATAGACATATATAATGTTCCCACCGATAAGTAGGGGCCGATATGCCAGGAATGTTGTAAAATACTGCATCCGAGATGATAGCCTGCCTTACATTAGGATCTATAACGCTATAGACGTATATAATATTCCAACCGAGATGTACGGGACGACACGAACGTGATTCTGTAAAACATTACCAGCGAGGGGCTAGATGGGTTAGATTAGGTTGTGATACGTTATAGACGTATATAATGTTCCCAACGAGATGTAGCTGCCGATATGCCAGGAATGTTGTAAAATACTGCATCCGAGATGATGGCCTGCATTAGGTTAGGATATATAACGCTATAGACGTATATAATATCCCAGTCGACGTACGGTACGACACGAACGCGATTCTGTAAAATATAACCAGCGACGGGCTAGATGGGTTAGGTTAGGTTATATTACGTTATAGACGAATATAATGTTCTCCCCGAGAAGTAGAGGCCGATACGCCAGGAATGTTGTAAAATACTACATCCGAGATGTTAGCCTGCCTTACGTTAGGATATATATCACTGTAGACGTTTATAATGTCCCAACCGAGACGTACTGGACGACAGGAACGGGATTCTGTAAAACATTACCAGCGAGGGGCTAGATGGGTTAGGTTAGGTTATGTTACGTTATAGACGAATATAATGTTCCCACCGAGAAGTAAGGGCCGATACGTCAGGAATGTTGTAAAATACTACATCCGAGATGATAGCCTGCCTTATATTAGGATCTATAACGCTATAGACGTATATAATATTCCAACCGAGATGTACGGGACGACACGAACGGGATTCTGTAAAACATTACCAGCGAGGGGCTAGATGTGTTAGGTTAGGTTATATTACGTTATAGACGAATATAATGTTCCCCCCGAGAAGTAGAGGCCGATACGCCAGGAATGTTGTAAAATACTACATCCGAGATGTTAGCCTGCCTTACGTTAGGATATATATCGCTGTAGACGTTTATAATGTCCCAACCGAGACGTATGGGACGACGGGAACGGGATTCTGTAAAACATTACCAGCGAGGGGCTAGATGTGATAGGTTAGGTTTTATTACGTTATAGACGAATATAATGTTCCCCCCGAGAAGTAGAGCCGATACGCCAGGAATGGCGTAAAATACTGCATCCGAGATGTTAGCCTGCCTTAAGTTAGGATATATATCGCTGTAGACGTTTATAATGTCCCAACCGCGACGTACGGGACGACACGAACGGGATTCTGTAAAACATTACCAGCGAGGGGCTAGATGGGTTAGGTTAGTATGTGAACCGTTATAGACGTATATAATGTTCCCACCGAGAAGTAGGGGCCGATACGCCAGGAATGTTGTAAAATACTACATCCGAGATGATAGCCTGCCTCAGGTTAGGATATATAACGCTATAGACGTATATAATATTCCAACCGAGATGTACGGGACGTAACGAGCGGGATTCTGTAACACATTACCAGCGAGGGGCTCGATTTGTTAGGTGAGGTTATATTACGTCATAGACCTATATAATGTTCCCCCCGAGAAGTAGGGCCGATACGCCAGGAATGGCGTAAAATACTGCATCCGAGATGATAGGCTGCCTTAGGTTAGGATATATAACGCTGTAGACGTACGCAATGTCCCAACCGATACGTACGGGACGACAGGAACGGGATTCTGTAAAACATTACCAGCGAGGGGCTAGATGGGTTAGGTTAGGTTGTGATACGTTATAGACGTATATAATGTTCCCACCGAGATGTAGCTGCCGATATGCCAGGAATGTTGTAAAATACTGCATCCGAGATGATGGCCTGCATTAGGTTAGGATATATAACGCTATAGACGTATATAATATCCCAGTCGACGTACGGAACGACACGAACGCGATTCTGTAAAATATTACCAGCGACGGGCTAAATGGGTTAGGTTAGGTTATATTACGTTATAGACGAATATAATGTTCTCCCCGAGAAGTAGAGGCCGATACGCCAGGAATGTTGTAAAATACTACATCCGAGATGTTAGCCTGCCTTACGTTAGGATATATATCACTGTAGACGTTTATAATGTCCCAACCGAGACGTACTGGACGACAGGAACGGGATTCTGTAAAACATTACCAGCGATGGGCTGGGTTAGAGGATGTGTTAGCTTAGGTTATATTACGTTATAGACGAATATAATGTTCCCCCCAAGAAGTAGAGCCGATAGGTCAGGAATGGCGTAAAATACTGCATCCGAGATGTTAGCCTGCCTTACGTTAAGATATATATCGCTGTAGACGTTTATAATGTCCCAACCGAGACGTACGGGACGACAGGAACGGGATTCTGTAAAACATTACCAGCCAGGGTCTAGATGTGTTAGGTTAGGTTATATTACGTTATAGACCTATATAATGTTCCCATCGAGAAGTACGGGCCGATACGCCAGGAATGTTGTAGAATACTACATCCAAGATGATAGCCTGCCTTAGGTTAGGATATATAACGCTATAGACGTATATAATATTCCAACCGAGATGTACGGGACGGCACGAACGGGATTCTGTAAAACATTACCAGCGAGGGGCTAGATGGGTTAGGTTAGGTTATATTACGTTATAGACGAATATAATGATCCCACCGAGAAGTAGGGGCCGATACGCCGGGAATGTTGTAAAATACTACATCCGAGATGTTAGCCTACCTTAGGTTAGGATATATAACGCTATAGACGTATATAATTTTCCAACCGAGATGTACGGAACGTCACGAACGGGATTCTGTAAAACATTACCAGCCAGGGGCTAGATGTTAGGTTCGGTGATATTACGTTATAGACCTATATAATGTTCCCACCGATAATTAGGGGCCGATATGCCAGGAATGTTGTAAAATACTGCATTCGAGATGATAGCCTGCCTTAGATTAGGATATATAACGCTATAGACGTATATAATATCCCAACCGAGATGTACGGGACGACACGAACGGGATTCTGTAAAACATTACCAGCGACGGGCTAGGTGGGTTAGGTTAGTTTGTGATACGTTATAGACATATATAATGTTCCCACCGATAAGTAGGGGCCAATATGCCAGGAATGTTGTAAAATACTGCATCCGAGAAGATAGCCTGCCTTATATTAGGATCTATTACGCTATAGACGTATATAATATTCCAACCGAGATGTACGGGACGTCACGAACAGGATTCTGTAAAACATTACCAGCGAGGGGCTAAATGTGTTAGGTTAGGTTATATTCCGTTATAGACGAATATAATGTTCCCACCGAGAAGTAGGGGCCGATACGCCAGGAATGTTGTAAAATACTACATCCGAGATGTTAGCCTGCCTTACGTTAAGATATATATCGCTGTAGACGTTTATAATGTCCCAACCGAGACGTACGGGACGGAACGAACGGGTCTCTGTAAAACATTACCAGCGAGGGGCTAAATGGGTTAGGTTAGGTTATGTTACGTTATTGACGAATATAATGTTCCCACCGAGAAGTAGGGGCCGATACGCCGGGAATGTTGTAAAATACTACATCCGAGATGTTAGCCTACCTTAGGTTAGGATATATAACGCTATAGACGTATATAATATTCCAACCGAGATGTACGGGACGACAGGAACGGGATTCTGTATCACATTACCAGAGAGGGGCTAGATGTGTTAGGTTATAATATATTACGTTATAGACGAATATAATCTTCCCACCGAGAAGTAGGGGCCGATACGCCAGGAATGTTGTTGATTACTGCATCCGAGATGATAGCCTGCCTTAGGATAGGATATATAACGCTATAGACGTATATAATATCCCAACCGAGATGTACGGGACGACACGAACGGGATTCTGTAAAACATTACCAGCCAGGGTCTAGATGTGTTACGTTAGGGTATATTACGTTATAGACGAATATAATGTTCCCACCGAGAATTAGGGGCCGATATGCCAGGAATGTTGTAAAATACTGCATCCGAGATGATAGCCTGTCTTAAGCTAGGATATATAACCTTATAGACGTATATAATATCCCAATCGAGACGTACGGGACGACACGAACGCGATTCTGTAAAACATTACCAGCGAGGGGCTAGATGTGTTATGTTAGGTTATATTACGTTATAGACGAATATAATGTTCCCCCCAAGAAGTAGAGCCGATACGCCAGGAATGGCGTAAAATACTGCATCCGAGATGTTAGCCTGCCTTATGTTAGGATATATATCGCTGTAGATGTTTATAATGTCCCAACCGAGACGTACGGGACGACAGGAACGGGATTCTGTAAAACATTACCAGCGAGGGGCTAGATGGGTTAGGTTAGGTTATGTTACGTTATAGACGAATATAATGTTCCCACCGAGAAGTAAGGGCCGATACGTCAGGAATGTTGTAAAATACTACATCCGAGATGATAGCCTGCCTTATATTAGGATCTATAACGCTATAGACGTATATAATATTCCAACCGAGATGTACGGGACGACACGAACGGGATTCTGTAAAACATTACCAGCGAGGGGCTAGATGTGTTAGGTTAGGTTATATTACGTTATAGACGAATATAATGTTCCCCCCGAGAAGTAGAGGCCGATACGCCAGGAATGTTGTAAAATACTACATCCGAGATGTTAGCCTGCCTTACGTTAGGATATATATCGCTGTAGACGTTTATAATGTCCCAACCGAGACGTATGGGACGACGGGAACGGGATTCTGTAAAACATTACCAGCGAGGGGCTAGATGTGATAGGTTAGGTTTTATTACGTTATAGACGAATATAATGTTCCCCCCGAGAAGTAGAGCCGATACGCCAGGAATGGCGTAAAATACTGCATCCGAGATGTTAGCCTGCCTTAAGTTAGGATATATATCGCTGTAGACGTTTATAATGTCCCAACCGCGACGTACGGGACGACACGAACGGGATTCTGTAAAACATTACCAGCGAGGGGCTAGATGGGTTAGGTTAGTATGTGAACCGTTATAGACGTATATAATGTTCCCACCGAGAAGTAGGGGCCGATACGCCAGGAATGTTGTAAAATACTACATCCGAGATGATAGCCTGCCTCAGGTTAGGATATATAACGCTATAGACGTATATAATATTCCAACCGAGATGTACGGGACGTAACGAGCGCGATTCTGTAACACATTACCAGCGAGGGGCTCGATTTGTTAGGTGAGGTTATATTACGTCATAGACCTATATAATGTTCCCCCCGAGAAGTAGGGCCGATACGCCAGGAATGGCGTAAAATACTGCATCCGAGATGATAGGCTGCCTTAGGTTAGGATATATAACGCTGTAGACGTACGCAATGTCCCAACCGATACGTACGGGACGACAGGAACGGGATTCTGTAAAACATTACCAGCGAGGGGCTAGATGGGTTAGGTTAGGTTGTGATACGTTATAGACGTATATAATGTTCCCACCGAGATGTAGCTGCCGATATGCCAGGAATGTTTTAAAATACTGCATCCGAGATGATGGCCTGCATTAGGTTAGGATATATAACGCTATAGACGTATATAATATCCCAGTCGACGTACGGAACGACACGAACGCGATTCTGTAAAATATTACCAGCGACGGGCTAAATGGGTTAGGTTAGGTTATATTACGTTATAGACGAATATAATGTTCTCCCCGAGAAGTAGAGGCCGATACGCCAGGAATGTTGTAAAATACTACATCCGAGATGTTAGCCTGCCTTACGTTAGGATATATATCACTGTAGACGTTTATAATGTCCCAACCGAGACGTACTGGACGACAGGAACGGGATTCTGTAAAACATTACCAGCGATGGGCTGGGTTAGAGGATGTGTTAGCTTAGGTTATATTACGTTATAGACGAATATAATGTTCCCCCCAAGAAGTAGAGCCGATAGGTCAGGAATGGCGTAAAATACTGCATCCGAGATGTTAGCCTGCCTTACGTTAAGATATATATCGCTGTAGACGTTTATAATGTCCCAACCGAGACGTACGGGACGACAGGAACGGGATTCTGTAAAACATTACCAGCCAGGGTCTAGATGTGTTAGGTTAGGTTATATTACGTTATAGACCTATATAATGTTCCCATCGAGAAGTACGGGCCGATACGCCAGGAATGTTGTAGAATACTACATCCAAGATGATAGCCTGCCTTAGGTTAGGATATATAACGCTATAGACGTATATAATATTCCAACCGAGATGTACGGGACGGCACGAACGGGATTCTGTAAAACATTACCAGCGAGGGGCTAGATGGGTTAGGTTAGGTTATATTACGTTATAGACGAATATAATGATCCCACCGAGAAGTAGGGGCCGATACGCCGGGAATGTTGTAAAATACTACATCCGAGATGTTAGCCTACCTTAGGTTAGGATATATAACGCTATAGACGTATATAATTTTCCAACCGAGATGTACGGAACGTCACGAACGGGATTCTGTAAAACATTACCAGCCAGGGGCTAGATGTTAGGTTCGGTGATATTACGTTATAGACCTATATAATGTTCCCACCGATAATTAGGGGCCGATATGCCAGGAATGTTGTAAAATACTGCATTCGAGATGATAGCCTGCCTTAGATTAGGATATATAACGCTATAGACGTATATAATATCCCAACCGAGATGTACGGGACGACACGAACGGGATTCTGTAAAACATTACCAGCGACGGGCTAGGTGGGTTAGGTTAGTTTGTGATACGTTATAGACATATATAATGTTCCCACCGATAAGTAGGGGCCAATATGCCAGGAATGTTGTAAAATACTGCATCCGAGAAGATAGCCTGCCTTATATTAGGATCTATTACGCTATAGACGTATATAATATTCCAACCGAGATGTACGGGACGTCACGAACAGGATTCTGTAAAACATTACCAGCGAGGGGCTAAATGTGTTAGGTTAGGTTATATTACGTTATAGACGAATATAATGTTCCCACCGAGAAGTAGGGGCCGATACGCCAGGAATGTTGTAAAATACTACATCCGAGATGTTAGCCTGCCTTACGTTAAGATATATATCGCTGTAGACGTTTATAATGTCCCAACCGAGACGTACGGGACGGAACGAACGGGACTCTGTAAAACATTACCAGCGAGGGGCTAGATGGGTTAGGTTAGGTTATGTTACGTTATTGACGAATATAATGTTCCCACCGAGAAGTAGGGGCCGATACGCCGGGAATGTTGTAAAATACTACATCCGAGATGTTAGCCTACCTTAGGTTAGGATATATAACGCTATAGACGTATATAATATTCCAACCGAGATGTACGGGACGACAGGAACGGGATTCTGTATCACATTACCAGAGAGGGGCTAGATGTGTTAGGTTATAATATATTACGTTATAGACGAATATAATCTTCCCACCGAGAAGTAGGGGCCGATACGCCAGGAATGTTGTTGATTACTGCATCCGAGATGATAGCCTGCCTTAGGATAGGATATATAACGCTATAGACGTATATAATATCCCAACCGAGATGTACGGGACGACACGAACGGGATTCTGTAAAACATTACCAGCCAGGGTCTAGATGTGTTACGTTAGGATATATTACGTTATAGACGAATATAATGTTCCCACCGAGAAGTAGGGGCCGATATGCCAGGAATGTTGTAAAATACTGCATCCGAGATGATAGCCTGTCTTAAGCTAGGATATATAACCTTATAGACGTATATAATATCCCAATCGAGACGTACGGGACGACACGAACGCGATTCTGTAAAATGTTACCAGCGAGGGGCTAGATGGGTTAGGTTAGGATATATTACGTTATAGACGTATATAATGTTCCCACCGAGAACGGGGGCCGATACGCCAGGAATGTTGTAAAATAATACATCCGAGATGATAGCCTGCCTTAGGTTAGGCCATATAACGCTATAGACGTATATAATATTCCAACCGAGATATACGGGACGTCACTAACGAGGTTCTGTAAAACATTACCAGCGAGGACCTAGATGTGTTAGGTTAGGTTATATTACGTTATAGACCTATATAATGTTCCCACCGAGAAGTAGGAGCCGATACGCCAGGAATGTTGTAGAATACTGCATCCGAGGTGATAGCCTGCATTAGGTTAGGATATATAATGCTATAGACGTATATAATATTCCAACCGAGATATACGGGACGTCACTAACGAGGTACTGTAAAACATTACCAGCGAGGGCCTAGATGTGTTAGGTTAGGTTATATTACGTTATAGACCTATATAATGTTCCCACCGCGAAGTAGGGGCCGATACGCCAGGAATGTTGTAGAATACTGCATCCGAGATGATAGCCTGCCTTAGGTTAGGATATATAACGCTATAGACGTATATAATATCCCAATCGAGACGTACGGAACGTCACGAACGCGATTCTGTAAAACATTACCAGCGAGGGGCTAGATGTGTTATGTTAGGTTATATTACCTTATAAACCTATATAATGTTCCCACCGAGAAGTAGGGGCCGATACGCCAGGAATGTTGTAGAATACTACATCCGAGATGATAGCCTGCCTTAGGTTAGGATATATAACGCTATAGACGTATATAATATTCCAACCGAGATGTATGGCACGGCACGAACGGGATTCTGTAAAATGTTACCAGCGAGGGGCTAGATGGGTTAGGTTAGGTTACATTACGTTATAGACCTATATTATGTTCCCACCGAGAAGTACGGGCCGATACCCCAGGAATGTTGTAGAATACTACATCCAAGATGATAGCCTGCCTTAGATAAGGATATATAACGCTACAGACGTATATAATATTCCAACCGAGATGTACGGCACGGCACGAACGGGATTCTGAAAAAACATTACCAGCGAGGGGCTAGATGTGTTAGGTTAGGTTAGATTACGTTATAGACGAATATAATGTTCCCACCCAGAAGTAGGGGCCGATACGCCAGGAATGTTGTAAAATACAACATCCGAGATGTCAGCCTGCCTTACGTTAGGATATATATCGCTGTAGACGTTTATATTGTCCCAACCGAGAGGTACGGGACGACAGGAACGGGATTCTGTAAACATTACCAGCGAGGGGCTAGATGGGTTAGGTTAGGATGTGATACGTTATAGACGTGTATAATGTTCCCACCGAGAAGCAGGGGCCGATACGCCAGGAATGGTGTAAAATACTACATCCGAGATGTTAGCCTGCCTTACGTTAGGATATATATCGCTGTAGACGTATATAATATCCCAACCGAGATGTACGGGACGACAGGAACGGGATTCTGTATCACATTACGAGAGAGGGGCTAGATGGGTTAGGTTAGGTTGTGATACGTTATAGACATATATAATGTTCCCACCGAGAAGTAGGGGCCGATATGCCAGGAATGTTTCAAAATACTGCATCCGAGATGATAGCCTGCCTTAAGCTAGGATATATAACGCTATAGACGTATATAATATCCCAATCGAGACGTACGGGACGACACGAACGCGATTCTGTAAAATGTTACCAGCGAGGGGCTAGATGTGTTATGTTAGGTTATATTACGTTATAGACCTATATAATGTTCCCACCGAGAAGTAGGGGCCGATACGCCAGGAATGTTGTAGAATACTACATCCGAGATGATAGCCTGCCTTACGTTAGGATATATATCCCTGTAGACGTTTATAATGTCCCAACCGAGACGTACGGGACGAAAGGAACGGGATTCTGTAAAACATTACCAGCGAGGGGCTAGATGGGTTAGGTTAGGTTATGTTACGTTATAGACGAATATAATGTTCCCACAGAGAAGTAGGGGCCGATACGTCAGGAATGTTGTAAAATACTACATCCGAGATGTTAGCCTGCCTTACGTTAGGATATATATCACTGTAGACGTATATAATGTCCCAACCGAGACGTACGGGACGGCAGGAACGGGATTCTGTAAAACATTACCAGCGAGGGGCTAGATGGGTTAGGTTAGTTTGTGATACGTTATAGACGTATATAATGTTCCCACCGAGAACGGGGGCCGATACGCCAGGAATGTTGTAAAATAATACATCCGAGATGATAGCCTGCCTTAGGTTAGGATATATAACGCTATAGACGTATATAATATTCCAACCGAGATGTACGGGACGTCACTAACGAGGTTCTGTAAAACATTACCAGCGAGGGCCTAGATGTGTTAGGTTAGGTTATATTACGTTATAGACGAATATAATGTTCCCACCGAGAAGTAGCAGCCGACATGCCAGGAATGTTGTAAAATACTGCATCCGAGATGATGGCCTACCTTAGGTTAGGATATATAACGCTATAGACGTATTTAATATCCCAATCGAGACGTACGGAACGACACGAACGCGATTCTGTAAAACATAACCAGCGAGGGGCTAGATGTGTTAGGTTAGGTTATATTACGTTATAGACATATGTAATGTTCCCACCGAGAAGTAGGGGCCGATACGCCAGGAATGTTGTAGATTACTGCATCCGAGATGATGGCCTGCCTTAGCTTAGGATATATAACGCTATAGACGTATATAATATTCCAACCGAGATGTACGGCACGGCACGAACGGGATTCTGTAAAATGTTACCAGCGAGGGGCTAGATGGGTTAGGTTAGGTTATATTACGTTATAGACCTATATAATGTTCCCACCGAGAAGTAGCAGCCGACATGCCAGGAATGTTGTAAAATACTGCATCCGAGATGATGGCCTACCTTAGGTTAGGATATATAACGCTATAGACGTATATAATATTCCAACCGAGATGTACGGCACGGCACGAACGCGATTCTGTAAAATGTTACCAGCGAGGGGCTAGATGCGTTAGGTTAGGATGTGATACGTTATAGACGTGTATAATGTTCCCACCGAGAAGCAGGGGCCGATACGCCAGGAATGTTGTAAAATACTACATCCGAGATGTTAGCCTGCCTTACGTTAGGATATATATCGCTGTAGAAGTATATAATATCCCAACCGAGATGTACGGGACGACACGAACGCGATTCTGTATCACATTACCAGAGAGGGGCTAGATGGGTTAGGTTAGGTTGTGATACGTTATAGACATATATAATGTTCCCACCGAGAAGTAGGGGCCGATATGCCAGGAATGTTTCAAAATACTGCATCCGAGATGATAGCCTGCCTTAAGCTAGGATATATAACGCTATATACGTATATAATATCCCAATCGAGACGTACGGGACGACACGAACGCGATTCCGTAAAATGTTACCAGCGAGGGGCTAGATGGGTTAGGTTAGGTTATATTACGTTATAGACGAATATAATGATCCCACCGAGAAGTAGGGGCCGATACGCCGGGAATGTAGTAAAATACTACATCCGAGATGCTAGCCTACCTTACGTTAGGATATATATCCCTGTAGACGTTTATAATGTCCCAACCGAGACGTACGGGACGAAACGAACGGGATTCTGTAAAACATTACCAGCGAGGGGCTAGATGGGTTAGGTTAGGTTATGTTACGTTATAGACGAATATAATGTTCCCACAGAGAAGTAGGGGCCGATACGTCATTAATGTTGTAAAATACTACATCCGAGATGTTAGCCTGCCTTACGTTAGGATATATATCACTGTAGACGTATATAATGTCCCAACCGAGACGTACGGGACGGCAGGAACGGGATTCTGTAAAACATTACCAGCGAGGGGCTAGATGGGTTAGGTTAGTTTGTGATACGTTATAGACGTATATAATGTTCCCACCGAGAACGGGGGCCGATACGCCAGGAATGTTGTAAAATAATACATCCGAGATGATAGCCTGCCTTAGGTTAGGATATATAACGCTATAGACGTATATAATATTCCAACCGAGATGTACGGGACGTCACTAACGAGGTTCTGTAAAACATTACCAGCGAGGGCCTAGTTGTGTTAGGTTAGGTTATATTACGTTATAGACGAATATAATGTTCCCACCGAGAAGTAGCAGCCGACATGCCAGGAATGTTGTAAAATACTGCATCCGAGATGATGGCCTACCTTAGGTTAGGATATATAACGCTATAGACGTATATAATATCCCAATCGAGACGTACGGAACGTCACGAACGCGATTCTGTAAAACATTACCAGCGAGGGGCTAGATGTGTTATGTTAGGTTATATTACGTTATAGACCTATATAATGTTCCCACCGAGAAGCAGGGGCCGATACGCCAGGAATGTTGTAGAATACTACATCCGAGATGATAGCTTGCCTTAGGTTAGGATATATAACGCTATAGACGTATATAATATTCCAACCGAGATGTACGGCACGGCACGAACGGGATTCTGTAAAATGTTACCAGCGAGTGGCTAGATGGGTTAGGTTAGGTTATATTACGTTATAGACCTATATAATGTTCCCACCGAGAAGTAGCGGCCGATATGCCAGGAATGTTGTAAAATACTGCATCCGAGATGATGGCCTACCTTAGGTTAGGATATATGACGTCATAGACGTATTTAATATCCCAATCGAAACATACGGAACGACACGAACGCGATTCTGTAAAGCATTACCAGCGAGGGGCTAGATGTGTTAGGTTAGGTTATATTACGTTATAGACCTATGTAATGTTCCCACCGAGAAGTAGGGGCCGATACGCCAGGAATGTTGTAGATTACTGCATCCGAGATGATGGCCTGCCTTAGGTTAGGATATATAACGCTATAGACGTATATAATATCCCAATCGAGACGTACGGAACGTCACGAACGCGATTCTGTAAAACATTACCAGCGAGGGGCTAGATGTGTTATGTTAGGTTATATTACGTTATAGACCTATATAATGTTCCCACCGAGGAGTAGGGGCCGATACGCAAGGAATGATGTAGAATACTACATCCGAGATGATAGCCTGCCTTAGGTTAGGATATATAACGCTATAGACGTATATAATATTCCAACCGAGATGTACGGCACGGCACGAACGCGATTCTGTAAAATGTTACCAGCGAGGGGCTAGATGGGTTAGGTTAGGATGTGATACGTTATAGACGTGTATAATGTTCCCACCGAGAAGCAGGGGCCGATACGCCAGGAATGTTGTAAAATACTACATCCGAGATGTTAGCCTGCCTTACGTTAGGATATATATCGCTGTAGAAGTATATAATATCCCAACCGAGATGTACGGGACGACACGAACGCGATTCTGTATCACATTACCAGAGAGGGGCTAGATGGGTTAGGTTAGGTTGTGATACGTTATAGACGTATATAATGTTCCCACCGAGAAGTAGGGGCCGATATGCCAGGAATGTTTTAAAATACTCCATCCGAGATGATAGCCTGCCTTAAGCTAGGATATATAACGCTATATACGTATATAATATCCCAATCGAGACGTACGGGACGACACGAACGCGATTCCGTAAAATGTTACCAGCGAGGGGCTAGATGGGTTAGGTTAGGTTATATTACGTTATAGACGAATATAATGATCCCACCGAGAAGTAGGGGCCGATACGCCGGGAATGTAGTAAAATACTACATCCGAGATGCTAGCCTACCTTACGTTAGGATATATATCCCTGTAGACGTTTATAATGTCCCAACCGAGACGTACGGGACGAAACGAACGGGATTCTGTAAAACATTACCAGCGAGGGGCTAGATGGGTTAGGTTAGGTTATGTTACGTTATAGACGAATATAATGTTCCCACAGAGAAGTAGGGGCCGATACGTCAGGAATGTTGTAAAATACAACATCCGAGACGATAGCCTGCCTTAGGTTAGGATATATATCGCTGTAGACGTATATAACGTCCCAACCGAGACGTACGGGACGAAACGAACGGGATTCTGTAAAACATTACCAGCGAGGGGCTAGATGGGTTAGGTTAGTTTGTGATACGTTGTAGACGTATATAATGTTCCCACCGAGAACGGGGGCCGATACGCCAGGAATGTTGCAAAATAATACATCCGAGATGATAGCCTGCCTTAGGTTAGGATATATAACGCTATAGACGTATATAATATTCCAACCGAGATGTACGGGACGTCACTAACGAGGTTCTGTAAAACATTACCAGCGAGGGCCTAGATGTGTTAGGTTAGGTTATATTACGTTATAGACGAATATAATGTTCCCACCGAGAAGTAGCGGCCGATACGCCAGGAATGATGTAGAATAATACATCCGAGATGATAGCCTGCCTTAGGTTAGGATATATAACGCTATAGACGTATATGATATTCCAACCGAGATGTACGGCACGGCACGAACGGGATTCTGTAAAATGTTACCAGCGAGGGGCTAGATGGGTTAGGCTAGGTTATATTACGTTATAGACCTATATAATGTTCCCACCGAGAAATAGGGGCCGATACGCCAGGAATGTTGTAGAATACTGCATCCGAGATGATAGCCTGCCTTAGGTTAGGATATATATCCCTGTAGACGTTTATAATGTCCCAACCGAGACGTACGGGACGTCACTAACGAGGTTCTGTAAAACATTACCAGCGAGGGCCTAGATGTGTTAGGTTAGGTTATATTACGTTATAGACCTATATAATGTTCCCACCGAGAAGTAGGGGCCGATACGCCAGGAATGTTGTAGAATACTGCATCCGAGATGATAGCCTGCCTTACGTTAGGATATATATCGCTGTAGACGTTTATAATGTCCCAACCGAGAGGTACGGGACGACAGGAACGGGATTCTGTAAAACATTACCAGCGAGGGGCTAGATGTGTTAGGTTAGGTTGTGATACGTTATAGACATATATAATGTTCCCACCGTGAAGTTGGGCCGATACGCCAGGAATCTTGTAAAATACTACATCCGAGATGATAGCCTGCCTTAGGTTAGGATATATAACGCTATAGACGTATATAATATTCCAACCGAGATGTACGGGACGACACGAACGCGATTCTGTAAAACATTACCAGCGAGGGGCTAAATGGGTTAGGTTAGGATGTGATACGTTATAGACGTGTATAATGTTCCCACCGAGAAGTAGGCGCCGATACGCCAGGAATGTTGTAAAATACTACATCCGAGATGATAGCCTGCCTTACGTTAGGATATATATCGCTGTAGACGTATATAAAGTCCCAACCGAGACGTACGGGACGACAGGAACGGGATTCTGTAAAACATTACCAGCGAGGGGCTAGATGGTTTAGGCTAGGTTGTGATACGTTATAGACGTATATAATGTTCCCACCGAGAAGTAGGGGCCGATATGCCAGGAATGTTGTAAAATACTACATCCGAGACGATAGCCTGCCTTAGGTTAGGATATATATCGCTGTAGACGTATATAATATCCCAACCGAGATGTACGGGACGACACGAACGCGATTCTGTAAACATTACCAGCGAGGGGCTAGATGTGTTAGGTTAGGTTATATTACGTTATAGACCTATGTAATGTTCCCACCGAGAAGTAGGGGCCGATACGCCAGGAATGTTGTAAATTACTGCATCCGAGATGATGGCCTGCCTTAGGTTAGGATATATAACGCTATAGACGTATATAATATCCCAATCGAGACGTACGGAACGTCACGAACGCGATTCTGTAAAACATTACCAGCGAGGGCCTAGATGTGTTATGTTAGGTTATATTACGTTATAGACCTATATAATGTTCCCACCGAGGAGTAGGGGCCGATACGCAAGGAATGATGTAGAATACTACATCCGAGATGATAGCCTGCCTTAGGTTAGGATATATAACGCTATAGACGTATATAATATTCCAACCGAGATGTACGGCACGGCACGAACGCGATTCTGTAAAATGTTACCAGCGAGGTGCTAGATGGGTTAGGTTAGGATGTGATACGTTATAGACGTGTATAATGTTCCCACCGAGAAGCAGGGGCCGATACGCCAGGAATGTTATAAAATACTACATCCGAGATGTTAGCCTGCCTTACGTTAGGATATATATCGCTGTAGAAGTATATAATATCCCAACCGAGACGTACGGGACGACACGAACGCGATTCCGTAAAATGTTACCAGCGAGGGGCTAGATGGGTTAGGTTAGTTTGTGATACGTTATAGACGTATATAATGTTCCCACCGAGAACGGGGGCCGATACGCCAGGAATGTTGTAAAATAATACATCCGAGATGATAGCCTGCCTTAGGTTAGGATATATAACGCTATAGACGTATATAATATTCCAACCGAGATGTACGGGACGTCACTAACGAGGTTCTGTAAAACATTACCAGCGAGGGCCTAGATGTGTTAGGTTAGGTTATATTACGTTATAGACGAATATAATGTTCCCACCGAGAAGTAGCAGCCGACATGCCAGGAATGTTGTAAAATACTGCATCCGAGATGATGGCCTACCTTAGGTTAGGATATATAACGCTATAGACGTATATAATATCCCAATCGAGACGTACGGAACGTCACGAACGCGATTCTGTAAAACATTACCAGCGAGGGGCTAGATGTGTTATGTTAGGTTATATTACGTTATAGACCTATATAATGTTCCCACCGAGAAGCAGGGGCCGATACGCCAGGAATGTTGTAGAATACTACATCCGAGATGATAGCTTGCCTTAGGTTAGGATATATAACGCTATAGACGTATATAATATTCCAACCGAGATGTACGGCACGGCACGAACGGGATTCTGTAAAATGTTACCAGCGAGTGGCTAGATGGGTTAGGTTAGGTTATATTACGTTATAGACCTATATAATGTTCCCACCGAGAAGTAGCGGCCGATATGCCAGGAATGTTGTAGAATAATACATCCGAGATGATAGCCTGCCTTAGGTTAGGATATATAACGCTATAGACGTATATGATATTCCAACCGAGATGTACGGCACGGCACGAACGGGATTCTGTAAAATGTTACCAGCGAGGGGCTAGATGGGTTAGGCTAGGTTATATTACGTTATAGACCTATATAATGTTCCCACCGAGAAATAGGGGCCGATACGCCAGGAATGTTGTAGAATACTGCATCCGAGATGATAGCCTGCCTTAGGTTAGGATATATATCCCTGTAGACGTTTATAATGTCCCAACCGAGACGTACGGGACGTCACTAACGAGGTTCTGTAAAACATTACCAGCGAGGGCCTAGATGTGTTAGGTTAGGTTATATTACGTTATAGACCTATATAATGTTCCCACCGAGAAGTAGGGGCCGATACGCCAGGAATGTTGTAGAATACTGCATCCGAGATGATAGCCTGCCTTACGTTAGGATATATATCGCTGTAGACGTTTATAATGTCCCAACCGAGAGGTACGGGACGACAGGAACGGGATTCTGTAAAACATTACCAGCGAGGGGCTAGATGGGTTAGGCTAGGTTGTGATACGTTATAGACGTATATAATGTTCCCACCGAGAAGTAGGGGCCGATATGCCAGGAATGTTGTAAAATACTACATCCGAGACGATAGCCTGCCTTAGGTTAGGATATATATCGCTGTAGACGTATATAATATCCCAACCGAGATGTACGGGACGACACGAACGCGATTCTGTAAACATTACCAGCGAGGGGCTAGATGTGTTAGGTTAGGTTATATTACGTTATAGACCTATGTAATGTTCCCACCGAGAAGTAGGGGCCGATACGCCAGGAATGTTGTAAATTACTGCATCCGAGATGATGGCCTGCCTTAGGTTAGGATATATAACGCTATAGACGTATATAATATCCCAATCGAGACGTACGGAACGTCACGAACGCGATTCTGTAAAACATTACCAGCGAGGGCCTAGATGTGTTATGTTAGGTTATATTACGTTATAGACCTATATAATGTTCCCACCGAGGAGTAGGGGCCGATACGCAAGGAATGATGTAGAATACTACATCCGAGATGATAGCCTGCCTTAGGTTAGGATATATAACGCTATAGACGTATATAATATTCCAACCGAGATGTACGGCACGGCACGAACGCGATTCTGTAAAATGTTACCAGCGAGGTGCTAGATGGGTTAGGTTAGGATGTGATACGTTATAGACGTGTATAATGTTCCCACCGAGAAGCAGGGGCCGATACGCCAGGAATGTTATAAAATACTACATCCGAGATGTTAGCCTGCCTTACGTTAGGATATATATCGCTGTAGAAGTATATAATATCCCAACCGAGACGTACGGGACGACACGAACGCGATTCCGTAAAATGTTACCAGCGAGGGGCTAGATGGGTTAGGTTAGTTTGTGATACGTTATAGACGTATATAATGTTCCCACCGAGAACGGGGGCCGATACGCCAGGAATGTTGTAAAATAATACATCCGAGATGATAGCCTGCCTTAGGTTAGGATATATAACGCTATAGACGTATATAATATTCCAACCGAGATGTACGGGACGTCACTAACGAGGTTCTGTAAAACATTACCAGCGAGGGCCTAGTTGTGTTAGGTTAGGTTATATTACGTTATAGACGAATATAATGTTCCCACCGAGAAGTAGCAGCCGACATGCCAGGAATGTTGTAAAATACTGCATCCGAGATGATGGCCTACCTTAGGTTAGGATATATAACGCTATAGACGTATATAATATCCCAATCGAGACGTACGGAACGTCACGAACGCGATTCTGTAAAACATTACCAGCGAGGGGCTAGATGTGTTATGTTAGGTTATATTACGTTATAGACCTATATAATGTTCCCACCGAGAAGCAGGGGCCGATACGCCAGGAATGTTGTAGAATACTACATCCGAGATGATAGCTTGCCTTAGGTTAGGATATATAACGCTATAGACGTATATAATATTCCAACCGAGATGTACGGCACGGCACGAACGGGATTCTGTAAAATGTTACCAGCGAGTGGCTAGATGGGTTAGGTTAGGTTATATTACGTTATAGACCTATATAATGTTCCCACCGAGAAGTAGCGGCCGATATGCCAGGAATGTTGTAAAATACTGCATCCGAGATGATGGCCTACCTTAGGTTAGGATATATGACGTCATAGACGTATTTAATATCCCAATCGAAACATACGGAACGACACGAACGCGATTCTGTAAAGCATTACCAGCGAGGGGCTAGATGTGTTAGGTTAGGTTATATTACGTTATAGACCTATGTAATGTTCCCACCGAGAAGTAGGGGCCGATACGCCAGGAATGTTGTAGATTACTGCATCCGAGATGATGGCCTGCCTTAGGTTAGGATATATAACGCTATAGACGTATATAATATCCCAATCGAGACGTACGGAACGTCACGAACGCGATTCTGTAAAACATTACCAGCGAGGGGCTAGATGTGTTATGTTAGGTTATATTACGTTATAGACCTATATAATGTTCCCACCGAGGAGTAGGGGCCGATACGCAAGGAATGATGTAGAATACTACATCCGAGATGATAGCCTGCCTTAGGTTAGGATATATAACGCTATAGACGTATATAATATTCCAACCGAGATGTACGGCACGGCACGAACGCGATTCTGTAAAATGTTACCAGCGAGGGGCTAGATGGGTTAGGTTAGGATGTGATACGTTATAGACGTGTATAATGTTCCCACCGAGAAGTAGGCGCCGATACGCCAGGAATGTTGTAAAATACTACATCCGAGATGATAGCCTGCCTTACGTTAGGATATATATCGCTGTAGACGTATATAAAGTCCCAACCGAGACGTACGGGACGACAGGAACGGGATTCTGTAAAACATTACCAGCGAGGGGCTAGATGGGTTAGGCTAGGTTGTGATACGTTATAGACGTATATAATGTTCCCACCGAGAAGTAGGGGCCGATATGCCAGGAATGTTGTAAAATACTACATCCGAGACGATAGCCTGCCTTAGGTTAGGATATATATCGCTGTAGACGTATATAATATCCCAACCGAGATGTACGGGACGACACGAACGCGATTCTGTAAACATTACCAGCGAGGGGCTAGATGTGTTAGGTTAGGTTATATTACGTTATAGACCTATGTAATGTTCCCACCGAGAAGTAGGGGCCGATACGCCAGGAATGTTGTAAATTACTGCATCCGAGATGATGGCCTGCCTTAGGTTAGGATATATAACGCTATAGACGTATATAATATCCCAATCGAGACGTACGGAACGTCACGAACGCGATTCTGTAAAACATTACCAGCGAGGGCCTAGATGTGTTATGTTAGGTTATATTACGTTATAGACCTATATAATGTTCCCACCGAGGAGTAGGGGCCGATACGCAAGGAATGATGTAGAATACTACATCCGAGATGATAGCCTGCCTTAGGTTAGGATATATAACGCTATAGACGTATATAATATTCCAACCGAGATGTACGGCACGGCACGAACGCGATTCTGTAAAATGTTACCAGCGAGGTGCTAGATGGGTTAGGTTAGGATGTGATACGTTATAGACGTGTATAATGTTCCCACCGAGAAGCAGGGGCCGATACGCCAGGAATGTTATAAAATACTACATCCGAGATGTTAGCCTGCCTTACGTTAGGATATATATCGCTGTAGAAGTATATAATATCCCAACCGAGACGTACGGGACGACACGAACGCGATTCCGTAAAATGTTACCAGCGAGGGGCTAGATGGGTTAGGTTAGGTTATATTACGTTATAGACGAATATAATGATCCCACCGAGAAGTAGGGGCCGATACGCCGGGAATGTAGTAAAATACTACATCCGAGATGCTAGCCTACGTTACGTTAGGATATATATCCCTGTAGACGTTTATAATGTCCCAACCGAGACGTACGGGACGAAACGAACGGGATTCTGTAAAACATTACCAGCGAGGGGCTAGATGGGTTAGGATAGGTTATGTTACGTTATAGACGAATATAATGTTCCCACAGAGAAGTAGGGGCCGATACGTCAGGAATGTTGTAAAATACAACATCCGAGACGATAGCCTGCCTTAGGTTAGGATATATATCGCTGTAGACGTATATAATGTCCCAACCGAGACGTACGGGACGTCACTAACGAGGTTCTGTAAAACATTACCAGCGAGGGCCTAGATGTGTTAGGTTAGGTTATATTACGTTATAGACCTATATAATGTTCCCACCGCGAAGTAGGGGCCGATACGCCAGGAATGTTGTAGAATACTGCATCCGAGATGATAGCCTGCCTTAGGTTAGGATATATAACGCTATAGACGTATATAATATTCCAACCGAGATGTACGGGACGTCACTAACGAGGTTCTGTAAAACATTACCAGCGAGGGCCTAGATGTGTTAGGTTAGGTTATATTACGTTATAGACCTATATAATGTTCCCACCGCGAAGTAGGGGCCGATACGCCAGGAATGTTGTAGAATACTGCATCCGAGATGATAGCCTGCACTAGGTTAGGATATATAACGCTATAGACGTATATAATATTCCAACCGAGATGTACGGGACGTCACGAACGAGATTCTGTAAAACATTACCAGCCAGGGCCTAGATGTGTTAGGTTAGGGTATATTACGTTATAGCCGAATATAATGTTCCCACCGAGAAGTAGGGGCCGATATGCCAGGAATGTTGTAAAATACTGCATCCGAGATGATGGTCTGTCTTAGGTTAGGATATATAACGCTATAGACGTATTTAATATCCCAATCGAGACGTACGGAACAACACGAACGCGATTCTGTAAAACATTACCAGCGAGGGGCTAGATGTGTTAGGTTAGGTTATATTACGTTATAGACCTATGTAATGTTCCCACCGAGAAGTAGGGGCCGATACGCCAGGAATGTTGTAGAATACTGCATCCGAGATGATAGCCTGCCTTAGGTTAGGATATATAACGCTATAGACGTATATAATATTCCAACCGAGATGTACGGGACGTCACTAACGAGGTTCTGTAAAACATTACCAGCGAGGGCCTAGATGTGTTAGGTTAGGTTATATTACGTTATAGACCTATATAATGTTCCCACCGCGAAGTAGGGGCCGATACGCCAGGAATGTTGTAGAATACTGCATCCGAGATGATAGCCTGCACTAGGTTAGGATATATAACGCTATAGACGTATATAATATTCCAACCGAGATGTACGGGACGTCACGAACGAGATTCTGTAAAACATTACCAGCCAGGGCCTAGATGTGTTAGGTTAGGGTATATTACGTTATAGCCGAATATAATGTTCCCACCGAGAAGTAGGGGCCGATATGCCAGGAATGTTGTAAAATACTGCATCCGAGATGATGGTCTGTCTTAGGTTAGGATATATAACGCTATAGACGTACATAATATCCCAATCGAGACGTACGGAACAACACGAACGCGATTCTGTAAAACATTACCAGCGAGGGGCTAGATGTGTTAGGTTAGGTTATATTACGTTATAGACCTATGTAATGTTCCCACCGAGAAGTAGGGGCCGATACGCCAGGAATGTTGTAAAATACTACATCCGAGATGTTAGCCTACCTTACGTTAGGATATATATCCCTGTAGACGTTTATAATGTCCCAACCGAGACGTACGGGACGAAACGAACGGGATTCTGTAAAACATTACCAGCGAGGGGCTAGATGGGTTAGGTTAGGTTATGTTACGTTATAGACGAATATAATGTTCCCACAGAGAAGTAGGGGCCGATACGTCAGGAATGTTGTAAAATACTACATCCGAGACGATAGCCTGCCCTAGGTTAGGATATATATCGCTGTAGACGTATATAACGTCCCAACCGAGACGTACGGGACGAAACGAACGGGATTCTGTAAAACATTACCAGCGAGGGGCTAGATGGGTTAGGTTAGTTTGTGATACGTTATAGACGTATATAATGTTCCCACCGAGAACGGGGGCCGATACGCCAGGAATGTTGTAAAATAATACATCCGAGATGATAGCCTGCCTTAGGTTAGGATATATAACGCTATAGACGTATATAATATTCCAACCGAGATGTACGGGACGTCACTAACGAGGTTCTGTAAAACATTACCAGCGAGGGCCTAGATGTGTTAGGTTAGGTTATATTACGTTATAGACCTATATAATGTTCCCACCGCGAAGTAGGGGCCGATACGCCAGGAATGTTGTAGAATACTGCATCCGAGATGATAGCCTGCACTAGGTTAGGATATATAACGCTATAGACGTATATAATATTCCAACCGAGATGTACGGGACGTCACGAACGAGATTCTGTAAAACATTACCAGCCAGGGCCTAGATGTGTTAGGTTAGGGTATATTACGTTATAGCCGAATATAATGTTCCCACCGAGAAGTAGGGGCCGATATGCCAGGAATGTTGTAAAATACTGCATCCGAGATGATGGTCTGTCTTAGGTTAGGATATATAACGCTATAGACGTATTTAATATCCCAATCGAGACGTACGGAACAACACGAACGCGATTCTGTAAAACATTACCAGCGAGGGGCTAGATGTGTTAGGTTAGGTTATATTACGTTATAGACCTATGTAATGTTCCCACCGAGAAGTAGGGGCCGATACGCCAGGAATGTTGTAGAATACTGCACCCGAGATGATAGCCTGCCTTAGGTTAGGATATATAACGCTATAGACGTATATAATATTCCAACCGAGATGTACGGGACGTCACTAACGAGGTTCTGTAAAACATTACCAGCGAGGGCCTAGATGTGTTAGGTTAGGTTATATTACGTTATAGACCTATATAATGTTCCCACCGCGAAGTAGGGGCCGATACGCCAGGAATGTTGTAGAATACTGCATCCGAGATGATAGCCTGCACTAGGTTAGGATATATAACGCTATAGACGTATATAATATTCCAACCGAGATGTACGGGACGTCACGAACGAGATTCTGTAAAACATTACCAGCCAGGGCCTAGATGTGTTAGGTTAGGGTATATTACGTTATAGCCGAATATAATGTTCCCACCGAGAAGTAGGGGCCGATATGCCAGGAATGTTGTAAAATACTGCATCCGAGATGATGGTCTGTCTTAGGTTAGGATATATAACGCTATAGACGTACATAATATCCCAATCGAGACGTACGGAACAACACGAACGCGATTCTGTAAAACATTACCAGCGAGGGGCTAGATGTGTTAGGTTAGGTTATATTACGTTATAGACCTATGTAATGTTCCCACCGAGAAGTAGGGGCCGATACGCCAGGAATGTTGTAAAATACTACATCCGAGATGTTAGCCTACCTTACGTTAGGATATATATCCCTGTAGACGTTTATAATGTCCCAACCGAGACGTACGGGACGAAACGAACGGGATTCTGTAAAACATTACCAGCGAGGGGCTAGATGGGTTAGGTTAGGTTATGTTACGTTATAGACGAATATAATGTTCCCACAGAGAAGTAGGGGCCGATACGTCAGGAATGTTGTAAAATACTACATCCGAGACGATAGCCTGCCCTAGGTTAGGATATATATCGCTGTAGACGTATATAACGTCCCAACCGAGACGTACGGGACGAAACGAACGGGATTCTGTAAAACATTACCAGCGAGGGGCTAGATGGGTTAGGTTAGTTTGTGATACGTTATAGACGTATATAATGTTCCCACCGAGAACGGGGGCCGATACGCCAGGAATGTTGTAAAATAATACATCCGAGATGATAGCCTGCCTTAGGTTAGGATATATAACGCTATAGACGTATATAATATTCCAACCGAGATGTACGGGACGTCACTAACGAGGTTCTGTAAAACATTACCAGCGAGGGCCTAGATGTGTTAGGTTAGGTTATATTACGTTATAGACCTATATAATGTTCCCACAGCGAAGTAGGGGCCGATACGACAGGAATGTTGTAGAATACCGCATCCGAGATGATAGCCTGCATTAGGTTAGGATATATAACGCTATAGACGTATATAATATTCCAACCGAGATGTACGGGACGTCACGAACGAGATTCTGTAAAACATTACCAGCCAGGGCCTAGATGTGTTAGGTTAGGATATATTACGTTATAGCCGAATATAATGTTCCCACAGCGAAGTAGGGGCCGATACGACAGGAATGTTGTAGAATACCGCATCCGAGATGATAGCCTGCATTAGGTTAGGATATATAACGCTATAGACGTATATAATATTCCAACCGAGATGTACGGGACGTCACGAACGAGATTCTGTAAAACATTACCAGCCAGGGCCTAGATGTGTTAGGTTAGGATATATTACGTTATAGCCGAATATAATGTTCCCACCGAGAAGTAGGGGCCGATATGCCAGGACTGTTGTAAAATACTGCATCCGAGATGATGGCCTGCCTTAGGTTAGGATATATAACGCCATAGACGTATTTAATATCCCAATCGAGACGTACGGAACGACACGAACGCGATTCTGTAAAACATTACCAGCGAGGGGCTAGATGTGTTAGGTTAGGTTATATTACGTTATAGACCTATGTAATGTTCCCACCGAGAAGTAGGGGCCGATACGCCAGGAATGTTGTAGATTACTGCATCCGAGATGATGGCCTGCCTTAGTTTAGGATATATAACGCTATAGACGTATATAATATCCCAATCGAGACGTACGGAACGTCACGAACGCGATTCTGTAAAACATTACCAGCGAGGGGCTAGATGTGTTATGTTAGGTTATATTACGTTATAGACCTATATAATGTTCCCACCGAGAAGTACGGGCCGATACGCCAGGAATGTTGCAGAATACTACATCCAAGATGATAGCCTGCCTTAGATAAGGATATATAACGCTATAGACGTATATAATATTCCAACCGAGATGTACGGGACGGCACGAACGGGGTTCTGTAAAACATTACCAGCGAGGGGCTAGATGTGTTGGGTTAGGTTAGATTACGTTATAGACGAATATAATGTTCCCACCCAGAAGTAGGGGCCGATACGCCTGGAATGTTGTAAAATACAACATCCGAGATGTCAGCCTGCCTTACGTTAGGATATATATATCTGTAGACGTTTATAATGTCCCAACCGAGAGGTACGGGACGACAAGAACGGGATTCTGTAAAACATTACCAGCGAGGGGCTAGATGGGTTAGGTTAGGTTATGTTACGTTATAGACGAATATAATGTTCCCACAGAGAAGTTGGGGCCGATACGTCAGGAATGTTGTAAAATACTACATCCGAGATGATAGCCTGCCTTAGATTAGGATATATATCGCTGTAGACGTATATAACGTCCCAACCGAGACGTACGGGACGAAACGAACGGGATTCTGTAAAACATTACCAGCGAGGGGCTAGATGGGTTAGGTTAATTTGTGATACGTTATAGACGTATATAATGTTCCCACCGAGAACGGTGGCCGGTACGCCAGGAATGTTGTAAGATAATACATCCGAGATGATAGCCTGCCTTAGGTTAGGATATATAACGCTATAGTCGTATATAATATTCCAACCGAGACGTACGCAACGTCACGAACGCGATTCTGTAAAACATTACCAGCGGGGGCTAGATGCGTTAGGTTAGGTTATATTACGTTATAGACCAATATAATGTTCCCACCGAGAAGTAGGGGCCTATACGCCAGGAATGTTGTAGAATACTACATCCGAGATGATAGCCTGCCTTAGGATAGGATATATAACGCTATAGACGTATATAATATTCCAACCGAGACGTACGGGACGAAACGAACGGGATTCTGTAAAACACAACCAGCGAGGGAATAGATGTGTTAGGTTAGGTTATATTACGTTATAGACCTATATAATGTTCCCACCGAGAAGTAGGGGCCGATACGCCAGAAATGTTGTGAAACACTACATCCGAGATGTCAGGCTGCCTTAGGTTAGGATATGTAACGCTATAGACGTATATAATGTCACAACCGAGACGTACGTGACGACAGGAACGGGATTCTGTATAACATTACCAGCGAGGGGCTAGATGTATTAGGTTAGGTTATATTACGTTATAGACGAATATAATGTTCCGCCCGAGAAGTAGAGCCGATACGCCAAGAATGGCGTAAAATACTGCATCCGAGATATTAGCCTGCCTTAAGTTAGGATATATATCGCTGTAGATGTTTATAATGTCCCGACCGAGACGTACGGGACGACAGGAACGGGATTCTGTAAAACACTACCAGCGAGGGGCTAGATGGGTTAGGTTAGGTTGTGATACGTTATAGACATATATAATGTTCCCACCGATAATTAGGGGCCGATATGCCAGGAATGTTGTAAAATACTGCATCCGAGATGATAGCCTGCCTTAGATTAGGATCTATAACGCTATAGACGTACGTAATATTCCAAACGAGATGTACGGGACGTCACGAACGGGATTCTGTAAAACATTACCGGCGAGGGGCTAGATGTGTTAGGTTAGGTTATATTACGTTATAGACGAATATAATGTTCCGCCCGAGAAGTAGAGCCGATACGCCAGGAATGGCGTAAAATACTGCATCAGAGATGTTAGCCTGCCTTAAGTTAGGATATATATCGCTGTAGACGTTTATAATGTCCCAACCTAGACGTACGGGTCGACAGGAACGGGATTCTGTAAAACATTACCAGCGAGGGGCTAGATGGGTTAGGTTAGGTTGTGATTAGTTATAGACGTATATAATGTTCCCACCGAGATGTAGCGGCCGATATGCCAGGAATGTTGTAAAATACTGCATCCGAGATGATGGCCTGCCTTAGGTTAGGATATATAACGCTATAGACGTATATAATATCCCAACCGAGAGGTACGGGACGACACGAACGGGATTCTGTAAAACATTACCAGCGACGGGCTAGGTAGGTTAGGTTAAGTTGTGATACGTTATAGACATATATAATGTTCCCACCGATAAGTAGGGGCCGATATGCCAGGAATGTTGTAAAATACTGCATCCGAGATGATAGCCTGCCTTAGATTAGGATCTATAACGCTATAGACGTATATAATATTCCAACCGAGATGTACGGGACGTCACGAACGGGATTCTGTAAAACATTACCAGCGAGGGGCTAGATGTGTTAGGTTAGGTTATATTACGTTATAGACGAATATAATGTTCCGCCCGAGAAGTAGAGCCGATACGCCAGGAATGGCGTAAAATACTGCATCCGAGATGTTAGCCTGCCTTAAGTTAGGATATATAACGCTGTAGACGTATATAATGTCCCAACCGAGACGTACGGGACGACACGAACGGGATTCTGTAAAACATTACCAGCGAGGGGCTAGATGTGTTTGGTTAGGTTATATTACGTTATAGACGAATATAATGTTCCCCCCGAGAAGTAGAGCCGATACGCCAGGAATGGCGTAAAATACTACATCCGAGATGATAGCCTGCCTTAGGTTAGGATATATAACGCTATAGACGTATATAATATTCCAACCGAGATGTACGGAACGTCACGAACGAGATACTGTAAAACAATACCAGCGAGGGCCTAGATGTGTTAGGTTAGGTTATATTACGTTATAGACCTCTATAATGTTCCCACCGAGAAGTAGGGGCCGATGCGCCAGAAATGTTGTGAAATACTACATCCGAGATGATAGCCTGCCTTAGGTTAGGATATATAACGCTATAGACGTATATAATATCCCAACCGAGATGTACGGGACGACACGAACGGGATTCTGTAAAACATTACCAGCGAGGGGCTAGATGGGTTAGGTTAGTATGTGATACGTTATAGACGTATATAATGTTCCCGACGAGAAGTAGGGGCCGATACGCCTGGAATGTTGTAAAATACTACATCCAAGATGATAGCCTGCCTTAGGTTAGGATATATAACGCTATAGACGTATATAATATTCCAACCGAGATGTACCGGACGTCACGAACGGGATTCTGTAAAACATTACCAGCGAGGGGCTAGATGTGTTAGGTTAGGTTATATTACGTTACAGACGAATATAATGTTCCCCCCGAGAAGTAGAGCCGATACGCCAGGAATGGCGTAAAATACTGCATCCGATATGTTAGCCTGCCTTAAGTTAGGATATATATCGCTGTAGGCGTTTATAATGTCCCAACCGAGACGTACGGGACGACAGGAACGGGATTCTGTAAAACATTACCAGCGAGGGGCTAGATGGGTTAGGTTAGGTTGTGATAAGTTATAGACGTATATAATGTTCCCACCGATAATTAGGGGCCGATATGCCAGGAATGTTGTAAAATACTGCATTCGAGATGATAGCCTGCCTTAGATTAGGATATATAACGCTATAGACGTATATAATATCCCAACCGAGATGTACGGGACGACACGAACGGGATTCTGTAAAACATTACCAGCGACGGGCTAGGTGGGTTAGGTTAAGTTGTGATACGTTATAGACATATATAATGTTCCCACCGATAAGTAGGGGCCGATATGCCAGGAATGTTGTAAAATACTGCATCCGAGATGATAGCCTGCCTTAGATTAGGATCTATAACGCTATAGACGTATATAATATTCCAACCGAGATGTACGGGACGTCACGGACGGGATTCTGTAAAACATTACCAGCGAGGGGCTAGATGTGTTAGGTTAGGTTATATTACGTTATAGACGAATATAATGTTCCGCCCGAGAAGTAGAGCCGATACGCCAGGAATGGCGTAAAATACTGCATCCGAGATGTTAGCCTGCCTTAAGTTAGGATATATATCGCTGTAGATGTTTATAATGTCCCGACCGAGACGTACGGGACGACAGGAACGGGATTCTGTAAAACATTACCAGCGAGGGGCTAGATGGGTTAGGTTAGGTTGTGATACGTTATAGACGTATATAATGTTCCCACCGAGATGTAGCGGCCGATATGCCAGGAATGTTGTAAAATACTGCATCCGAGATGATGGCCTGCCTTAGGTTAGGATATATAACGCTATAGACGTATATAATATCCCAGTCGAGACGTACGGGACGACAGGAACGGGATTCTGTAAAACATTACCAGCGAGGGGCTAGATGGGTTAGGTTATGTTGTGATACGTTATAGACGTATATAATGTTCCCACCGAGATGTAACGGCCGATATGCCAGGAATGTTGTAAAATACTGCATCCGAGATGATGGCCTGCCTTAGGTTAGGATATATAACGCTATAGACGTATATAATATCCCAGTCGAGACGTACGGAACGACACGAACGCGATTCTGTAAAATATTACCATCGAGGGGCTGGTTGGGTTAGGTTAGGTTATGTTACGTTATAGACGTGTATAGTGTTCCCACCGAGAAGTAGAGCCGATACGCCAGGAATGGCGTAAAATACTGAATCGGAGATATTAGCATGCCTTAAGTTAGGATATATATCGCTATAGACGTATATAATATCCCAACCGAGAGGTACGGGACGACACGAACGGGATTCTGTAAAACATTACCAGCGACGGGCTAGGTAGGTTAGGTTAAGTTGTGATACGTTATAGACATATATAATGTTCCCACCGATAAGTAGGGGCCGATATGCCAGGAATGTTGTAAAATACTGCATCCGAGATGATAGCCTGCCTTAGATTAGGATCTATAACGCTATAGACGTATATAATATTCCAACCGAGATGTACGGGACGTCACGAACGGGATTCTGTAAAACATTACCAGCGAGGGGCTAGATGTGTTAGGTTAGGTTATATTACGTTATAGACGAATATAATGTTCCGCCCGAGAAGTAGAGCCGATACGCCAGGAATGGCGTAAAATACTGCATCCGAGATGTTAGCCTGCCTTAAGTTAGGATATATAACGCTGTAGACGTATATAATGTCCCAACCGAGACGTACGGGACGACACGAACGGGATTCTGTAAAACATTACCAGCGAGGGGCTAGATGTGTTTGGTTAGGTTATATTACGTTATAGACGAATATAATGTTCCCCCCGAGAAGTAGAGCCGATACGCCAGGAATGGCGTAAAATACTACATCCGAGATGATAGCCTGCCTTAGGTTAGGATATATAACGCTATAGACGTATATAATATTCCAACCGAGATGTACGGAACGTCACGAACGAGATACTGTAAAACAATACCAGCGAGGGCCTAGATGTGTTAGGTTAGGTTATATTACGTTATAGACCTCTATAATGTTCCCACCGAGAAGTAGGGGCCGATACGCCAGAAATGTTGTGAAATACTACATCCGAGATGATAGCCTGCCTTAGGTTAGGATATATAACGCTATAGACGTATATAATATCCCAACCGAGATGTACGGGACGACACGAACGGGATTCTGTAAAACATTACCAGCGAGGGGCTAGATGGGTTAGGTTAGTATGTGATACGTTATAGACGTATATAATGTTCCCGACGAGAAGTAGGGGCCGATACGCCTGGAATGTTGTAAAATACTACATCCAAGATGATAGCCTGCCTTAGGTTAGGATATATAACGCTATAGACGTATATAATATTCCAACCGAGATGTACCGGACTTCACGAACGGGATTCTGTAAAACATTACCAGCGAGGGGCTAGATGTGTTAGGTTAGGTTATATTACGTTACAGACGAATATAATGTTCCCCCCGAGAAGTAGAGCCGATACGCCAGGAATGGCGTAAAATACTGCATCCGATATGTTAGCCTGCCTTAAGTTAGGATATATATCGCTGTAGGCGTTTATAATGTCCCAACCGAGACGTACGGCACGACAGGAACGGGATTCTGTAAAACATTACCAGCGAGGGGCTAGATGGGTTAGGTTAGGTTGTGATAAGTTATAGACGTATATAATGTTCCCACCGATAATTAGGGGCCGATATGCCAGGAATGTTGTAAAATACTGCATTCGAGATGATAGCCTGCCTTAGATTAGGATATATAACGCTCTAGACGTATATAATAACCCAACCGAGATGTACGGGACGACACGAACGGGATTCTGTAAAACATTACCAGCGACGGGCTAGGTGGGTTAGGTTAAGTTGTGATACGTTATAGACGTATATAATGTTCCCACCGAGATGTAACGGCCGATATGCCAGGAATGTTGTAAAATACTGCATCCGAGATGATGGCCTGCCTTAGGTTAGGATATATAACGCTATAGACGTATATAATATCCCAGTCGAGACGTACGGAACGACACGAACGCGATTCTGTAAAATATTACCAGCGAGGGGCTGGTTGGGTTAGGTTAGGTTATGTTACGTTATAGACGTGTATAGTGTTCCCACCGAGAAGTAGAGCCGATACGCCAGGAATGGCGTAAAATACTGAATCGGAGATATTAGCATGCCTTAAGTTAGGATATATATCGCTGTAGACGTTTATAATGTCCCGACCGAGACGTACGGGACGACAGGAACGGGATTCTGTAAAACATTACCAGCGAGGGGCTAGGTGGGTTAGGTTAGGTTGTGATACGTTATAGACATATATAATGTTCCCACCGATAAGTAGGGGCCGATATGCCAGGAATGTTGTAAAATACTGCATCCGAGATGATAGCCTGCCTTAGATTAGGATATATAACGCAATTGACGTATATAATATCCCAACAGAGATGTACGGGACGTCACGAACGGGATTCTGTAAAACATTACCAGCGAGGGGCTAGATGGGTTAGGTTAGGTTGTGATACGTTATAGACATATATAATGTTCCCACCGATAATTAGGGGCCGATATACCAGGAATGTTGTAAAATACTGCATCCGAGATGATAGCCTGCCTTAGATTAGGATCTATAACGCTATAGACGTATGTAATATTCCAGGCGAGATGTACGGGACGTCACGAACGGGATTCTGTAAAACATTACCGGCGAGGGGCTAGATGTGTTAGGTTAGGTTATATTACGTTATAGACGAATATAATGTTCCGCCCGAGAAGTAGAGCCGATACGCCAGGAATGGCGTAAAATACTGCATCCGAGATGGTAGCCTGCCTTAAGTTAGGATATATATCGCTGTAGACGTTTATAGTGTCCCAACCGAGACGTACGGGTCGACAGGAACGGGATTCTGTAAAACATTACCAGCGAGGGGCTAGATGGGATAGGTTAGGTTGTGATACGTTATAGACATACATAATGTTCCCCCCGAGAAGTAGAGCCGATACGCCAGGAATGGCGTAAAATACTACATCCGAGATGATAGCCTGCCTTAGGTTAGGATATATAACGCTATAGACGTATATAATATTCCAACCGAGATGTACGGAACGTCACGAACGAGATACTGTAAAAGAATACCAGCGAGGGCCTAGATGTGTTAGGTTAGGTTATATTACGTTATAGACCTATATAATGTTCCCACCGAGAGGTAGGGGCCGATACGCCAGAAATGTTGTGAAATACTACATCCGAGATGATAGCCTGCCTTAGGTTAGGATATATAACGCTATAGACGTATATAATATCCCAACCGAGATGTACGGGACGACACGAACGGGATTCTGTAAAACATTACCAGCGAGGGGCTAGATGGGTTAGGTTAGTATGTGATACGTTATAGACGTATATAATGTTCCCACCGATAATTAGGGGCCGATATGCCAGGAATGTTGTAAAATACTGCATCCGAGATGATAGCCTGCCTTAGATTAGGATCTATAACGCTATAGACGTATGTAATATTCCAACCGAGATGTACGGGACGTCACGAACGGGATTCTGTAAAACATTACCAGCGACGGGCTAGGTGGGTTAGGTTAAGTTGTGATACGTTATAGACATATATAATGTTCCCACCGATAAGTAGGGGCCGATATGCCAGGAATGTTGTAAAATACTGCATCCGAGATGATAGCCTGCCTTAGATTAGGATCTATAACGCTATAGACGTACCTAATATTCCAAACGAGATGTACGGGACGTCACGAACGGGATTCTGTAAAACATTACCGGCGAGGGGCTAGATGTGTTAGGTTAGGTTATATTACGTTATAGACGAATATAATGTTCCGCCCGAGAAGTAGAGCCGATACGCCAGGAATGGCGTAAAATACTGCATCCGAGATGTTAGCCTGCCTTAAGTTAGGATATATATCGCTGTAGACGTTTATAATGTCCCAACCGAGACGTACGGGTCGACAGGAACGGGATTCTGTAAAACATTACCAGCGAGGGGCTAGATGGGTTAGGTTAGGTTGTGATTAGTTATAGACGTATATAATGTTCCCACCGAGATGTAGCGGCCGATATGCCAGGAATGTTGTAAAATACTGCATCCGAGATGATGGCCTGCCTTAGGTTAGGATATATAACGCTATAGACGTATATAATATCCCAACCGAGAGGTACTGGACGACACGAACGGGATTCTGTAAAACATTACCAGCGACGGGCTAGGTGGGTTAGGTTAAGTTGTGATACGTTATAGACATATATAATGTTCCCACCGATAAGTAGGGGCCGATATGCCAGGAATGTTGTAAAATACTGCATCCGAGATGATAGCCTGCCTTAGATTAGGATCTATAACGCTATAGACGTATATAATATTCCAACCGAGATGTACGGGACGTCACGAACGGGATTCTGTAAAACATTACCAGCGAGGGGCTAGATGTGTTAGGTTAGGTTATATTACGTTATAGACGAATATAATGTTCCGCCCGAGAAGTAGAGCCGATACGCCAGGAATGGCGTAAAATACTGCATCCGAGATGTTAGCCTGCCTTAAGTTAGGATATATAACGCTGTAGACGTATATAATGTCCCAACCGAGACGTACGGGACGACACGAACGGGATTCTGTAAAACATTACCAGCGAGGGGCTAGATGTGTTTGGTTAGGTTATATTACGTTATAGACGAATATAATGTTCCCCCCGAGAAGTAGAGCCGATACGCCAGGAATGGCGTAAAATACTACATCCGAGATGATAGCCTGCCTTAGGTTAGGATATATAACGCTATAGACGTATATAATATTCCAACCGAGATGTACGGAACGTCACGAACGAGATACTGTAAAACAATACCAGCGAGGGCCTAGATGTGTTAGGTTAGGTTATATTACGTTATAGACCTATATAATGTTCCCACCGAGAAGTAGGGGCCGATACGCCAGAAATGTTGTGAAATACTACATCCGAGATGATAGCCTGCCTTAGGTTAGGATATATAACGCTATAGACGTATATAATATCCCAACCGAGATGTACGGGACGACACGAACGGGATTCTGTAAAACATTACCAGCGAGGGGCTAGATGGGTTAGGTTAGTATGTGATACGTTATAGACGTATATAATGTTCCCGACGAGAAGTAGGGGCCGATACGCCTGGAATGTTGTAAAATACTACATCCAAGATGATAGCCTGCCTTAGGTTAGGATATATAACGCTATAGACGTATATAATATTCCAACCGAGATGTACCGGACGTCACGAACGGGATTCTGTAAAACATTACCAGCGACGGGCTAGGTGGGTTAGGTTAAGTTGTGATACGTTATAGTCATATATAATGTTCCCACCGATAAGTAGGGGCCGATATGCCAGGAATGTTGTAAAATACTGCATCCGAGATGATAGCCTGCCTTAGATTAGGATCTATAACGCTATAGACGTATATAATATTCCAACCGAGATGTACGGGACGTCACGAACGGGATTCTGTAAAACATTACCAGCGAGGGGCTAGATGTGTTAGGTTAGGTTATATTACGTTATAGACGAATATAATGTTCCGCCCGAGAAGTAGAGCCGATACGCCAGGAATGGCGTAAAATACTGCATCCGAGATGTTAGCCTGCCTTAAGTTAGGATATATAACGCTGTAGACGTATATAATGTCCCAACCGAGACGTACGGGACGACACGAACGGGATTCTGTAAAACATTACCAGCGAGGGGCTAGATGTGTTTGGTTAGGTTATATTACGTTATAGACGAATATAATGTTCCCCCCGAGAAGTAGAGCCGATACGCCAGGAATGGCGTAAAATACTACATCCGAGATGATAGCCTGCCTTAGGTTAGGATATATAACGCTATAGACGTATATAATATTCCAACCGAGATGTACGGAACGTCACGAACGAGATACTGTAAAACAATACCAGCGAGGGCCTAGATGTGTTAGGTTAGGTTATATTACGTTATAGACCTCTATAATGTTCCCACCGAGAAGTAGGGGCCGATACGCCAGAAATGTTGTGAAATACTACATCCGAGATGATAGCCTGCCTT
This sequence comes from Xylocopa violacea, assembly GCA_963969225.1. NCBI lineage: Eukaryota > Metazoa > Arthropoda > Insecta > Hymenoptera > Apidae > Xylocopa > Xylocopa violacea. The sequence continues at coordinate 147,108 of CAXAJV010000100.1, read as the reverse complement.
AGGTTAGGATATATAACGCTATAGACGTATATAATATCCCAACCGAGATGTACGGGACGACACGAACGGGATTCTGTAAAACATTACCAGCGAGGGGCTAGATGGGTTAGGTTAGTATGTGATACGTTATAGACGTATATAATGTTCCCGACGAGAAGTAGGGGCCGATACGCCTGGAATGTTGTAAAATACTACATCCAAGATGATAGCCTGCCTTAGGTTAGGATATATAACGCTATAGACGTATATAATATTCCAACCGAGATGTACCGGACGTCACGAACGGGATTCTGTAAAACATTACCAGCGAGGGGCTAGATGTGTTAGGTTAGGTTATATTACGTTACAGACGAATATAATGTTCCCCCCGAGAAGTAGAGCCGATACGCCAGGAATGGCGTAAAATACTGCATCCGATATGTTAGCCTGCCTTAAGTTAGGATATATATCGCTGTAGGCGTTTATAATGTCCCAACCGAGACGTAGGGCACGACAGGAACGGGATTCTGTAAAACATTACCAGCGAGGGGCTAGATGGGTTAGGTTAGGTTGTGATAAGTTATAGACGTATATAATGTTCCCACCGATAATTAGGGGCCGATATGCCAGGAATGTTGTAAAATACTGCATTCGAGATGATAGCCTGCCTTAGATTAGGATATATAACGCTATAGACGTATATAATATCCCAACCGAGATGTACGGGACGACACGAACGGGATTCTGTAAAACATTACCAGCGACGGGCTAGGTGGGTTAGGTTAAGTTGTGATACGTTATAGACATATATAATGTTCCCACCGATAAGTAGGGGCCGATATGCCAGGAATGTTGTAAAATACTGCATCCGAGATGATAGCCTGCCTTAGATTAGGATCTATAACGCTATAGACGTATATAATATTCCAACCGAGATGTACGGGACGTCACGGACGGGATTCTGTAAAACATTACCAGCGAGGGGCTAGATGTGTTAGGTTAGGTTATATTACGTTATAGACGAATATAATGTTCCGCCCGAGAAGTAGAGCCGATACGCCAGGAATGGCGTAAAATACTGCATCCGAGATGTTAGCCTGCCTTAAGTTAGGATATATATCGCTGTAGATGTTTATAATGTCCCGACCGAGACGTACGGGACGACAGGAACGGGATTCTGTAAAACATTACCAGCGAGGGGCTAGATGGGTTAGGTTAGGTTGTGATACGTTATAGACGTATATAATGTTCCCACCGAGATGTAGCGGCCGATATGCCAGGAATGTTGTAAAATACTGCATCCGAGATGATGGCCTGCCTTAGGTTAGGATATATAAGGCTATAGACGTATATAATATCCCAGTCGAGACGTACGGGACGACAGGAACGGGATTCTGTAAAACATTACCAGCGAGGGGCTAGATGGGTTAGGTTATGTTGTGATACGTTATAGACGTATATAATGTTCCCACCGAGATGTAACGGCCGATATGCCAGGAATGTTGTAAAATACTGCATCCGAGATGATGGCCTACCTTAGGTTAGGATATATAACGCTATAGACGTATATAATATCCCAGTCGAGACGTACGGAACGACACGAACGCGATTCTGTAAAATATTACCAGCGAGGGGCTGGTTGGGTTAGGTTAGGTTATGTTACGTTATAGACGTGTATAGTGTTCCCACCGAGAAGTAGAGCCGATACGCCAGGAATGGCGTAAAATACTGAATCGGAGATATTAGCATGCCTTAAGTTAGGATATATATCGCTGTAGACGTTTATAATGTCCCGACCGAGACGTACGGGACGACAGGAACGGGATTCTGTAAAACATTACCAGCGAGGGGCTAGGTGGGTTAGGTTAGGTTGTGATACGTTATAGACATATATAATGTTCCCACCGATAAGTAGGGGCCGATATGCCAGGAATGTTGTAAAATACTGCATCCGAGATGATAGCCTGCCTTAGATTAGGATATATAACGCAATTGACGTATATAATATTCCAACCGAGATGTACGGAACGTCACGAACGAGATACTGTAAAACAATACCAGCGAGGGCCTAGATGTGTTAGGTTAGGTTATATTACGTTATAGACCTATATAATGTTCCCACCGAGAAGTAGGGGCCGATACGCCAGAAATGTTGTGAAATACTACATCCGAGATGATAGCCTGCCTTAGGTTAGGATATATAACGCTATAGACGTATATAATATCCCAACCGAGATGTACGGGACGACACGAACGGGATTCTGTAAAACATTACCAGCGAGGGGCTAGATGGGTTAGGTTAGTATGTGATACGTTATAGACGTATATAATGTTCCCACCGATAATTAGGGGCCGATATGCCAGGAATGTTGTAAAATACTGCATCCGAGATGATAGCCTGCCTTAGATTAGGATCTATAACGCTATAGACGTATATAACATTCCAACCGAGATGTACGGGACGTCACGAACGGGATTCTGTAAAACATTACCGGCGAGGGGCTAGATGTGTTAGGTTAGGTTATATTACGTTATAGACGAATATAATGTTCCGCCCGAGAAGTAGAGCCGATACGCCAGGAATGGCGTAAAATACTGCATCCGAGATGGTAGCCTGCCTTAAGTTAGGATATATATCGCTGTAGACGTTTATAGTGTCCCAACCGAGACGTACGGGTCGACAGGAACGGGATTCTGTAAAACATTACCAGCGAGGGGCTAGATGGGATAGGTTAGGTTGTGATACGTTATAGACATACATAATGTTCCCCCCGAGAAGTAGAGCCGATACGCCAGGAATGGCGTAAAATACTACATCCGAGATGATAGCCTGCCTTAGGTTAGGATATATAACGCTATAGACGTATATAATATTCCAACCGAGATGTACGGAACGTCACGAACGAGATACTGTAAAACAATACCGGCGAGGGCCTAGATGTGTTAGGTTAGGTTATATTACGTTATAGACCTATATAATGTTCCCACCGAGAAGTAGGGGCCGATACGCCAGAAATGTTGTGAAATACTACATCCGAGATGATAGCCTGCCTTAGGTTAGGATATATAACGCTATAGACGTATATAATATCCCAACCGAGATGTACGGGACGACACGAACGGGATTCTGTAAAACATTACCAGCGAGGGGCTAGATGGGTTAGGTTAGTATGTGATACGTTATAGACGTATATAATGTTCCCGACGAGAAGTAGGGGCCGATACGCCTGGAATGTTGTAAAATACTACATCCAAGATGATAGCCTGCCTTAGGTTAGGATATATAACGCTATAGACGTATATAATATTCCAACCGAGATGTACCGGACGTCACGAACGGGATTCTGTAAAACATTACCAGCGAGGGGCTAGATGTGTTAGGTTAGGTTATATTACGTTACAGACGAATATAATGTTCCCCCCCGAGAAGTAGAGCCGATACGCCAGGAATGGCGTAAAATACTGCATCCGAGATGTTAGCCTGCCTTAAGTTAGGATATATATCGCTGTAGACGTTTATAATGTCCCAACCGAGACGTACGGGGCGACAGGAACGGGATTCTGTAAAACATTACCAGCGAGGGGCTAGATGGGTTAGGTTAGGTTGTGATAAGTTATAGACGTATATAATGTTCCCACCGATAATTAGGGGCCGATATGCCAGGAATGTTGTAAAATACTGCATTCGAGATGATAGCCTGCCTTAGATTAGGATATATAACGCTATAGACGTATATAATATCCCAACCGAGATGTACGGGACGACACGAACGGGATTCTGTAAAACATTACCAGCGACGGGCTAGGTGGGTTAGGTTAAATTGTGATACGTTATAGACATATATAATGTTCCCACCGATAAGTAGGGGCCGATATGCCAGGAATGTTGTAAAATACTGCATCCGAGATGATAGCCTGCCTTAGATTAGGATCTGTAACGCTATAGACGTATATAATATTCCAACCGAGATGTACGGGACGTCACGAACGGGATTCTGTAAAACATTACCAGCGAGGGGCTAGATGTGTTAGGTTAGGTTATATTACGTTATAGACGAATATAATGTTCCGCCCGAGAAGTAGAGCCGATACGCCAGGAATGGCGTAAAATACTGCATCCGAGATGTTAGCCTGCCTTAAGTTAGGATATATATCGCTGTAGATGTTTATAATGTCCCGACCGAGACGTACGGGACGACAGGATCGGGATTCTGTAAAACATTACCAGCGAGGGGCTAGATGGGTTAGGTTATGTTGTGATACGTTATAGACGTATATAATGTTCCCACCGAGATGTAACGGCCGATATGCCAGGAATGTTGTAAAATACTGCATCCGAGATGATGGCCTGCCTTAGGTTAGGATATATAACGCTATAGACGTATATAATATCCCAGTCGAGACGTACGGAACGACACGAACGCGATTCTGTAAAATATTACCAGCGAGGGGCTGGTTGGGTTAGGTTAGGTTATGTTACGTATAGACGTGTATAGTGTTCCCACCGAGAAGTAGAGCCGATACGCCAGGAATGGCGTAAAATACTGCATCGGAGATATTAGCATGCCTTAAGTTAGGATATATATCGCTGTAGACGTTTATAATGTCCCGACCGAGACGTACGGGACGACAGGAACGGGATTCTGTAAAACATTACCAGCGAGGGGCTAGGTGGGTTAGGTTAGGTTGTGATACGTTATAGACATATATAATGTTCCCACCGATAAGTAGGGGCCGATATGCCAGGAATGTTGTAAAATACTGCATCCGAGATGATAGCCTGCCTTAGATTAGGATATATAACGCAATTGACGTATATAATATCCCAACAGAGATGTACGGGACGTCACGAACGGGATTCTGTAAAACATTACCAGCGAGGGGCTAGATGGGTTAGGTTAGGTTGTGATACGTTATAGACATATATAATGTTCCCACCGATAATTAGGGGCCGACATGCCAGGAATGTTGTAAAATACTGCATCCGAGATGATAGCCTGCCTTAGATTAGGATCTATAACGCTATAGACGTATGTAATATTCCAACCGAGATGTACGGGACGTCACGAACGGGATTCTGTAAAACATTACCGGCGAGGGGCTAGATGTGTTAGGTTAGGTTATATTACGTTATAGACGAATATAATGTTCCGCCCGAGAAGTAGAGCCGATACGCCAGGAATGGCGTAAAATACTGCATCCGAGATGGTAGCCTGCCTTAAGTTAGTATATATAACGCTGTAGACGTATATAATGTCCCAACCGAGACGTACGGGTCGACAGGAACGGGATTCTGTAAAACATTACCAGCGAGGGGCTAGATGTGTTTGGTTAGGTTATATTACGTTATAGACGAATATAATGTTCCCCCCGAGAAGTAGAGCCGATACGCCAGGAATGGCGTAAAATACTACATCCGAGATGATAGCCTGCCTTAGGTTAGGATATATAACGCTATAGACGTATATAATATTCCAACCGAGATGTATGGAACGTCACGAACGAGATACTGTAAAACAATACCAGCGAGGGCCTAGATGTGTTAGGTTAGGTTATATTACGTTATAGACCTATATAATGTTCCCACCGAGAAGTAGGGGCCGATACGCCAGAAATGTTGTGAAATACTACATCCGAGATGATAGCCTGCCTTAGGTTAGGATATATAACGCTATAGACGTATATAATATCCCAACCGAGATGTACGGGACGACACGAACGGGATTCTGTAAAACATTACCAGCGAGGGGCTAGATGGGTTAGGTTAGTATGTGATACGTTATAGACGTATATAATGTTCCCGACGAGAAGTAGGGGCCGATACGCCTGGAATGTTGTAAAATACTACATCCAATATGATAGCCTGCCTTAGGTTAGGATATATAACGCTATAGACGTATATAATATTCCAACCGAGATGTACCGGACGTCACGAACGGGATTCTGTAAAACATTACCAGCGAGGGGCTAGATGTGTTAGGTTAGGTTATATTACGTTACAGACGAATATAATGTTCCCCCCGAGAAGTAGAGCCGATACGCTAGGAATGGCGTAAAATACTGCATCCGAGATGTTAGCCTGCCTTAAGTTAGGATATATATCGCTGTAGACGTTTATAATGTCCCAACCGAGACGTACGGGACGACAGGAACGGGATTCTGTAAAACATTACCAGCGAGGGGCTAGATGGGTTAGGTTAGGTTGTGATAAGTTATAGACGTATATAATGTTCCCACCGATAATTAGGGGCCGATATGCCAGGAATGTTGTAAAATACTGCATTCGAGATGATAGCCTGCCTTAGATTAGGATATATAACGCTATAGACGTATATAATATTCCAACCGAGATGTACCGGACGTCACGAACGGGATTCTGTAAAACATTACCAGCGAGGGGCTAGATGTGTTAGGTTAGGTTATATTACGTTACAGACGAATATAATGTTCCCCCCGAGAAGTAGAGCCGATACGCCAGGAATGGCGTAAAATACTGCATCCGAGATGTTAGCCTGCCTTAAGTTAGGATATATATCGCTGTAGACGTTTATAATGTCCCAACCGAGACGTACGGGACGACAGGAACGGGATTCTGTAAAACATTACCAGCGAGGGGCTAGATGGGTTAGGTTAGGTTGTGATAAGTTATAGACGTATATAATGTTCCCACCGATAATTAGGGGCCGATATGCCAGGAATGTTGTAAAATACTGCATTCGAGATGATAGCCTGCCTTAGATTAGGATATATAACGCTATAGACGTATATAATATCCCAACCGAGATGTACGGGACGACACGAACGGGATTCTGTAAAACATTACCAGCGACGGGCTAGGTGGGTTAGGTTAAGTTGTGATACGTTATAGACATATATAATGTTCCCACCGATAAGTAGGGGCCGATATGCCAGGAATGTTGTAAAATACTGCATCCGAGATGATAGCCTGCCTTAGATTAGGATCTGTAACGCTATAGACGTATATAATATTCCAACCGAGATGTACGGGACGTCACGAACGGGATTCTGTAAAACATTACCAGCGAGGGACTAGATGTGTTAGGTTAGGTTATATTACGTTATAGACGAATATAATGTTCCGCCCGAGAAGTAGAGCCGATACGCCAGGAATGGCGTAAAATACTGCATCCGAGATGTTAGCCTGCCTTAAGTTAGGATATATATCGCTGTAGATGTTTATAATGTCCCGACCGAGACGTACGGGACGACAGGATCGGGATTCTGTAAAACATTACCAGCGAGGGGCTAGATGGGTTAGGTTATGTTGTGATACGTTATAGACGTATATAATGTTCCCACCGAGATGTAACGGCCGATATGCCAGGAATGTTGTAAAATACTGCATCCGAGATGATGGCCTGCCTTAGGTTAGGATATATAACGCTATAGACGTATATAATATCCCAGTCGAGACGTACGGAACGACACGAACGCGATTCTGTAAAATATTACCAGCGAGGGGCTGGTTGGGTTAGGTTAGGTTATGTTACGTATAGACGTGTATAGTGTTCCCACCGAGAAGTAGAGCCGATACGCCAGGAATGGCGTAAAATACTGCATCGGAGATATTAGCATGCCTTAAGTTAGGATATATATCGCTGTAGACGTTTATAATGTCCCGACCGAGACGTACGGGACGACAGGAACGGGATTCTGTAAAACATTACCAGCGAGGGGCTAGGTGGGTTAGGTTAGGTTGTGATACGTTATAGACATATATAATGTTCCCACCGATAAGTAGGGGCCGATATGCCAGGAATGTTGTAAAATACTGCATCCGAGATGATAGCCTGCCTTAGATTAGGATATATAACGCAATTGACGTATATAATATCCCAACAGAGATGTACGGGACGTCACGAACGGGATTCTGTAAAACATTACCAGCGAGGGGCTAGATGGGTTAGGTTAGGTTGTGATACGTTATAGACATATATAATGTTCCCACCGATAATTAGGGGCCGATATGCCAGGAATGTTGTAAAATACTGCATCCGAGATGATAGCCTGCCTTAGATTAGGATCTATAACGCTATAGACGTATGTAATATTCCAACCGAGATGTACGGGACGTCACGAACGGGATTCTGTAAAACATTACCGGCGAGGGGCTAGATGTGTTAGGTTAGGTTATATTACGTTATAGACGAATATAATGTTCCGCCCGAGAAGTAGAGCCGATACGCCAGGAATGGCGTAAAATACTGCATCCGAGATGGTAGCCTGCCTTAAGTTAGTATATATAACGCTGTAGACGTATATAATGTCCCAACCGAGACGTACGGGTCGACAGGAACGGGATTCTGTAAAACATTACCAGCGAGGGGCTAGATGTGTTTGGTTAGGTTATATTACGTTATAGACGAATATAATGTTCCCCCCGAGAAGTAGAGCCGATACGCCAGGAATGGCGTAAAATACTACATCCGAGATGATAGCCTGCCTTAGGTTAGGATATATAACGCTATAGACGTATATAATATTCCAACCGAGATGTACGGAACGTCACGAACGAGATACTGTAAAACAATACCAGCGAGGGGCTAGATGTGTTAGGTTAGGTTATATTACGTTATAGACCTATATAATGTTCCCACCGAGAAGTAGGGGCCGATACGCCAGAAATGTTGTGAAATACTACATCCGAGATGATAGCCTGCCTTAGGTTAGGATATATAACGCTATAGACGTATATAATATCCCAACCGAGATGTACGGGACGACACGAACGGGATTCTGTAAAACATTACCAGCGAGGGGCTAGATGGGTTAGGTTAGTATGTGATACGTTATAGACGTATATAATGTTCCCGACGAGAAGTAGGGGCCGATACGCCTGGAATGTTGTAAAATACTACATCCAATATGATAGCCTGCCTTAGGTTAGGATATATAACGCTATAGACGTATATAATATTCCAACCGAGATGTACCGGACGTCACGAACGGGATTCTGTAAAACATTACCAGCGAGGGGCTAGATGTGTTAGGTTAGGTTATATTACGTTACAGACGAATATAATGTTCCCCCCGAGAAGTAGAGCCGATACGCCAGGAATGGCGTAAAATACTGCATCCGAGATGTTAGCCTGCCTTAAGTTAGGATATATATCGCTGTAGACGTTTATAATGTCCCAACCGAGACGTACGGGACGACAGGAACGGGATTCTGTAAAACATTACCAGCGAGGGGCTAGATGGGTTAGGTTAGGTTGTGATAAGTTATAGACGTATATAATGTTCCCACCGATAATTAGGGGCCGATATGCCAGGAATGTTGTAAAATACTGCATTCGAGATGATAGCCTGCCTTAGATTAGGATATATAACGCTATAGACGTATATAATGTCCAAACCGAGATGTACGGGACGACACGAACGGGATTCTGTAAAACATTACCAGCGACGGGCTAGGTGGGTTAGGTTAAGTTGTGATACGTTATAGACATATATAATGTTCCCACCGATAAGTAGGGGCCGATATGCCAGGAATGTTGTAAAATACTGCATCCGAGATGATAGCCTGCCTTAGATTAGGATCTATAACGCTATAGACGTATATAATATTCCAACCGAGATGTACGGGACGTCACGAACGGGATTCTGTAAAACATTACCAGCGAGGGGCTAGATGTGTTAGGTTAGGTTATATTACGTTACAGACGAATATAATGTTCCGCCCGAGAAGTAGAGCCGATACGCCAGGAATGGCGTAAAATACTGCATCCGAGATGTTAGCCTGCCTTAAGTTAGGATATATATCGCTATAGACGTATATAATATTCCAACCGAGATGTACGGATCGTCACGAACGAGATTCTGTAAAACAATACCAGCGAGGGCCTAGATGTGTTAGGTTAGGTTATATTACGTTATAGACGAATATAATGTTCCCCCCGAGAAGTAGAGTCCGATACGCCAGGAATGTTGTAAAATACTACATACGAGATGTTAGCCTGCCTTACGTTAGGATATATATCGCTGTAGATGTTTATAATGTCCCGACCGAGACGTACGGGACGACAGGTACGGGATTCTGTAAAACATTACCAGCGAGGGGCTAGATGGGTTAGGTTATGTTGTGATACGTTATAGACGTATATAATGTTCCCACCGAGATGTAACGGCCGATATGCCAGGAATGTTGTAAAATACTGCATCCGAGATGATGGCCTGCCTTAGGTTAGGATATATAACGCTATAGACGTATATAATATCCCAGTCGAGACGTACGGAACGACACGAACGCGATTCAGTAAAATATTACCAGCGAGGGGCTGGTTGGGTTAGGTTAGGTTATGTTACGTTATAGACGTGTATAGTGTTCCCACCGAGAAGTAGAGCCGATACGCCAGGAATGGCGTAAAATACTGCATCGGAGATATTAGCATGCCTTAAGTTAGGATATATATCGCTGTAGACGTTTATAATGTCCCGACCGAGACGTACGGGACGACAGGAACGGGATTCTGTAAAACATTACCAGCGAGGGGCTAGGTGGGTTAGGTTAGGTTGTGATACGTTATAGACATATATAATGTTCCCACCGATAAGTAGGGGCCGATATGCCAGGAATGTTGTAAAATACTGCATCCGAGATGATAGCCTGCCTTAGATTAGGATATATAACGCAATTGACGTATATAATATCCCAACAGAGATGTACGGGACGTCACGAACGGGATTCTGTAAAACATTACCAGCGAGGGGCTAGATGGGTTAGGTTAGGTTGTGATACGTTATAGACATATATAATGTTCCCACCGATAATTAGGGGCCGATATGCTAGGAATGTTGTAAAATACTGCATCCGAGATGATAGCCTGCCTTAGATTAGGATCTATAACGCTATAGACGTATGTAATATTCCAACCGAGATGTACGGGACGTCACGAACGGGATTCTGTAAAACATTACCGGCGAGGGGCTAGATGTGTTAGGTTAGGTTATATTACGTTATAGACGAATATAATGTTCCGCCCGAGAAGTAGAGCCGATACGCCAGGAATGGCGTAAAATACTGCATCCGAGATGGTAGCCTGCCTTAAGTTAGGATATATATCGCTGTAGACGTTTATAGTGTCCCAACCGAGACGTACGGGTCGACAGGAACGGGATTCTGTAAAACATTACCAGCGAGGGGCTAGATGGGATAGGTTAGGTTGTGATACGTTATAGACATACATAATGTTCCCCCCGAGAAGTAGAGCCGATACGCCAGGAATGGCGTAAAATACTACATCCGAGATGATAGCCTGCCTTAGGTTAGGATATATAACGCTATAGACGTATATAATATCCCAACCGAGATGTACGGAACGTCACGAACGAGATACTGTAAAACAATACCAGCGAAGGCCTAGATGTGTTAGGTTAGGTTATATTACGTTATAGACCTATATAATGTTCCCACCGAGAAGTAGGGGCCGATACGCCAGAAATGTTGTGAAATACTACATCCGAGATGATAGCCTGCCTTAGGTTAGGATATATATCGCTGTAGGCGTTTATAATGTCCCAACCGAGACGTACGGGACGACAGGAACGGGATTCTGTAAAACATTACCAGCGAGGGGCTAGATGGGTTAGGTTAGGTTGTGATAAGTTATAGACGTATATAATGTTCCCACCGATAATTAGGGGCCGATATGCCAGGAATGTTGTAAAATACTGCATTCGAGATGATAGCCTGCCTTAGATTAGGATATATAACGCTATAGACGTATATAATATCCAAACCGAGATGTACGGGACGACACGAACGGGATTCTGTAAAACATTACCAGCGACGGGCTAGGTGGGTTAGGTTAAGTTGTGATACGTTATAGACATATATAATGTTCCCACCGATAAGTAGGGGCCGATATGCCAGGAATGTTGTAAAATACTGCATCCGAGATGATAGCCTGCCTTAGATTAGGATCTATAACGCTATAGACGTATATAATATTCCAACCGAGATGTACGGGACGTCACGAACGGGATTCTGTAAAACATTACCAGCGAGGGGCTAGATGTGTTAGGTTAGGTTATATTACGTTATAGACGAATATAATGTTCCGCCCGAGAAGTAGAGCCGATACGCCAGGAATGGCGTAAAATACTGCATCCGAGATGTTAGCCTGCCTTAAGTTAGGATATATATCGCTGTAGATGTTTATAATGTCCCGACCGAGACGTACGGGACGACAGGAACGGGATTCTGTAAAACATTACCAGCGAGGGGCTAGATGGGTTAGGTTAGGTTGTGATACGTTATAGACGTATATAATGTTCCCACCGAGATGTAGCGGCCGATATGCCAGGAATGTTGTAAAATACTGCATCCGAGATGATGGCCTGCCTTAGGTTAGGATATATAACGCTATAGACGTATATAATATCCCAGTCGAGACGTACGGAACGACACGAACGCGATTCTGTAAAATATTACCAGCGAGGGGCTAGATGTGTTTGGTTATGTTATATTACGTTATAGACGAATATAATGTTCCCCCCGAGAAGTAGAGCCGATACGCCAGGAATGGCGTAAAATACCACATCCGAGATGATAGCCTGCCTTAGGTTAGGATATATAACGCTATAGACGTATATAATATTCCAACCGAGATGTACGGATCGTCACGAACGAGATTCTGTAAAACAATACCAGCGAGGGCCTAGATGTGTTAGGTTAGGTTATATTACGTTATAGACGAATATAATGTTCCCCCCGAGAAGTAGAGTCCGATACGCCAGGAATGTTGTAAAATACTACATACGAGATGTTAGCCTGCCTTACGTTAGGATATATATCGCTGTAGATGTTTATAATGTCCCGACCGAGACGTACGGGACGACAGGTACGGGATTCTGTAAAACATTACCAGCGAGGGGCTAGATGGGTTAGGTTATGTTGTGATACGTTATAGACGTATATAATGTTCCCACCGAGATGTAACGGCCGATATGCCAGGAATGTTGTAAAATACTGCATCCGAGATGATGGCCTGCCTTAGGTTAGGATATATAACGCTATAGACGTATATAATATCCCAGTCGAGACGTACGGAACGACACGAACGCGATTCTGTAAAATATTACCAGCGAGGGGCTGGTTGGGTTAGGTTAGGTTATGTTACGTTATAGACGTGTATAGTGTTCCCACCGAGAAGTAGAGCCGATACGCCAGGAATGGCGTAAAATACTGCATCGGAGATATTAGCCTGCCTTAAGTTAGGATATGTATCGCTGTAGACGTTTATAATGTCCCAACCGAGACGTACGGGACGACAGGAACGGGATTCTGTAAAACATTACCAGCGAGGGGCTAGATGTGTTAGGTTAGGTTATATTACGTTATAGACGAATATAATGTTCCGCCCGAGAATTAGAGCCGATACGCCAAGAATGGCGTAAAATACTGCATCCGAGATATTAGCCTGCCTTAAGTTAGGATATATATCGCTGTAGATGTTTATAATGTCCCGACCGAGACGTACGGGACGACAGGTACGGGATTCTGTAAAACATTACCAGCGAGGGGCTAGATGGGTTAGGTTATGTTGTGATACGTTATAGACGTATATAATGTTCCCACCGAGATGTAACGGCCGATATGCCAGGAATGTTGTAAAATACTGCATCCGAGATGATGGCCTGCCTTAGGTTAGGATATATAACGCTATAGACGTATATAATATCCCAGTCGAGACGTACGGAACGACACGAACGCGATTCTGTAAAATATTACCAGCGAGGGGCTGGTTGGGTTAGGTTAGGTTATGTTACGTTATAGACGTGTATAGTGTTCCCTCCGAGAAGTAGAGCCGATACGCCAGGAATGGCGTAAAATACTGCATCGGAGATATTAGCCTGCCTTAAGTTAGGATATATATCGCTGTAGACGTTTATAATGTCCCGACCGAGACGTACGGGACGACAGGAACGGGATTCTGTAAAACATTACCAGCGAGGGGCTAGATGGGTTAGGTTAGGTTGTGATACGTTATAGACATATATAATGTTCCCACCGATAAGTAGGGGCCGATATGCCAGGAATGTTGTAAAATACTGCATCCGAGATGATAGCCTGCCTTAGATTAGGATATATAACGCAATTGACGTATATAATATCCCAACAGAGATGTACGGGACGTCACGAACGGGATTCTGTAAAACATTACCAGCGAGGGGCTAGATGGGTTAGGTTAGGTTGTGATACGTTATAGACATATATAATGTTCCCACCGATAATTAGGGGCGGATATGCCAGGAATGTTGTTGAATACTGCATCCGAGATGATAGCCTGCCTTAGATTAGGATCTATAACGCTATAGACGTATGTAATATTCCAACCGAGATGTACGGGACGTCACGAACGGGATTCTGTAAAACATTACCGGCGAGGGGCTAGATGTGTTAGGTTAGGCTATATTACGTTATAGACGAATATAATGTTCCGCCCGAGAAGTAGAGCCGATACGCCAGGAATGGCGTAAAATAGTGCATCCGAGATGTTAGCCTGTCTTAAGTTAGGATATATATCGCTGTAGATGTTTATAATGTCCCGACCGAGACGTACGGGACGACAGGAACGGGATTCTGTAAAACATTACCTGCGAGGGGCTAGATGGGTTAGGTTAGGTTGTGATACGTTATAGACGTATATAATGTTCCCACCGAGATGTAGCGGCCGATATGCCAGGAATGTTGTAAAATACTGCATCCGAGATGATGGCCTGCCTTAGGTTAGGATATATAACGCTATAGACGTATATAATATCCCAGTCGAGACGTACGGAACGACACGAACGCGATTCTGTAAAATATTACCAGCGAGGGGCTGGATGGGTTAGGTTAGGTTATGTTACGTTATAGACGTGTATAGTGTTCCCCCCGAGAAGTAGAGCCGATACGCCAGGAATGGCGTAAAATACTGCATCCGAGATGGTAGCCTGCCTTAAGTTAGGATATATATCGCTGTAGATGTTAATAATGTCCCAACCGAGACGTACGGGACGACAGGAACGGGATTCTGTAAAACATTACCAGCGAGGGGCTAGAGGGGTTAGGTTAGGTTGTGATAAGTTATAGACGTATATAATGTTCCCACCGAGATGTAGCGGCCGATATGCCAGGAATGTTGTAAAACACTGCATTCGAGATGATGGCCTGCCTTAGGTTAGGATATATAACGCTATAGACGTATATAATATCCCAGTCGAGACGTACGGAACGACACGAACGCGATTCTGTAAAATATTACCAGCGAGGGGCTGGATGGGTTAGGTTAAGTTATGTTACGTTATAGACGTGTATAGTGTTCCCACCGAGAAGTAGAGCCGATACGCCAGGAATGGCGTAAAATACTGCATCCGAGATGATAGCCTGCCTTAAGTTAGGATATATAACGCTGTAGACGTATATAATGTCCCAACCGAGACGTACGGGACGACACGAACGGGATTCTGTAAAAATTACCAGCGAGGTGCTAGATGTGTTTGGTTAGGTTTTATTACGTTATAGACGAATATAATGTTCCCCCCGAGAAGTAGAGCCGATACGCCAGGAATGGCGTAAAATACTACATCCGAGATGACAGCCTGCCTTAGGTTAGGATATATAACGCTATAGACGTATATAATATACCAACCGAGATGTACGGGACGACACGAACGGGATTCTGTAAAACATTACCAGCGAGGGGGTTGATGTGTATGGTTAGGTTATATTACGTTATAGACGAATATAATGTTACCCCCGAGAAGTAGAGCCGATACGCCAGGAATGGCGTAAAATACTACATCCGAGATGATAGCCTGCCTTAGGTTAGGATATATAACGCTATAGACGTATATAATATTCCAACCGAGTTGTACGGAACGTCACGAGCGAGATTCTGTAAAACAATACCAGCGAGGGCCTAGATGTGTTAGGTGAGGTTATATTACGTTATAGACCTATATAATGTTCCCACCGAGAAGTAGGGGCCGATACGCCAGGAATGTTGTAAAATTCTACATCCGAAATGATAGCCTGCCTTAGGTTAGGAAATATAACGCTATAGACGTATATAATATACCAACCGAGATGTACGGGACGACACGAACGGGATTCTGTAAAACATTACCAGCGTGGGGCTAGGTGGGTTAGGTTAGTATGTGATACGTTATAGAGGTATATAATGTTCCCACCGAGAAGTAGGGGCCGATACGCCAGGAATGTTGTAAAATACTACATCCGAGATGATAGCCTGCCTTAGGTTAGGATATATAACGCTATAGACGTATATAATATTCCAACCGAGATGTACCGGACGTCACGAACGGGATTCTGTAAAACATTACCAGCGAGGGGCTAGATGGGTTAGGTTAGGTTATGTTACGTTATAGACGTGTACAATGTTCCCACCGAGAAGTAGAGCCGATACGCCAGGAATGGCGTAAAATACTGCATCCGAGATGATAGCCTGCCTTAAGTTAGGATATATAACGCTGTAGACGTATATAATGTCCCAACCGAGACGTACGGGACGACAGGAACGGGATTCTGTAAAACATTACCAGCGAGGGGCTAGATGGGTTAGGTTAGGTTGTGATAAGTTATAGACGTATATAATGTTCCCACCGATAATTAGGGGCCGATATGCCAGGAATGTTGTAAAATACTGCATTCGAGATGATAGCCTGCCTTAGATTAGGATATATAACGCTATAGACGTATATAATGTCCAAACCGAGATGTACGGGACGACACGAACGGGATTCTGTAAAACATTACCAGCGAGGGGCTAGATGGGTTAGGTTATGTTGTGATACGTTATAGACGTATATAATGTTCCCACCGAGATGTAACGGCCGATATGCCAGGAATGTTGTAAAATACTGCATCCGAGATGATGGCCTGCCTTAGGTTAGGATATATAACGCTATAGACGTATATAATATCCCAGTCGAGACGTACGGAACGACACGAACGCGATTCAGTAAAATATTACCAGCGAGGGGCTGGTTGGGTTAGGTTAGGTTATGTTACGTTATAGACGTGTATAGTGTTCCCACCGAGAAGTAGAGCCGATACGCCAGGAATGGCGTAAAATACTGCATCGGAGATATTAGCATGCCTTAAGTTAGGATATATATCGCTGTAGACGTTTATAATGTCCCGACCGAGACGTACGGGACGACAGGAACGGGATTCTGTAAAACATTACCAGCGAGGGGCTAGGTGGGTTAGGTTAGGTTGTGATACGTTATAGACATATATAATGTTCCCACCGATAAGTAGGGGCCGATATGCCAGGAATGTTGTAAAATACTGCATCCGAGATGATAGCCTGCCTTAGATTAGGATATATAACGCAATTGACGTATATAATATCCCAACAGAGATGTACGGGACGTCACGAACGGGATTCTGTAAAACATTACCAGCGAGGGGCTAGATGGGTTAGGTTAGGTTGTGATACGTTATAGACATATATAATGTTCCCACCGATAATTAGGGGCCGATATGCTAGGAATGTTGTAAAATACTGCATCCGAGATGATAGCCTGCCTTAGATTAGGATCTATAACGCTATAGACGTATGTAATATTCCAACCGAGATGTACGGGACGTCACGAACGGGATTCTGTAAAACATTACCGGCGAGGGGCTAGATGTGTTAGGTTAGGTTATATTACGTTATAGACGAATATAATGTTCCGCCCGAGAAGTAGAGCCGATACGCCAGGAATGGCGTAAAATACTGCATCCGAGATGGTAGCCTGCCTTAAGTTAGGATATATATCGCTGTAGACGTTTATAGTGTCCCAACCGAGACGTACGGGTCGACAGGAACGGGATTCTGTATAACATTACCAGCGAGGGGCTAGATGGGATAGGTTAGGTTGTGATACGTTATAGACATACATAATGTTCCCCCCGAGAAGTAGAGCCGATACGCCAGGAATGGCGTAAAATACTACATCCGAGATGATAGCCTGCCTTAGGTTAGGATATATAACGCTATAGACGTATATAATATCCCAACCGAGATGTACGGAACGTCACGAACGAGATACTGTAAAACAATACCAGCGAGGGCCTAGATGTGTTAGGTTAGGTTATATTACGTTATAGACCTATATAATGTTCCCACCGAGAAGTAGGGGCCGATACGCCAGAAATGTTGTGAAATACTACATCCGAGATGATAGCCTGCCTTAGGTTAGGATATATATCGCTGTAGGCGTTTATAATGTCCCAACCGAGACGTACGGGACGACAGGAACGGGATTCTGTAAAACATTACCAGCGAGGGGCTAGATGGGTTAGGTTAGGTTGTGATAAGTTATAGACGTATATAATGTTCCCACCGATAATTAGGGGCCGATATGCCAGGAATGTTGTAAAATACTGCATTCGAGATGATAGCCTGCCTTAGATTAGGATATATAACGCTATAGACGTATATAATATCCAAACCGAGATGTACGGGACGACACGAACGGGATTCTGTAAAACATTACCAGCGACGGGCTAGGTGGGTTAGGTTAAGTTGTGATACGTTATAGACATATATAATGTTCCCACCGATAAGTAGGGGCCGATATGCCAGGAATGTTGTAAAATACTGCATCCGAGATGATAGCCTGCCTTAGATTAGGATCTATAACGCTATAGACGTATATAATATTCCAACCGAGATGTACGGGACGTCACGAACGGGATTCTGTAAAACATTACCAGCGAGGGGCTAGATGTGTTAGGTTAGGTTATATTACGTTATAGACGAATATAATGTTCCGCCCGAGAAGTAGAGCCGATACGCCAGGAATGGCGTAAAATACTGCATCCGAGATGTTAGCCTGCCTTAAGTTAGGATATATATCGCTGTAGATGTTTATAATGTCCCGACCGAGACGTACGGGACGACAGGAACGGGATTCTGTAAAACATTACCAGCGAGGGGCTAGATGGGTTAGGTTAGGTTGTGATACGTTATAGACGTATATAATGTTCCCACCGAGATGTAGCGGCCGATATGCCAGGAATGTTGTAAAATACTGCATCCGAGATGATGGCCTGCCTTAGGTTAGGATATATAACGCTATAGACGTATATAATATCCCAGTCGAGACGTACGGAACGACACGAACGCGATTCTGTAAAATATTACCAGCGAGGGGCTAGATGTGTTTGGTTATGTTATATTACGTTATAGACGAATATAATGTTCCCCCCGAGAAGTAGAGCCGATACGCCAGGAATGGCGTAAAATACCACATCCGAGATGATAGCCTGCCTTAGGTTAGGATATATAACGCTATAGACGTATATAATATTCCAACCGAGATGTACGGATCGTCACGAACGAGATTCTGTAAAACAATACCAGCGAGGGCCTAGATGTGTTAGGTTAGGTTATATTACGTTATAGACGAATATAATGTTCCCCCCGAGAAGTAGAGTCCGATACGCCAGGAATGTTGTAAAATACTACATACGAGATGTTAGCCTGCCTTACGTTAGGATATATATCGCTGTAGACGTTTATAATGTCCCAACCGAGACGTACGGGACGACAGGAACGGGATTCTGTAAATCATTACCAGCGAGGGGCTAGATGGGTTAGGTTAGGTTGTGATAAGTTATAGACGTATATAATGTTCCCACCGAGATGTAGCGTCCGATATGCCAGGAATGTTGTGAAATACTGCATCCGAGATGATGGCCTGCCTTAGGTTAGGATATATAACGCTATAGACGTATATAATATCCCAGTCGAGACGTACGGAACGACACGAACGCGATTCTGTAAAATATTACCAGCGAGGGGCTGGTTGGGTTAGGTTAGGTTATGTTACGTTATAGAAGTGTATAGTGTTCCCACCGAGAAGTAGAGCCGATACGCCAGGAATGGCGTAAAATACTGCATCCGAGATATTAGCCTGCCTTAAGTTAGGATATGTATCGCTGTAGACGTTTATAATGTCCCAACCGAGACGTACGGGACGACAGGAACGGGATTCTGTAAAACATTACCAGCGAGGGGCTAGATGTGTTAGGTTAGGTTATATTACGTTATAGACGAATATAATGTTCCGCCCGAGAAGTAGAGCCGATACGCCAAGAATGGCGTAAAATACTGCATCCGAGATATTAGCCTGCCTTAAGTTAGGATATATATCGCTGTAGATGTTTATAATGTCCCGACCGAGACGTACGGGACGACAGGTACGGGATTCTGTAAAACATTACCAGCGAGGGGCTAGATGGGTTAGGTTATGTTGTGATACGTTATAGACGTATATAATGTTCCCACCGAGATGTAACGGCCGATATGCCAGGAATGTTGTAAAATACTGCATCCGAGATGATGGCCTGCCTTAGGTTAGGATATATAACGCTATAGACGTATATAATATCCCAGTCGAGACGTACGGAACGACACGAACGCGATTCTGTAAAATATTACCAGCGAGGGGCTGGTTGGGTTAGGTTAGGTTATGTTACGTTATAGACGTGTATAGTGTTCCCACCGAGAAGTAGAGCCGATACGCCAGGAATGGCGTAAAATACTGCATCGGAGATATTAGCCTGCCTTAAGTTAGGATATGTATCGCTGTAGACGTTTATAATGTCCCAACCGAGACGTACGGGACGACAGGAACGGGATTCTGTAAAACATTACCAGCGAGGGGCTAGATGTGTTAGGTTAGGTTATATTACGTTATAGACGAATATAATGTTCCGCCCGAGAATTAGAGCCGATACGCCAAGAATGGCGTAAAATACTGCATCCGAGATATTAGCCTGCCTTAAGTTAGGATATATATCGCTGTAGATGTTTATAATGTCCCGACCGAGACGTACGGGACGACAGGTACGGGATTCTGTAAAACATTACCAGCGAGGGGCTAGATGGGTTAGGTTAGGTTGTTATTAGTTATAGACGTATATAATGTTCCCACCGAGATGTAACGGCCGATATGCCAGGAATGTTGTAAAATACTGCATCCGAGATGATGGCCTGCCTTAGGTTAGGATATATAACGCTATAGACGTATATAATATCCCAACCGAGAGGTACGGGACGACACGAACGGGATTCTGTAAAACATTACCAGCGACGGGCTAGGTGGGTTAGGTTAAGTTGTGATACGTTATAGACATATATAATGTTCCCCCCGAGAAGTAGAGCCGATACGCCAGGAATGTTGTAAAATACTGCATCCGAGATGATAGCCTGCCTTAGATTAGGATCTATAACGCTATAGACGTATATAATATTCCAACCGAGATGTACGGGACGTCACGAACGGGATTCTGTAAAACATTACCAGCGAGGGGCTAGATGTGTTAGGTTAGGTTATATTACGTTATAGACGAATATAATGTTCCGCCCGAGAAGTAGAGCCGATACGCCAGGAATGGCGTAAAATAGTGCATCCGAGATGTTAGCCTGTCTTAAGTTAGGATATATATCGCTGTAGATGTTTATAATGTCCCGACCGAGACGTACGGGACGACAGGAACGGGATTCTGTAAAACATTACCTGCGAGGGGCTAGATGGGTTAGGTTAGGTTGTGATACGTTATAGACGTATATAATGTTCCCACCGAGATGTAGCGGCCGATATGCCAGGAATGTTGTAAAATACTGCATCCGAGATGATGGCCTGCCTTAGGTTAGGATATATAACGCTATAGACGTATATAATATCCCAGTCGAGACGTACGGAACGACACGAACGCGATTCTGTAAAATATTACCAGCGAGGGGCTGGATGGGTTAGGTTAGGTTATGTTACGTTATAGACGTGTATAGTGTTCCCCCCGAGAAGTAGAGCCGATACGCCAGGAATGGCGTAAAATACTGCATCCGAGATGGTAGCCTGCCTTAAGTTAGGATATATATCGCTGTAGATGTTAATAATGTCCCAACCGAGACGTACGGGACGACAGGAACGGGATTCTGTAAAACATTACCAGCGAGGGGCTAGAGGGGTTAGGTTAGGTTGTGATAAGTTATAGACGTATATAATGTTCCCACCGAGATGTAGCGGCCGATATGCCAGGAATGTTGTAAAACACTGCATTCGAGATGATGGCCTGCCTTAGGTTAGGATATATAACGCTATAGACGTATATAATATCCCAGTCGAGACGTACGGAACGACACGAACGCGATTCTGTAAAATATTACCAGCGAGGGGCTGGATGGGTTAGGTTAAGTTATGTTACGTTATAGACGTGTATAGTGTTCCCACCGAGAAGTAGAGCCGATACGCCAGGAATGGCGTAAAATACTGCATCCGAGATGATAGCCTGCCTTAAGTTAGGATATATAACGCTGTAGACGTATATAATGTCCCAACCGAGACGTACGGGACGACACGAACGGGATTCTGTAAAAATTACCAGCGAGGTGCTAGATGTGTTTGGTTAGGTTATATTACGTTATAGACGAATATAATGTTCCCCCCGAGAAGTAGAACCGATACGCCAGGAATGGCGTAAAATACTACATCCGAGATGACAGCCTGCCTTAGGTTAGGATATATAACGCTATAGACGTATATAATATACCAACCGAGATGTACGGGACGACACGAACGGGATTCTGTAAAACATTACCAGCGAGGGGGTTGATGTGTATGGTTAGGTTATATTACGTTATAGACGAATATAATGTTACCCCCGAGAAGTAGAGCCGATACGCCAGGAATGGCGTAAAATACTACATCCGAGATGATAGCCTGCCTTAGGTTAGGATATATAACGCTATAGACGTATATAATATTCCAACCGAGTTGTACGGAACGTCACGAGCGAGATTCTGTAAAACAATACCAGCGAGGGCCTAGATGTGTTAGGTGAGGTTATATTACGTTATAGACCTATATAATGTTCCCACCGAGAAGTAGGGGCCGATACGCCAGGAATGTTGTAAAATTCTACATCCGAAATGATAGCCTGCCTTAGGTTAGGAAATATAACGCTATAGACGTATATAATATACCAACCGAGATGTACGGGACGACACGAACGGGATTCTGTAAAACATTACCAGCGTGGGGCTAGGTGGGTTAGGTTAGTATGTGATACGTTATAGAGGTATATAATGTTCCCACCGAGAAGTAGGGGCCGATACGCCAGGAATGTTGTAAAATACTACATCCGAGATGATAGCCTGCCTTAGGTTAGGATATATAACGCTATAGACGTATATAATATTCCAACCGAGATGTACCGGACGTCACGAACGGGATTCTGTAAAACATTACCAGCGAGGGGCTAGATGGGTTAGGTTAGGTTATGTTACGTTATAGACGTGTACAATGTTCCCACCGAGAAGTAGAGCCGATACGCCAGGAATGGCGTAAAATACTGCATCCGAGATGATAGCCTGCCTTAAGTTAGGATATATAACGCTGTAGACGTATATAATGTCCCAACCGAGACGTACGGGACGACAGGAACGGGATTCTGTAAAACATTACCAGCGAGGGGCTAGATGGGTTAGGTTAGGTTGTGATACGTTATAGACGTATATAATGTTCCCACCGAGATGTAGCGGCCGATATGCCAGGAATGTTGTAAAATACTGCATCCGAGATGATGGCCTGCCTTAGGTTAGGATATATAACGCTATAGCCGTATACACTATCCCAGTCGAGACGTACGGAACGACACGAACGGGATTCTGTAAAACATTACCAGCGAGGGGCTAGATGTGTTTGGTTAGGTTATATTACGTTATAGACGAATATAATGTTCCCCCCGAGAAGTAGAGCCGATACGCCAGGAATGGCGTAAAATACTACATCCGAGATGATAGCCTGCCTTAGGTTAGGATATATAACGCTATAGACGTATATAATATTCCAACCGAGATGTACGGAACGTCACGAGCGAGATTCTGTAAAACAATACCAGCGAGGGCCTAGATGTGTTAGGTGAGGTTATATTACGTTATAGACCTATATAATGTTCCCACCGAGAAGTAGGGGCCGATACGCCAGGAATGTTGTAAAATTCTACATCCGAAATGATAGCCTGCCTTAGGTTAGGAAATATAACGCTATAGACGTATATAATATACCAACCGAGATGTACGGGACGACACGAACGGGATTCTGTAAAACATTACCAGCGAGGGGCTAGATGTGTTAGGTTAGGTTATATTACGTTATAGACGAATATAATGTTCCCACCGAGAAGTAGGGGCCGATACGCCAGGAATGTTGTAAAATACGACATCCGAGATGTTAGACTGCCTTACGTTAGGATATATATCGCTGTAGACGTTTATAATGTCCCAACCGAGACGTACGGGACGACACGAACGGGATTCTGTAAAACATTACCAGCGAGGGGCTAGATGGGTTAGGTTAGTATGTGAACCGTTATAGACGTATATAATGTTCCCACCGAGAAGTAGGGGCCGATACGCCAGGAATGTTGTAAAATACTACATCCGAGATGATAGCCTGCCTCAGGTTAGGATATATAACGCTATAGACGTATATAATATTCCAACCGAGATGTACGGGACGTAACGAGCGGGATTCTGTAAAACATTACCAGCGAGGGGCTAGATTTGTTAGGTGAGGTTATATTTCGTTATAGACCTATATAATGTTCCCACCGAGAAGTAGGGGCCGATACGCCAGGAATGTTGTAAAATTCTACATCCGAGATGATAGCCTGCCTTAGGTTAGGATATATAACGCTATAGACGTATATAATATCCCAACCGAGACGTACGGGACGACAGGAACGGGATTCTGTAAAACATTACCAGCGAGGGGCTAGATGTGTTAGGTTAGGTTATATTACGTTACAGACGAATATAATGTTCCCCCCGAGAAGTAGAGCCGATACGCCAGGAATGGCGTAAAATACTGCATCCGAGATGTTAGCCTGCCTTAAGTTAGGATATATATCGCTGTAGACGTTTATAATGTCCCAACCGAGACGTACGGGACGACAGGAACGGGATTCTGTAAAACATTACCAGCGAGGGGCTAGATGGGTTAGGTTAGGTTGTGATAAGTTATAGACGTATATAATGTTCCCACCGATAATTAGGGGCCGATATGCCAGGAATGTTGTAAAATACTGCATTCGAGATGATAGCCTGCCTTAGATTAGGATATATAACGCTATAGACGTATATAATATCCCAACCGAGATGTACGGGACGACACGAACGGGATTCTGTAAAACATTACCAGCGACGGGCTAGGTGGGTTAGGTTAAATTGTGATACGTTATAGACATATATAATGTTCCCACCGATAAGTAGGGGCCGATATGCCAGGAATGTTGTAAAATACTGCATCCGAGATGATAGCCTGCCTTAGATTAGGATCTGTAACGCTATAGACGTATATAATATTCCAACCGAGATGTACGGGACGTCACGAACGGGATTCTGTAAAACATTACCAGCGAGGGGCTAGATGTGTTAGGTTAGGTTATATTACGTTATAGACGAATATAATGTTCCGCCCGAGAAGTAGAGCCGATACGCCAGGAATGGCGTAAAATACTGCATCCGAGATGTTAGCCTGCCTTAAGTTAGGATATATATCGCTGTAGATGTTTATAATGTCCCGACCGAGACGTACGGGACGACAGGATCGGGATTCTGTAAAACATTACCAGCGAGGGGCTAGATGGGTTAGGTTATGTTGTGATACGTTATAGACGTATATAATGTTCCCACCGAGATGTAACGGCCGATATGCCAGGAATGTTGTAAAATACTGCATCCGAGATGATGGCCTGCCTTAGGTTAGGATATATAACGCTATAGACGTATATAATATCCCAGTCGAGACGTACGGAACGACACGAACGCGATTCTGTAAAATATTACCAGCGAGGGGCTGGTTGGGTTAGGTTAGGTTATGTTACGTATAGACGTGTATAGTGTTCCCACCGAGAAGTAGAGCCGATACGCCAGGAATGGCGTAAAATACTGCATCGGAGATATTAGCATGCCTTAAGTTAGGATATATATCGCTGTAGACGTTTATAATGTCCCGACCGAGACGTACGGGACGACAGGAACGGGATTCTGTAAAACATTACCAGCGAGGGGCTAGGTGGGTTAGGTTAGGTTGTGATACGTTATAGACATATATAATGTTCCCACCGATAAGTAGGGGCCGATATGCCAGGAATGTTGTAAAATACTGCATCCGAGATGATAGCCTGCCTTAGATTAGGATATATAACGCAATTGACGTATATAATATCCCAACAGAGATGTACGGGACGTCACGAACGGGATTCTGTAAAACATTACCAGCGAGGGGCTAGATGGGTTAGGTTAGGTTGTGATACGTTATAGACATATATAATGTTCCCACCGATAATTAGGGGCCGACATGCCAGGAATGTTGTAAAATACTGCATCCGAGATGATAGCCTGCCTTAGATTAGGATCTATAACGCTATAGACGTATGTAATATTCCAACCGAGATGTACGGGACGTCACGAACGGGATTCTGTAAAACATTACCGGCGAGGGGCTAGATGTGTTAGGTTAGGTTATATTACGTTATAGACGAATATAATGTTCCGCCCGAGAAGTAGAGCCGATACGCCAGGAATGGCGTAAAATACTGCATCCGAGATGGTAGCCTGCCTTAAGTTAGTATATATAACGCTGTAGACGTATATAATGTCCCAACCGAGACGTACGGGTCGACAGGAACGGGATTCTGTAAAACATTACCAGCGAGGGGCTAGATGTGTTTGGTTAGGTTATATTACGTTATAGACGAATATAATGTTCCCCCCGAGAAGTAGAGCCGATACGCCAGGAATGGCGTAAAATACTACATCCGAGATGATAGCCTGCCTTAGGTTAGGATATATAACGCTATAGACGTATATAATATTCCAACCGAGATGTATGGAACGTCACGAACGAGATACTGTAAAACAATACCAGCGAGGGCCTAGATGTGTTAGGTTAGGTTATATTACGTTATAGACCTATATAATGTTCCCACCGAGAAGTAGGGGCCGATACGCCAGAAATGTTGTGAAATACTACATCCGAGATGATAGCCTGCCTTAGGTTAGGATATATAACGCTATAGACGTATATAATATCCCAACCGAGATGTACGGGACGACACGAACGGGATTCTGTAAAATATTACCAGCGAGGGGCTAGATGGGTTAGGTTAGTATGTGATACGTTATAGACGTATATAATGTTCCCGACGAGAAGTAGGGGCCGATACGCCTGGAATGTTGTAAAATACTACATCCAATATGATAGCCTGCCTTAGGTTAGGATATATAACGCTATAGACGTATATAATATTCCAACCGAGATGTACCGGACGTCACGAACGGGATTCTGTAAAACATTACCAGCGAGGGGCTAGATGTGTTAGGTTAGGTTATATTACGTTACAGACGAATATAATGTTCCCCCCGAGAAGTAGAGCCGATACGCTAGGAATGGCGTAAAATACTGCATCCAAGATGTTAGCCTGCCTTAAGTTAGGATATATATCGCTGTAGACGTTTATAATGTCCCAACCGAGACGTACGGGACGACAGGAACGGGATTCTGTAAAACATTACCAGCGAGGGGCTAGATGGGTTAGGTTAGGTTGTGATAAGTTATAGACGTATATAATGTTCCCACCGATAATTAGGGGCCGATATGCCAGGAATGTTGTAAAATACTGCATTCGAGATGATGGCCTGCCTTAGGTTAGGATATATATCGCTGTAGAAGTTTATAATGTCCCAACCAAGACGTACGGGACGGCACGAACGGGATTCTGTAAAACATTACCAGCGAGGGGCTAGATGTGTTAGGTTCGGTTATATTACGTTATAGAACTATATAATGTTCCCACCGAGAAGTAGGGGCCGATACGACAGGAATGTTGTAAAATACTACAACCGAGATGTTAGACTGCCTTACGTTAGGATATATATCGCTGTAGATGTTTATAATGTCCCAACCGAGACGTACGGGACGACAGGAACGGGATTCTGTAAAACATTACCAGCGAGGGGCTAGATGGGTTAGGTTAGGTTGTGATACGATATAGACATACATAATGTTCCCACCGATAAGTAGGGGCCGATATGCCAGGAATGTTGTAAAATACTGCATCCGAGATGATAGCCTGCCTTAGATTAGGATATATAACGCTATAGACGTATATATTATCCCAACCGAGATGTACGGGACGTCACGAACGGGATTCTGTAAAACATTACCAGCGAGGGGCTAGATGGGTTAGGTTAGGTTGTGATACGTTATAGACATATATAATGTTCCCACCGATAATTAGGGGCCGATATGCCAGAAATGTTGTAAAATACTGCATCCGAGATGATGGCCTGCCTTAGGTTAGGATATATAACGCTATAGACGTATATAATATCCCAGTCGAGACGTACGGAACGACACGAACGCGATTCTGTAAAATATTACCAGCGAGGGGCTAGATGGGTTAGGTTAGGTTATGTTACGTTATAGACGTGTACAATGTTCCCACCGAGAAGTAGAGCCGATACGCCAGGAATGGCTTAAAATACTGCATCCGAGATGATAGCCTGCCTTAAGTTAGTATATATAACGCTGTAGACGTATATAATGTCCCAACCGAGAGGTACGGGACGACACGAACGGGATTCTGGAAAACATTACCAGCGAGGGGCTAGATGTGTTAGGTTAGGTTATATTACGTTATAGACGAATATAATGTTTCCCCCGAGAAGTAGAGCCGATACGCCAGGAATGGCGTATAATACTGCATCCGAGATGTTAGGCTGCCTTAGGTTAGGATATATAACGCTGTAGACGTACACAATGTCCCAACCGAGACGTACGGGACGGCACGAACGGGATTCTGTAAAACATTACCAGCGAGGGGCTAGATGTGTTACGTTCGGTTATATCGCGTTATAGACCTATATAATGTTCCCACCGAGAAGTAGGGGCCGATACGACAGGAATGTTGTAAAATACTACAACCGAGATGTTAGACTGCCTTACGTTAGGATATATATCGCTGTAGACGTTTATAATGTCCCAACCGAGACGTACGGGACGACAGGAACGGGATTCTGTAAAACATTACCAGCGAGGGGCTAGATGGGTTAGGTTAGGTTGTGATACGTTATAGACATATATAATGTTCCCACCGATAAGTAGGGGCCGATATGCCAGGAATGTTGTAAAATACTGCATCCGAGATGATAGCCTGCCTTAGATTAGGATATATAACGCTATAGACGTATATAATATCCCAACCGAGATGTGCGGGACGTCACGAACGGGATTCTGTAAAACATTACCAGCGAGGGGCTAGATGTTAGGTTCGGTTATATTACGTTATAGACCTATATAATGTTCCCACCGAGAAGTAGGGGCCGATACGCCACGAATGTTGTAAAATACTACATCCGAGATGTTAGACTGCCTTACGTTAGGATATATATCGCTGTAGACGTTTATAATGTCCCAACCGAGACGTACGGGACGACACGAACGGGATTCTGTAAAACATTACCAGCGAGGGGCTAGATGGGTTAGGTTAGTATGTGAACCGTTATAGACGTATATAATGTTCCCACCGAGAAGTAGGGGCGATACGCCAGGAATGTTGTAGAATACTACATCCGAGATGATAGCCTGCCTTAGGTTAGGATATATAACGCTATAGACGTATATAATATCCCAACCGAGATGTACGGGACGACACGAACGGGATTCTGTAAAACATTACCAGCGAGGGGCTAGATGTGTTAGGTTAGGTTATATTACGTTATAGACGAATATAATGTTCCCACCGAGAAGTAGAGCCGATACGCCAGGAATGGCGTATAATACTGCATCCGAGATGTTACTCTGCCTTAGGTTAGGATATATAACGCTGTAGACGTACACAATGTCCCAACCGAGACGTACGGGACGTCACGAACGGGATTCTGTAAAACATTACCAACGAGGGGCTGGACGGCTTAGGTTAGGTTGTGATACGTTATAGACCTATATAATGTTCCCACCGAGAAGTAGGGGCCGATACGACAGGAATGTTGTAAAATACTACAACCGAGATGTTAGACTGCCTTACGTTAGGATATATATCGCTGTAGATGTTTATAATGTCCCAACCGAGACGTACGGGACGACAGGAACGGGATTCTGTAAAACATTACCAGCGAGGGGCTAGATGGGTTAGGTTAGGTTGTGATACGTTATAGACATACATAATGTTCCCACCGATAAGTAGGGGCCGATATGCCAGGAATGTTGTAAAATACTGCATCCGAGATGATAGCCTGCCTTAGATTAGGATATATAACGCTATAGACGTATATATTATCCCAACCGAGATGTACGGGACGTCACGAACGGGATTCTGTAAAACATTACTAGCGAGGGGCTAGATGTGTTACGTTCGGTTATACTACGTTATAGACCTATATAATGTTCCCACCGAGAAGTAGGGGCCGATACGACAGGAATGTTGTAAAATACTACAACCGAAATGTTAGACTGCCTTACGTTAGGATATATATCGCTGTAGACGTTTATAATGTCCCAACCGAGACGTACGGGACGACAGGAACGGGATTCTGTAAAACATTACCAGCAAGGGTCTAGATGGGTTAGGTTAGGTTGTGATACGTTATAGACATATATAATGTTCCCACCGATAAGTAGGGGCCGATATGCCAGGAATGTTGTAAAATACTGCATCCGAGATGATAGCCTGCCTTAGATTAGGATATATAACGCTATAGACGTATATAATATCCCAACCGAGATGTGCGGGACGTCACGAACGGGATTCTGTAAAACATTACCAGCGAGGGGCTAGATTTGTTAGGTGAGGTTATATTACGTTATAGACCTATATGATGTTCCCACCGAGAAGTAGGGGCCGATACGCCAGGAATGTTGTAAAATTCTACATCCGAGGTGATAGCCTGCCTTAGGTTAGGATATATAACGCTATAGACGTATATAATATCCCAACCGAGATGTACGGGACGACACGAACGGGATTCTGTAAAACATTACCAGCGAGGGGCTAGATGTGTTAGGTTAGGTTATATTACGTTATAGACGAATATAATGTTCCCACCGAGAAGTAGAGCCGATACGCCAGGAATGGCGTATAATACTGCATCCGAGATTTTACTCTGCCTTAGGTTAGGATATATAACGCTGTAGACTTACACAATGTCCCAACCGAGACGTACGGGACGTCACGAACCGGATTCTGTAAAACATTACCAACGAGGGGCTGGACGGCTTAGGTTAGGTTGCGATACGTTATAGACCTATATAATGTTCCCACCGAGAAGTAGGGGCCGATACGACAGGAATGTTGTAAAATACTACAACCGAGATGTTAGACTGCCTTACGTTAGGATATATATCGCTGTAGATGTTTATAATGTCCCAACCGAGACGTACGGGACGACAGGAACGGGATTCTGTAAAACATTACCAGCGAGGGGCTAGATGGGTTAGGTTAGGTTGTGATACGTTATAGACATATATAATGATCCCACCGATAAGTAGGGGCCGATATGCCAGGAATGTTGTAAAATACTGCATCCGAGATGATGGCCTCCCTTAGGTTAGGATATATAACGTTATAGACGTATATAATATCCCAGTCGAGACGTACGGAATGACACGAACGCGATTCTGTAAAATATTACCAGCGAGGGGCTATATGGGTTAGGTTAGGTTATGTTACGTTATAGACGTGTACAATGTTCCCACCGAGAAGTAGAGCCGATACGCCAGGAATGGCGTATAATACTGCATCCGAGATGTTACTCTGCCTTAGGTTAGGATATATAACGCTGTAGACGTACACAATGTCCCAACCGAGACGTACGGGACGTCACGAACGGGATTCTGTAAAACATTACCAACGAGGGGCTGGACGGCTTAGGTTAGGTTGTGATACGTTATAGACGTATATAATGTTCCCACCGAGATGTAGGGGCCGATACGCCAGGCATGTTGTAAAATACTGCATCCGAGATGATAGCCTGCCTTAGGTTAGGATATATATCACTGTAGAAGTTTGTAATGTCCCAACCGAGACGTACGGGACTACAGGAACGGGATTCTGTAAAACATTACCAGCTAGGGGCTAGATGGGTTAGATTAGGTTGTGATACGTTATAGACGTATATAATGTTCCCTCCGAGAAGTAGGGGCCGATATGCCAGGAGTGATGTAAAATACCGCATCCGAGATGATGGCCTGCCTTAGGTTAGGATATATATCGCTGTAGAAGTTTATAATGTCCCAACCGAGACGTACGGGACGGCACGAACGGGATTCTGTAAAACATTACCAGCGAGGGGCTAGATGTGTTAGGTTCGGTTATATTACGTTATAGAACTATATAATGTTCCCACCGAGAAGTAGGGGCCGATACGACAGGAATGTTGTAAAATACTACAACCGAGATGTTAGACTGCCTTACGTTAGGATATATATCGCTGTAGATGTTTATAATGTCCCAACCGAGACGTACGGGACGACAGGAACGGGATTCTGTAAAACATTACCAGCGAGGGGCTAGATGGGTTAGGTTAGGTTGTGATACGATATAGACATACATAATGTTCCCACCGATAAGTAGGGGCCGATATGCCAGGAATGTTGTAAAATACTGCATCCGAGATGATAGCCTGCCTTAGATTAGGATATATAACGCTATAGACGTATATATTATCCCAACCGAGATGTACGGGACGTCACGAACGGGATTCTGTAAAACATTATCAGCGAGGGGCTAGATGGGTTAGGTTAGGTTGTGATACGTTATAGACATATATAATGTTCCCACCGATAATTAGGGGCCGATATGCCAGAAATGTTGTAAAATACTGCATCCGAGATGATGGCCTGCCTTAGGTTGGGATATATAACACTATAGACGTATATAATATCCCAGTCGAGACGTACGGAACGACACGAACGCGATTCTGTAAAATATTACCAGCGAGGGGCTAGATGGGTTAGGTTAGGTTATGTTACGTTATAGACGTGTACAATGTTCCCACCGAGAAGTAGAGCCGATACGCCAGGAATGGCTTAAAATACTGCATCCGAGATGATAGCCTGCCTTAAGTTAGTATATATAACGCTGTAGACGTATATAATGTCCCAACCGAGAGGTACGGGACGACACGAACGGGATTCTGGAAAACATTACCAGCGAGGGGCTAGATGTGTTAGGTTAGGTTATATTACGTTATAGACGAATATAATGTTTCCCCCGAGAAGTAGAGCCGATACGCCAGGAATGGCGTATAATACTGCATCCGAGATGTTAGGCTGCCTTAGGTTAGGATATATAACGCTGTAGACGTACACAATGTCCCAACCGAGACGTACGGGACGGCACGAACGGGATTCTGTAAAACATTACCAGCGAGGGGCTAGATGTGTTACGTTCGGTTATATCACGTTATAGACCTATATAATGTTCCCACCGAGAAGTAGGGGCCGATA
Source organism: Xylocopa violacea (assembly GCA_963969225.1). Classification (NCBI taxonomy): domain Eukaryota; kingdom Metazoa; phylum Arthropoda; class Insecta; order Hymenoptera; family Apidae; genus Xylocopa; species Xylocopa violacea. The sequence goes on along the minus strand of CAXAJV010000100.1, from coordinate 113,589 downwards.
CGACAGGAATGTTGTAAAATACTACAACCGAGATGTTAGACTGCCTTACGTTAGGATATATATCGCTGTAGACGTTTATAATGTCCCAACCGAGACGTACGGGACGACAGGAACGGGATTCTGTAAAACATTACCAGCGAGGGGCTAGATGGGTTAGGTTAGGTTGTGATACGTTATAGACATATATAATGTTCCCACCGATAAGTAGGGGCCGATATGCCAGGAATGTTGTAAAATACTGCATCCGAGATGATAGCCTGCCTTAGATTAGGATATATAACGCTATAGACGTATATAATATCCCAACCGAGATGTGCGGGACGTCACGAACGGGATTCTGTAAAACATTACCAGCGAGGGGCTAGATGTTAGGTTCGGTTATATTACGTTATAGACCTATATAATGTTCCCACCGAGAAGTAGGGGCCGATACGCCACGAATGTTGTAAAATACTACATCCGAGATGTTAGACTGCCTTACGTTAGGATATATATCGCTGTAGACGTTTATAATGTCCCAACCGAGACGTACGGGACGACACGAACGGGATTCTGTAAAACATTACCAGCGAGGGGCTAGATGGGTTAGGTTAGTATGTGAACCGTTATAGACGTATATAATGTTCCCACCGAGAAGTAGGGGCGATACGCCAGGAATGTTGTAGAATACTACATCCGAGATGATAGCCTGCCTTAGGTTAGGATATATAACGCTATAGACGTATATAATATCCCAACCGAGATGTACGGGACGACACGAACGGGATTCTGTAAAACATTACCAGCGAGGGGCTAGATGTGTTAGGTTAGGTTATATTACGTTATAGACGAATATAATGTTCCCACCGAGAAGTAGAGCCGATACGCCAGGAATGGCGTATAATACTGCATCCGAGATGTTACTCTGCCTTAGGTTAGGATATATAACGCTGTAGACGTACACAATGTCCCAACCGAGACGTACGGGACGTCACGAACGGGATTCTGTAAAACATTACCAACGAGGGGCTGGACGGCTTAGGTTAGGTTGTGATACGTTATAGACCTATATAATGTTCCCACCGAGAAGTAGGGGCCGATACGACAGGAATGTTGTAAAATACTACAACCGAGATGTTAGACTGCCTTACGTTAGGATATATATCGCTGTAGATGTTTATAATGTCCCAACCGAGACGTACGGGACGACAGGAACGGGATTCTGTAAAACATTACCAGCGAGGGGCTAGATGGGTTAGGTTAGGTTGTGATACGTTATAGACATACATAATGTTCCCACCGATAAGTAGGGGCCGATATGCCAGGAATGTTGTAAAATACTGCATCCGAGATGATAGCCTGCCTTAGATTAGGATATATAACGCTATAGACGTATATATTATCCCAACCGAGATGTACGGGACGTCACGAACGGGATTCTGTAAAACATTACTAGCGAGGGGCTAGATGTGTTACGTTCGGTTATATTACGTTATAGACCTATATAATGTTCCCACCGAGAAGTAGGGGCCGATACGACAGGAATGTTGTAAAATACTACAACCGAAATGTTAGACTGCCTTACGTTAGGATATATATCGCTGTAGACGTTTATAATGTCCCAACCGAGACGTACGGGACGACAGGAACGGGATTCTGTAAAACATTACCAGCGAGGGTCTAGATGGGTTAGGTTAGGTTGTGATACGTTATAGACATATATAATGTTCCCACCGATAAGTAGGGGCCGATATGCCAGGAATGTTGTAAAATACTGCATCCGAGATGATAGCCTGCCTTAGATTAGGATATATAACGCTATAGACGTATATAATATCCCAACCGAGATGTGCGGGACGTCACGAACGGGATTCTGTAAAACATTACCAGCGAGGGGCTAGATTTGTTAGGTGAGGTTATATTACGTTATAGACCTATATGATGTTCCCACCGAGAAGTAGGGGCCGATACGCCAGGAATGTTGTAAAATTCTACATCCGAGGTGATAGCCTGCCTTAGGTTAGGATATATAACGCTATAGACGTATATAATATCCCAACCGAGATGTACGGGACGACACGAACGGGATTCTGTAAAACATTACCAGCGAGGGGCTAGATGTGTTAGGTTAGGTTATATTACGTTATAGACGAATATAATGTTCCCACCGAGAAGTAGAGCCGATACGCCAGGAATGGCGTATAATACTGCATCCGAGATGTTACTCTGCCTTAGGTTAGGATATATAACGCTGTAGACTTACACAATGTCCCAACCGAGACGTACGGGACGTCACGAACGGGATTCTGTAAAACATTACCAACGAGGGGCTGGACGGCTTAGGTTAGGTTGTGATACGTTATAGACCTATATAATGTTCCCACCGAGAAGTAGGGGCCGATACGACAGGAATGTTGTAAAATACTACAACCGAGATGTTAGACTGCCTTACGTTAGGATATATATCGCTGTAGACGTTTATAATGTCCCAACCGAGACGTACGGGACGACAGGAACGGGATTCTGTAAAACATTACCAGCGAGGGGCTAGATGGGTTAGGTTAGGTTGTGATACGTTATAGACATATATAATGTTCCCACCGATAAGTAGGGGCCGATATGCCAGGAATGTTGTAAAATACTGCATCCGAGATGATAGCCTGCCTTAGATTAGGATATATAACGCTATAGACGTATATAATATCCCAACCGAGATGTGCGGGACGTCACGAACGGGATTCTGTAAAACATTACCAGCGAGGGGCTAGATTTGTTAGGTGAGGTTATATTACGTTATAGACCTATATGATGTTCCCACCGAGAAGTAGGGGCCGATACGCCAGGAATGTTGTAAAATTCTACATCCGAGGTGATAGCCTGCCTTAGGTTAGGATATATAACGCTATAGACGTATATAATATCCCAACCGAGATGTACGGGACGACACGAACGGGATTCTGTAAAACATTACCAGCGAGGGGCTAGATGTGTTAGGTTAGGTTATATTACGTTATAGACGAATATAATGTTCCCCCCGAGAAGTAGGGCCGATACGCCAGGAATGGCGTAAAATACTGCATCCGAGATGTTAGGCTGCCTTAGGTTAGGATATATAACGCTGTAGACGTACACAATGTCCCAACCGAGACGTACGGGACGACAGGAACGGGATTCTTTAAAACATTACCAGCGAGGGGCTAGATGGGTTAGGTTAGGTTGTGATACGTTATAGACATATATAATGTTCCCACCGATAATTAGGGGCCGATATGCCTGGAATGTTGTAAAATACTGCATCCGAGATGATGGCCTGCCTTAGGTTAGGATATATAACGCTATAGACGTATATAATATCCCAGTCGAGACGTACGGAACGACACGAACGCGATTCTGTAAAATATTACCAGCGAGGGGCTAGATGGGTTAGGTTAGGTTATGTTACGTTATAGACGTGTACAATGTTCCCACCGAGAAGTAGAGCCGATACGCCAGGAATGGCTTAAAATACTGCATACGAGATGATAGCCTGCCTTAAGTTAGTATATATATCGCTGTAGACGTTTATAATGTCCCAACCGAGACGTACGGGACGACAGGAACGGGATTCTGTAAAACATTACCAGCGAGGGGCTAGATGGGTTAGGTTAGGTTGTGATACGTTATAGACATATATAATGATCCCACCGATAAGTAGGGGCCGATATGCCAGGAATGTTGTAAAATACTGCATCCGAGATGATGGCCTGCCTTAGGTTAGGATATATAACGTTATAGACGTATATAATATCCCAGTCGAGACGTACGGAATGACACGAACGCGATTCTGTAAAATATTACCAGCGAGGGGCTATATGGGTTAGGTTAGGTTATGTTACGTTATAGACGTGTACAATGTTCCCACCGAGAAGTAGAGCCGATACGCCAGGAATGGCGTAAAATACTGCATCCGAGATGATAGCCTGCCTTAAGTTAGGATATATAACGCTGTAGACGTATATAATGTCCCAACCGAGACGTACGGGACGACACGAACGGGATTCTGTAAAACATTACCAGCGAGGGGCTAGATGTGTTAGGTTAGGTTATATTACGTTATAGACGAATATAATGTTCCCCCCAAGAAGTAGGGCCGATACGCCAGGAATGGCGTAAAATACTGCATCCGAGATGTTAGGCTGCCTTAGGTTAGGATATATAGCGCTGTAGACGTACACAATGTCCCAACCGAGACGTACGGGACGACAGGAACGGGATTCTGTAAAACATTACCAGCGAGGGGCTAGATGGGTTAGATTAGGTTGTGATACGTTATAGACGTATATAATGTTCCCACCGAGAAGTAGGGGCCGATATGCCAGGAGTGTTGTAAAATACCGCATCCGAGATGATGGCCTGCCTTAGGTTAGGATATATATCGCTGTAGAAGTTTATAATGTCCCAACCGAGACGTACGGGACGACAGGAACGGGATTCTGTAACACATTACCAGCGAGGGGCTAGATGGGTTAGGTTAGGTTATGTTACGTTATAGACGTGTACAATGTTCCCACCGAGAAGTAGAGCCGATACGCCAGGAATGGCGTAAAATACTGCATCCGAGATGATAGCCTGCCTTAAGTTAGGATATATAACGCTGTAGACGTATATAATGTCCCAACCGAGACGTACCGGACGACAGGAACGGGATTCTGTAAAACATTACCAGCGAGGGGCTAGATGTGTTATGTTAGGTTATATATCGTTATAGACGAATATAATGTTTCCCCCGAGAAGTAGAGCCGATACGCCAGGAATGGCGTATAATACTGCATCCGAGATGTTAGGCTGCCTTAGGTTAGGATATATAACGCTGTAGACGTACACAATGTCCCAACCGAGACGTACGGGACGTCACGAACGGGATTCTGTAAAACATTACCAGCGAGGGGCTGGACGGGTTAGGTTAGGTTGTGATACGTTATAGACGTATATACTGTTCCCACCGAGATGTAGGGGCCGATACGCCAGGCATGTTGTAAAATACTGCATCCGAGATGATAGCCTGCCTTAGGTTAGGATATATATCACTGTAGAAGTTTGTAATGTCCCAACCGAGACGTACGGGACGACAGGAACGGGATTCTGTAAAACATTACCAGCTAGGGGCTACATGGGTTAGATTAGGTTGTGATACGTTATAGACGTATATAATGTTCCCTCCGAGAAGTAGGGGCCGATATGCCAGGAATGTTGTAAAATACTGCATCCGAGATGATAGCCTGCCTTAGATTAGGATATATAACGCTATAGACGTATATAATATCCCAACCGAGATGTACGGGACGTCACGAACGGGATTCTGTAAAACGTTACCAGCGAGGGGCTAGATGGGTTAGGTTAGGTTGTGATACGTTATAGACATATATAATGTTCCCACCGATAATTAGGGGCCGATATGCCAGGAATGTTGTAAAATACTGCATCCGAGATGATGGCCTGCCTTAGGTTAGGATATATAACGCTATAGACGTATATAATATCCCAGTCGAGACGTACGGAACGACACGAACGCGATTCTGTAAAATATTACCAGCGAGGGGCTAGATGGGTTAGGTTAGGTTATGTTACGTTATAGACGTGTACAATGTTCCCACCGAGAAGTAGAGCCGATACGCCAGGAATGGCTTAAAATACTGCATCCGATATGATAGCCTGCCTTAAGTTAGTATATATAACGCTGTAGACGTATATAATGTCCCAACCGAGAGGTACGGGACGACACGAACGGGATTCTGGAAAACATTACCAGCGAGGGGCTAGATGTGTTAGGTTAGGTTATATATCGTTATAGACGAATATAATGTTTCCCCCGAGAAGTAGAGCCGATACGCCAGGAATGGCGTATAATACTGCATCCGAGATGTTAGGCTGCCTTAGGTTAGGATATATAACGCTGTAGACGTACACAATGTCCCAACCGAGACGTACGGGACGTCACGAACGGGATTCTGTAAAACATTACCAGCGAGGGGCTGGACGGGTTAGGTTAGGTTGTGATACGTTATAGACGTATATAATGTTCCCACCGAGATGTAGGGGCCGATACGCCAGGCATGTTGTAAAATACTGCATCCGAGATGATAGCGTGCCTTAGGTTAGGATATATATCACTGTAGAAGTTTGTAATGTCCCAACCGAGACGTACGGGACGACAGGAACGGGATTCTGTAAAACATTACCAGCGAGGGGCTAGATGGGTTAGATTAGGTTGTGATACGTTATAGACGTATATAATGTTCCCACCGAGAAGTAGGGGCCGATATGCCAGGAATGTTGTAAAGTACCGCATCCGAGATGATGGCCTGCCTTGGGTTAGGATATATATCGCTGTAGAAGTTTATAATGTCCCAACCGAGACGTACGGGACGACAGGAACGGGATTCTGTAACACATTACCAGCGAGGGGCTAGATGTGTTAGGTTCGGTTATATTACGATATAGACCTATATAATGTTCCCACCGAGAAGTAGGGGCCGATACGACAGGAATGTTGTAAAATACTACAACCGAGATGTTAGACTGCCTTACGTTAGGATATATATCGCTGTAGATGTTTATAATGTCCCAACCGAGACGTACGGGACGACACGAACGGGATTCTGGAAAACATTACCAGCGAGGGGCTAGATGTGTTAGGTTAGGTTATATTACGTTATAGACGAATATAATGTTTCCCCCGAGAAGTAGAGCCGATACGCCAGGAATGGCGTATAATACTGCATCCGAGATGTTAGGCTGCCTTAGGTTAGGATATATAACGCTGTAGACGTACACAATGTCCCAGCCGAGACGTACGGGACGGCACGAACGGGATTCTGTAAAACATTACCAGCGAGGGGCTAGATGTGTTAGGTTCGGTTATATTACGTTATAGACCTATATAATGTTCCCACCGAGAAGTAGGGGCCGATACGACAGGAATGTTGTAAAATACTACAACCGAGATGTAAGACTGCCTTACGTTAGGATATATATCGCTGTAGACGTTTATAATGTCCCAACCGAGACGTACGGGACGACAGGAACGGGATTCTGTAAAACATTACCAGCGAGGGGCTAGATGGGTTAGGTTAGGTTGTGATACGTTATAGACATATATAATGTTCCCACCGATAAGTATGGGCCGATATGCCAGGAATGTTGTAAAATACTGCATCCGAGATGATAGCCTGCCTTAGATTAGGATATATAACGCTATAGACGTATATAATATCCCAACCGAGATGTACGGGACGTCACGAACGGGATTCTGTAAAACATTACCAGCGAGGGGCTAGAGGAGTTAGGTTAGGTTATATTACGTTATAGACCTATATAATGTTCCCACCGAGAAGTAGGGGCCGATACGCCAGGAATGTTGTAAAATTCTACATCCGAGATGATAGCCTGCCTTAGGTAAGGATATATAACGCTATAGACGTATATAATATCCCAACCGAGATGTACGGGACGACACGAACGGGATTCTGTAAAACATTACCAGCGAGGGGCTAGATGTGTTATGTTAGGTTATATATCGTTATAGACGAATATAATGTTCCCCCCGAGAAGTAGGGCCGATACGCCAGGAATGACGTAAAATACTGCATCCGAGATGTTAGGCTGCCTTAGGTTAGGATATATAACGCTGTAGATGTACACAATGTCCCAACCGAGACGTACGGGACGACAGGAACGGGATTCTGTAAAACATTACCAGCGCGGGGCTAGATGTGTTATGTTAGGTTATATATCGTTATAGACGAATATAATGTTCCCCCCGAGAAGTAGGGCCGATACGCCAGGAATGGCGTAAAATACTGCATCCGAGATGTTAGGCTGCCTTAGGTTAGGACATATAACGCTGTAGACGTACACAATGTCCCAACCGAGACGTACGGGACGACAGGAACGGGATTCTGTAAAACATTACCAGCGAGGGGCTAGATGGGTTAGATTAGGTTGTGATACGTTATAGACGTGTATAATGTTCCCACCGAGAAGTAGGGGCCGATATGCCAGGAATGTTGTAAAATACCGCATCCGAGATGATGGCCTGCCTTAGGTTAGGATATATATCGCTGTAGAAGTTTATAATGTCCCAACCGAGGCGTACGGGACGACAGGAACGGGATTCTGTAAAACATTACCAGCGAGGGGCTAGATGTTAGGTTCGGTTATATTACGTTATAGACCTATATAATGTTCCCACCGAGAAGTAGGGGCCGATACGCCAGGAATGTTGTAAAATACTACATCCGAGATGTTAAACTGCCTTACGTTAGGATATATATCGCTGTAGACGTATATAATGTCCCAACCGAGACGTACGGGACGACAGGAACGGGATTCTGTAAAACATTACCAGCGAGGGGCTAGATGGGTTAGGTTAGGTTGTGATGCGTTATAGACATATATAATGTTCCCACCGATAAGTAGGGGCCGATATGCCAGGAATGTTGTAAAATACTGCATCCGAGATGATGGCCTGCCTTAGGTTAGGATATATAACGTTATAGACGTATATAATATCCCAGTCGAGACGTACGGAATGACACGAACGCGATTCTGTAAAATATTACCAGCGAGGGGCTAGATGGGTTAGGTTAGGTTATGTTACGTTATAGACGTGTACAATGTTCCCACCGAGAAGTAGAGCCGATACGCCAGGAATGGCGTAAAATACTGCATCCGAGATGATAGCCTGCCTTAAGTTAGGATATATAACGCTGTAGACGTATATAGTGTCCCAACCGAGACGTACGGGACGACACGAACGGGATTCTGTAAAACATTACCAGCGAGGGGCTAGATGTGTTATGTTAGGTTATATATCGTTATAGACGAATATAATGTTCCCCCCGAGAAGTAGGGCCGATACGCCAGGAATGGCGTAAAATACTGCATCCGAGATGTTAGGCTGCCTTAGGTTAGGATATATAACGCTGTAGACGTACACAATGTCCCAACCGAGACGTACGGGACGACAGGAACGGGATTCTGTAAAACATTACCAGCGAGGGGCTAGATGGGTTAGATTAGGTTGTGATACGTTATAGACGTATATAATGTTCCCACCGAGAAGTAGGGGCCGATATGCCAGGAATGTTGTAAAATACCGCATCCGAGATGATGGCCTGCCTTAGGTTAGGATATATATCGCTGTAGAAGTTTATAATGTCCCAACCGAGACGTACGGGACGACAGGAACGGGATTCTGTAACACATTACCAGCGAGGGGCTAGATGTGTTAGGTTCGGTTATATTACGTTATAGACCTATATAATGTTCCCACCGAGAAGTAGGGGCCGATACGACAGGAATGTTGTAAAATACTACAACCGAGATGTTAGACTGCCTTACGTTAGGATATATATCGCTGTAGACGTTTATAATGTCCCAACCGAGACGTACGGGACGACAGGAACGGGATTCTGTAAAACATTACCAGCGAGGGGCTAGATGGGTTAGGTTAGGTTGTGATGCGTTATAGACATATATAATGTTCCCACCGATAAGTAGGGGCCGATATGCCAGGAATGTTGTAAAATACTGCATCCGAGATGATGGCCTGCCTTAGGTTAGGATATATAACGTTACAGACGTATATAATATCCCAGTCGAGACGTACGGAATGACACGAACGCGATTCTGTAAAATATTACCAGCGAGGGGCTAGATGGGTTAGGTTAGGTTATGTTACGTTATAGACGTGTACAATGTTCCCACCGAGAAGTAGAGCCGATACGCCAGGAATGGCGTAAAATACTGCATCCGAGATGATAGCCTGCCGTAAGTTAGGATATATAACGCTGTAGACGTATATAATGTCCCAACCGAGACGTACGGGACGACAGGAACGGGATTCTGTAAAACATTTCCAGCGAGGGGCTAGATGTGTTATGTTAGGTTATATATCGTTATAGACGAATATAATGTTCCCCCCGAGAAGTAGGGCCGATACGCCAGGAATGGCGTAAAATACTGCATCCGAGATGTTAGGCTGCCTTAGGTTAGGACATATAACGCTGTAGACGTACACAATGTCCCAACCGAGACGTACGGGACGACAGGAACGGGATTCTGTAAAACATTACCAGCGAGGGGCTAGATGGGTTAGATTAGGTTGTGATACGTTATAGACGTGTATAATGTTCCCACCGAGAAGTAGGGGCCGATATGCCAGGAATGTTGTAAAATACCGCATCCGAGATGATGGCCTGCCTTAGGTTAGGATATATATCGCTGTAGAAGTTTATAATGTCCCAACCGAGGCGTACGGGACGACAGGAACGGGATTCTGTAAAACATTACCAGCGAGGGGCTAGATGTTAGGTTCGGTTATATTACGTTATAGACCTATATAATGTTCCCACCGAGAAGTAGGGGCCGATACGCCAGGAATGTTGTAAAATACTACATCCGAGATGTTAAACTGCCTTACGTTAGGATATATATCGCTGTAGACGTTTATAATGTCCCAACCGAGACGTACGGGACGACAGGAACGGGATTCTGTAAAACATTACCAGCGAGGGGCTAGATGGGTTAGGTTAGGTTGTGATGCGTTATAGACATATATAATGTTCCCACCGATAAGTAGGGGCCGATATGCCAGGAATGTTGTAAAATACTGCATCCGAGATGATGGCCTGCCTTAGGTTAGGATATATAACGTTATAGACGTATATAATATCCCAGTCGAGACGTACGGAATGACACGAACGCGATTCTGTAAAATATTACCAGCGAGGGGCTAGATGGGTTAGGTTAGGTTATGTTACGTTATAGACGTGTACAATGTTCCCACCGAGAAGTAGAGCCGATACGCCAGGAATGGCGTAAAATACTGCATCCGAGATGATAGCCTGCCTTAAGTTAGGATATATAACGCTGTAGACGTATATAGTGTCCCAACCGAGACGTACGGGACGACACGAACGGGATTCTGTAAAACATTACCAGCGAGGGGCTAGATGTGTTATGTTAGGTTATATATCGTTATAGACGAATATAATGTTCCCCCCGAGAAGTAGGGCCGATACGCCAGGAATGGCGTAAAATACTGCATCCGAGATGTTAGGCTGCCTTAGGTTAGGATATATAACGCTGTAGACGTACACAATGTCCCAACCGAGACGTACGGGACGACAGGAACGGGATTCTGTAAAACATTACCAGCGAGGGGCTAGATGGGTTAGATTAGGTTGTGATACGTTATAGACGTATATAATGTTCCCACCGAGAAGTAGGGGCCGATATGCCAGGAATGTTGTAAAATACCGCATCCGAGATGATGGCCTGCCTTAGGTTAGGATATATATCGCTGTAGAAGTTTATAATGTCCCAACCGAGACGTACGGGACGACAGGAACGGGATTCTGTAACACATTACCAGCGAGGGGCTAGATGTGTTAGGTTCGGTTATATTACGTTATAGACCTATATAATGTTCCCACCGAGAAGTAGGGGCCGATACGACAGGAATGTTGTAAAATACTACAACCGAGATGTTAGACTGCCTTACGTTAGGATATATATCGCTGTAGACGTTTATAATGTCCCAACCGAGACGTACGGGACGACAGGAACGGGATTCTGTAAAACATTACCAGCGAGGGGCTAGATGGGTTAGGTTAGGTTGTGATGCGTTATAGACATATATAATGTTCCCACCGATAAGTAGGGGCCGATATGCCAGGAATGTTGTAAAATACTGCATCCGAGATGATGGCCTGCCTTAGGTTAGGATATATAACGTTACAGACGTATATAATATCCCAGTCGAGACGTACGGAATGACACGAACGCGATTCTGTAAAATATTACCAGCGAGGGGCTAGATGGGTTAGGTTAGGTTATGTTACGTTATAGACGTGTACAATGTTCCCACCGAGAAGTAGAGCCGATACGCCAGGAATGGCGTAAAATACTGCATCCGAGATGATAGCCTGCCGTAAGTTAGGATATATAACGCTGTAGACGTATATAATGTCCCAACCGAGACGTACGGGACGACAGGAACGGGATTCTGTAAAACATTTCCAGCGAGGGGCTAGATGTGTTATGTTAGGTTATATATCGTTATAGACGAATATAATGTTCCCCCCGAGAAGTAGGGCCGATACGCCAGGAATGGCGTAAAATACTGCATCCGAGATGTTAGGCTGCCTTAGGTTAGGACATATAACGCTGTAGACGTACACAATGTCCCAACCGAGACGTACGGGACGACAGGAACGGGATTCTGTAAAACATTACCAGCGAGGGGCTAGATGGGTTAGATTAGGTTGTGATACGTTATAGACGTATATAATGTTCCCACCGAGAAGTAGGGGCCGATATGCCAGGAATGTTGTAAAATACCGCATCCGAGATGATGGCCTGCCTTAGGTTAGGATATATATCGCTGTAGAAGTTTATAATGTCCCAACCGAGACGTACGGGACGACAGGAACGGGATTCTATAACACATTACCAGCGAGGGGCTAGATGTGTTAGGTTCGATTATATTACGTTATAGACCTATATAATGTTCCCACCGAGAAGTAGGGGCCGATACGACAGGAATGTTGTAAAATACTACAACCGAGATGTTAGACTGCCTTACGTTAGGATATATATCGCTGTAGACGTTTATAATGTCCCAACCGAGACGTACGGGACGACAGGAACGGAATTCTGTAAAACATTACCAGCGAGGGGCTAGATGGGTTAGGTTAGGTTGTGATACGTTATAGACATATATAATGTTCCCACCGATAAGTAGGGGCCGATATGCCAGGAATGTTGTAAAATACTGCATCCGAGATGATGGCCTGCCTTAGGTTAGGATATATAACGTTATAGACGTATATAATATCCCAACCGAGATGTACGGGACGTCACGAACGGGATTCTGTAAATCGTTACCAGCGAGGGGCTAGATGGGTTAGGTTAGGTTGTGATACGTGATAGACATATATAATGTTCCCACCGATAATTAGGGGCCGATATGCCAGGAATGTTGTAAAATACTGCATCCGAGATGATGGCCTGCCTTAGGTTAGGATATATAACGTTATAGACGTATATAATATCCCAGTCGAGACGTACGGAATGAAACGAACGCGATTCTGTAAAACATTACCAGCGAGGGGCTAGATGGGTTAGGTTAGGTTATGTTACGTTATAGACGTGTACAATGTTCCCACCGAGAAGTAGAGCCGATACGCCAGGAATGGCGTAAAATACTGCATCCGAGATGATAGCCTGCCTTAAGTTAGGATATATAACGCTGTAGACGTATATAATGTCCCAACCGAGACGTACGGGACGACACGAACGGGATTCTGTAAAACATTACCAGCGAGGGGCTAGATGTGTTATGTTAGGTTATATATCGTTATCGACGAATATAATGTTCCCCCCGAGAAGTAGGGCCGATACGCCAGGAATGGCGTAAAATACTGCATCCGAGATGTTAGGCTGCCTTAGGTTAGGATATATAACGCTGTAGACGTACACAATGTCCCAACCGAGACGTACGGGACGACAGGAACGGGATTCTGTAAAACATTACCAGCGAGGGGCTAGATGGGTTAGATTAGGTTGTGATACGTTACAGACGTATATAATGTTCCCACCCAGAAGTAGGGGCCGATATGCCAGGAATGTTGTAAAATACCGCATCCGAGATGATGGCCTGCCTTAGGTTAGGATATATATCGCTGTAGAAGTTTATAATGTCCCAACCGAGACGTACGGGACGACAGGAACGGGATTCTGTAACACATTACCAGCGAGGGGCTAGATGTGTTAGGTTCGATTATATTACGTTATAGACCTATATAATGTTCCCACCGAGAAGTAGGGGCCGATACGACAGGAATGTTGTAAAATACTACAACCGAGATGTTAGACTGCCTTACGTTAGGATATATATCGCTGTAGACGTTTATAATGTCCCAACCGAGACGTACGGGACGACAGGAACGGGATTCTGTAAAACATTACCAGCGAGGGGCTAGATGGGTTAGGTTAGGTTGTGATACGTTATAGACATATATAATGTTCCCACCGATAAGTAGGGGCCGATATGCCAGGAATGTTGTAAAATACTGCATCCGAGATGATGGCCTGCCTTAGGTTAGGATATATAACGTTATAGACATATATAATATCCCAGTCGAGACGTACGGAATGACACGAACGCGATTCGTTAAAATATTACCAGCGAGGGGCTAGATGGGTTAGGTTAGGTTATGTTACGTTATAGACGTGTACAATGTTCCCACCGAGAAGTAGAGCCGATACGCCAGGAATGGCGTAAAATACTGCATCCGAGATGATAGCCTGCCTTAAGTTAGGATATATATCGCTGTAGAAGTTTATAATGTCCCAACCGAGACGTACGGGACGACAGGAACGGGATTCTGTAACACATTAGCAGCGAGGGGCTAGATGTGTTAGGTTCGGTTATATTACGTTATAGACCTATATAATGTTCCCACCGAGAAGTAGGGGCCGATACGACAGGAATGTTGTAAAATACTACAACCGAGATGTTAGACTGCCTTACGTTAGGATATATATCGCTGTAGTTGTTTATAATGTCCCAACCGAGACGTACGGGACGACAGGAACGGGATTCTGTAAAACATTACCAGCGAGGGGCTAGATGGGTTAGGTTAGGTTGTGATACGTTATAGACATATATAATGTTCCCACCGATAAGTAGGGGCCGATATGCCAGGAATGTTGTAAAATACTGCATCCGAGATGATGGCCTGCCTTAGGTTAGGATATATAACGCTGTAGACGTACATAATGTCCCAACCGAGACGTACGGGACGACACGAACGGGATTCTGTAAAACATTACCAGCGAGGGGCTAGATGGGTTAGATTAGGTTGTGATACGTTATAGACGTATATAATGTTCCCTCCGAGAAGTAGGGGCCGATATGCCAGGAGTGTTGTAAAATACCGCATCCGAGATGATGGCCTGCCTTAGGTTAGGATATATATCGCTGTAGAAGTTTATAATGTCCCAACCGAGACGTACGGGACGACAGGAACGGGATTCTGTAAAACATTACCAGCGAGGGGCTAGATGGGTTAGGTTAGGTTGTGATACGTTATAGACATACATAATGTTCCCACCGATAAGTAGGGGCCGATATGCCAGGAATGTTGTAAAATACTGCATCCGAGATGATAGCCTGCCTTAGATTAGGATATATAACGCTATAGACATATATAATATCCCAACCGAGATGTACGGGACGACACGAACGGGATTCTGTAAAACATTACCAGCGAGGGGCTAGATGTGTTAGGTTAGGTTATATTACGTTATAGACGAATATAATGTTCCCCCCGAGAAGTAGAGGCCGATACGCCAGGAATGTTGTAAAATACTACATCCGAGATGTTAGCCTGCCTTACGTTAGGATATATATCGCTGTAGACGTTTATAATGTCCCAACCGTGACGTATGGGACGACGGGAACGGGATTCTGTAAAACATTACCAGCGAGGGGCTAGATGTGATAGGTTAGGTTTTATTACGTTATAGACGAATATAATGTTCCCCCCGAGAAGTAGAGCCGATACGCCAGGAATGGCGTAAAATACTGCATCCGAGATGTTAGCCTGCCTTAAGTTAGGATATATATCGCTGTAGACGTTTATAATGTCCCAACAGAGACGTACGGGACGACACGAACGGGATTCTGTAAAACATTACCAGCGAGGGGCTAGATGGGTTAGGTTAGTATGTGAACCGTTATAGACGTATATAACGTTCCCACCGAGAAGTAGGGGCCGATACGCCAGGAATGTTGTAAAATACTACATCCGAGATGATAGCCTGCCTCAGGTTAGGATATATAACGCTATAGACGTATATAATATTCCAACCGAGATGTACGGGACGTAACGAGCGGGATTCTGTAAAACATTACCAGCGAGGGGCTAGATTTGTTAGGTGAGGTTATATTACGTTATAGACCTATATAATGTTCCCACCGACAAGTAGGGGCCGATACGCCAGGAATGTTGTTAAATTCTACATCCGAGATGATAGCCTGCCTTAGGTTAGGATATATAACGCTGTAGACGTACACAATGTCCCAACCGAGACGTACGGGACGGCACGAACGGGATTCTGTAAAACATTACCAGCGAGGGGCTGGACGGGTTAGGTTAGGTTGTGATACGTTATAGACTTATATAATGTTCCCACCGAGATGTAGGGGCCGATACGCCAGGCATGTTGTAAAATACTGCATCCGAGATGATAGCCTGCCTTAGGTTAGGATATATATCACTGTAGAAGTTTATAATGTCCCAACCGAGACGTACGGGACGACAGGAACGGGATTCTGTAAAACATTACCAGCGAGGGGCTAGATGGGTTAGATTAGGTTGTGATACGTTATAGACGTATATAATGTTCCCTCCGAGAAGTAGGGGCCGATATGCCAGGAGTGTTGTAAAATACCGCATCCGAGATGATGGCCTGCCTTAGGTTAGGATATATATCGCTGTAGAAGTTAATAATGTCCCAACCGAGACGTACGGGACGACAGGAACGGGATTCTGTAACACATTACCACCGAGGGGCTTGATGTGTTAGGTTCGGTTATATTACGTTATAGACCTATATAATTTTCCCACCGAGAAGTAGGGGCCGATACGACAGGAATGTTGTAAAATACTACAACCGAGATGTTAGACTGCCTTACGTTAGGATATATATCGCTGTAGACGTTTATAATGTCCCAACCGAGACGTACGGGACGACAGGAACGGGATTCTGTAAAACATTACCTGCGAGGGGTAAGATGGGTTAGGTTAGGTTGTGATACGTTATAGACGTATATAATGTTCCCACCGATGAGTAGGGGCCGATATGCCAGGAATGTTGTAAAATACTGCATCCGAGATGATGGCCTGCCTTAGGTTAGGATATATAACGTTATAGACGTATATAATATCCCAGTCGAGACGTACGGAATGACACGAACGCGATTCTGTAAAATATTACCAGCGAGGGGCTAGATGGGTTAGGTTAGGTTATGTTACGTTATAGACGTGTACAATGTTCCCACCGAGAAGTAGAGCCGATACGCCAGGAATGGCGTAAAATACTGCATCCGAGATGATAGCCTGCCTTAAGTTAGGATATATAACGCTGTAGACGTATATAATGTCCCAACCGAGACGTACGGGACGACACGAACCGGATTCTGTAAAACATTACCAGTGAGGGGCTAGATGTGTTAGGTTAGGTTATATTACGTTATAGACGAATATAATGTTTCCCCCGAGAAGTAGAGCCGATACGCCAGGAATGGCGTATAATACTGCATCCGAGATGTTAGGCTGCCTTAGGTTAGGATATATAACGCTGTAGACGTACACAATGTCCCAACCGAGACGTACGGGACGGCACGAACGGGATTCTGTAAAACATTACCAGCGAGGGGCTGGACGGGTTAGGTTAGGTTGTGATACGTTATAGACGTATATAATGTTCCCACCGAGATGTAGGGGCCGATACGCCAGGCATGTTGTAAAATACTGCATCCGAGATGATAGCCTGCCTTAGGTTAGGATATATATCACTGTAGAAGTTTGTAATGTCCCAACCGAGACGTACGGGACGACAGGAACGGGATTCTGTAAAACATTACCAGCGAGGGGCTAGATGGGTTAGATTAGGTTGTGATACGTTATAGACGTATATAATGTTCCCTCCAAGAAGTAGGGGCCGATATGCCAGGAGTGTTGTAAAATACCGCATCCGAGATGATGGCCTGCCTTAGGTTAGGATATATATCGCTGTAGAAGTTTATAATGTCCCAACCGAGACGTACGGGACGACAGCAACGGGATTCTGTAAAACATTACCAGCGAGGGGCTAGATTTGTTAGGTGAGGTTATATTACGTTATAGACCTATATAATGTTCCCACCGCGAAGTAGGGGCCGATACGTCAGGAATGTTGTTAAATTCTACATCCGAGATGATAGCCTGCCTTAGGTTAGGATATATAACGCTATAGACGTATATAATATCCCAACCGAGATGTACGGGACTACACGAACGGGATTCTGTAAAACATTACCAGCGAGGGGCTAGATGTGTTAGGTTAGGTTATATTACGTTATAGACGAATATAATGTTCCTCCCGAGATGTAGGGCCGATACGCCAGGAATGGCGTAAAATACTGCATCCGAGATGTTAGGCTGCCTTAGGTTAGGATATATAACGCTGTAGACGTACACAATGTCCCAACCGAGACGTACGGGACGACAGGAACGGGATTCTGTAAAACATTACCAGCGAGGGGCTAGATGGGTTAGATTAGGTTGTGATACGTTATAGACGTATATAATGTTCCCACCGAGAAGTAGGGGCCGATATGCCAGGAATGTTGTAAAATACCGCATCCGAGATGATGGCCTGCCTTAGGTTAGGATATATATCGCTGTAGAAGTTTATAATGTCCCAACCGAGACGTACGGGACGACAGGAACGGGATTCTGTAAAACATTACCAGCGAGGGGCTAGATGGGTTAGGTTAGGTTGTGATACGTTATAGACATATATAATGTTCCCACCGATAAGTAGGGGCCGATATGCCAGGAATGTTGTAAAATACTGCATCCGAGATGATGGCCTGCCTTAGGTTAGGATATATAACGCTATAGACGTATATAATATCCCAGTCGAGACGTACGGAATGACACGAACGCGATTCTGTAAAATATTACCAGCGAGGGGCTAGATGGGTTAGGTTAGGTTATGTTACGTTATAGACGTGTACAATGTTCCCACCGAGAAGTAGAGCCGATACGCCAGGAATGGCGTAAAATACTGCATCCGAGATGATAGCCTGCCTTAAGTTAGGATATATAACGCTGTAGACGTATATAATGTCCCAACCGAGACGTACGGGACGACACGAACGGGATTCTGTAAAACATTACCAGCGAGGGGCTAGATGTGTTAGGTTAGGTTATATTACGTTATAGACGATTATAATGTTTCCCCAGAGAAGTAGAGCCGATACGCCAGGAATGGCGTATAATACTGCATCCGAGATGTTAGGCTGCCTTAGGTTAGGATATATAACGCTGTAGACGTACACAATGTCCCAACCGAGACGTACGGGACGGCATGAACGGGATTCTGTAAAACATTACCAGCGAGGGGCTGGACGGGTTAGGTTAGGTTGTGATACGTTATAGACGTATATAATGTTCCCACCGAGATGTAGGGGCCGATACGCCAGGCATGTTGTAAAATACTGCATCCGAGATGATAGCCTGCCTTAGGTTAGGATATATATCGCTGTAGAAGTTTATAATGTCCCAACCGAGACGTACGGGACGACAGGAACGGGATTCTGTAAAACATTACCAGCGAGGGGCTAGATGGGTTAGGTTAGGTTGTGATACGTTATAGACGTATAAAATGTTACCACCGATAATTAGGGGCCGATATGCCAGGAATGTTGTAAAATACTGCATCCGAGATGATAGCCTGCCTTAGATTAGGATATATAACGCTATAGACGTATATAATATCCCAACCGAGATGTACGGGACGACACGAACGGCATTCTGTAAAACATTACCAGCGACGAGCTAGGTAGGTTAGGTTAGGTTGTGATACGTTATAGACATATATAATGTTCCCACCGATAAGTAGGGGCCGATATGCCAGGAATGTTGTAAAATACTGCATCCGAGATGGTAGCCTGCCTTATATTAGGATCTATAACGCTATAGACGTATATAATATTCCAACCGAGATGTACGGGACGACACGAACGGGATTCTGTAAAACATTACCAGCGAGGGGCTAGATGTGATAGGTTAGGTTTTATTACTTTATAGACGAATATAATGTTCCCCCCGAGAAGTACAGCCGATACGCCAGGAATGGCGTAAAATACTGCATCCGAGATGTTAGCCTGCCTTAAGTTAGGATATATATCGCTGTAGACGTTTATAATGTCCCAACCGAGACGTACGGGACGACACGAACGGGATTCTGTAAAACAATACCAGCGAGGGGCTAGATGGGTTAGGTTAGTATGTGAACCGTTATAGACGTATATAATGTTCCCACCGAGAAGTAGGGGCCGATACGCCAGGAATGTTGTAAAATACTACATCCGAGATGATAGCCTGCCTCATTTTAGGATATATAACGCTATAGACGTATATAATATTCCAACCCAGATGTACGGGACGTAACGAGCGGGATTCTGTAAAACATTACCAGCGAGGGGCTAGATTTGTTAGGTGAGGTTATATTACGTTATAGACCTATATAATGTTTCCACCGCGAAGTAGGGGCCGATACGTCAGGAATGTTGTTAAATTCTACATCCGAGATGATAGCCTGCCTTAGGTTAGGATATATAACGCTATAGACGTATATAATATCCCAACCGAGATGTACGGGACTACACGAACGGGATTCTGTAAAACATTACCAGCGAGGGGCTAGATGTGTTAGGTTAGGTTATATTACGTTATAGACGAATATAAAGTTCCTCCCGAGAAGTAGGGCCGATACGCCAGGAATAGCGTAAAATACTGCATCCGAGATGTTAGGCAGCCTTAGGTTAGGATATATAACGCTGTAGACGTACACAATGTCCCAACCGAGACGTACGGGACGACAGGAACGGGATTCTGTAAAACATTACCAGCGAGGGGCTAGATGGGTTAGATTAGGTTGTGATACGTTATAGACGTATATAATGTTCCCACCGAGAAGTAGGGGCCGATATGCCAGGAATGTTGTAAAATACCGCATCCGAGATGATGGCCTGCCTTAGGTTAGGATATATATCGCTGTAGAAGTTTATAATGTCCCAACCGAGACGTACGGGACGACAGGAACGGGATTCTGTAAAACATTACCAGCGAGGGGCTAGATGGGTTAGGTTAGGTTGTGATACGTTATAGACATATATAATGTTCCCACCGATAAGTAGGGGCCGATATGCCAGGAATGTTGTAAAATACTGCATCCGAGATGATGGCCTGCCTTAGGTTAGGATATATAACGCTATAGACGTATATAATATCCCAGTCGAGACGTACGGAATGACACGAACGCGATTCTGTAAAATATTACCAGCGAGGGGCTAGATGGGTTAGGTTAGGTTATGTTACGTTATAGACGTGTACAATGTTCCCACCGAGAAGTAGAGCCGATACGCCAGGAATGGCGTAAAATACTGCATCCGAGATGATAGCCTGCCTTAAGTTAGGATATATAACGCTGTAGACGTATATAATGTCCCAACCGAGACGTACGGGACGACACGAACGGGATTCTGTAAAACATTACCAGCGAGGGGCTAGATGTGTTAGGTTAGGTTATATTACGTTATAGACGATTATAATGTTTCCCCCGAGAAGTAGAGCCGATACGCCAGGAATGGCGTATAATACTGCATCCGAGATGTTAGGCTGCCTTAGGTTAGGATATATAACGCTGTAGACGTACACAATGTCCCAACCGAGACGTACGGGACGGCATGAACGGGATTCTGTAAAACATTACCAGCGAGGGGCTGGACGGGTTAGGTTAGGTTGTGATACGTTATAGACGTATATAATGTTCCCACCGAGATGTAGGGGCCGATACGCCAGGCATGTTGTAAAATACTGCATCCGAGATGATAGCCTGCCTTAGGTTAGGATATATATCGCTGTAGAAGTTTATAATGTCCCAACCGAGACGTACGGGACTACAGGAACGGGATTCTGTAAAACATTACCAGCGAGGGGCTAGATGGGTTAGGTTAGGTTGTGATACGTTATAGACGTATAAAATGTTACCACCGATAATTAGGGGCCGATATGCCAGGAATGTTGTAAAATACTGCATCCGAGATGATAGCCTGCCTTAGATTAGGATATATAACGCTATAGACGTATATAATATCCCAACCGAGATGTACGGGACGACACGAACGGGATTCTGTAAAACATTACCAGCGACGAGCTAGGTGGGTTAGGTTAGGTTGTGATACGTTATAGACATATATAATGTTCCCACCGATAAGTAGGGGCCGATATGCCAGGAATGTTGTAAAATACTGCATCCGAGATGGTAGCCTGCCTTATATTAGGATCTATAACGCTATAGACGTATATAATATTCCAACCGAGATGTACGGGACGACACGAACGGGATTCTGTAAAACATTACCAGCGAGGGGCTAGATGTGATAGGTTAGGTTTTATTACTTTATAGACGAATATAATGTTCCCCCCGAGAAGTAGAGCCGATACGCCAGGAATGGCGTATAATACTGCATCCGAGATGTTAGGCTGCCTTAGGTTAGGATATATAACGCTGTAGACGTACACAATGTCCCAACCGAGACGTACGGGACGTCACGAACGGGATTCTGTAAAACATTACCAGCGAGGGGCTGGACGGGTTAGGTTAGGTTGTGATACGTTATAGACGTATATAATGTTCCCACCGAGATGTAGGGGCCGATACGCCAGGCATGTTGTAAAATACTGCATCCGAGATGATAGCGTGCCTTAGGTTAGGATATATATCACTGTAGAAGTTTGTAATGTCCCAACCGAGACGTACGGGACGACAGGAACGGGATTCTGTAAAACATTACCAGCGAGGGGCTAGATGGGTTAGATTAGGTTGTGATACGTTATAGACGTATATAATGTTCCCACCGAGAAGTAGGGGCCGATATGCCAGGAATGTTGTAAAGTACCGCATCCGAGATGATGGCCTGCCTTGGGTTAGGATATATATCGCTGTAGAAGTTTATAATGTCCCAACCGAGACGTACGGGACGACAGGAACGGGATTCTGTAACACATTACCAGCGAGGGGCTAGATGTGTTAGGTTCGGTTATATTACGATATAGACCTATATAATGTTCCCACCGATAAGTAGGGGCCGATATGCCAGGAATGTTGTAAAATACTGCATCCGAGATGATGGCCTGCCTTAGGTTAGGATATATAACGCTATAGACGTATATAATATCCCAGTCGAGACGTACGGAATGACACGAACGCGATTCTGTAAAATATTACCAGCGAGGGGCTAGATGGGTTAGGTTAGGTTATGTTACGTTATAGACGTGTACAATGTTCCCACCGAGAAGTAGAGCCGATACGCCAGGAATGGCGTAAAATACTGCATCCGAGATGATAGCCTGCCTTAAGTTAGGATATATAACGCTGTAGACGTATATAATGTCCCAACCGAGACGTACGGGACGACACGAACGGGATTCTGTAAAACATTACCAGCGAGGGGCTAGATGTGTTAGGTTAGGTTATATTACGTTATAGACGATTATAATGTTTCCCCCGAGAAGTAGAGCCGATACGCCAGGAATGGCGTATAATACTGCATCCGAGATGTTAGGCTGCCTTAGGTTAGGATATATAACGCTGTAGACGTACACAATGTCCCAACCGAGACGTACGGGACGGCATGAACGGGATTCTGTAAAACATTACCAGCGAGGGGCTGGACGGGTTAGGTTAGGTTGTGATACGTTATAGACGTATATAATGTTCCCACCGAGATGTAGGGGCCGATACGCCAGGCATGTTGTAAAATACTGCATCCGAGATGATAGCCTGCCTTAGGTTAGGATATATATCGCTGTAGAAGTTTATAATGTCCCAACCGAGACGTACGGGACTACAGGAACGGGATTCTGTAAAACATTACCAGCGAGGGGCTAGATGGGTTAGGTTAGGTTGTGATACGTTATAGACGTATAAAATGTTACCACCGATAATTAGGGGCCGATATGCCAGGAATGTTGTAAAATACTGCATCCGAGATGATAGCCTGCCTTAGATTAGGATATATAACGCTATAGACGTATATAATATCCCAACCGAGATGTACGGGACGACACGAACGGGATTCTGTAAAACATTACCAGCGACGAGCTAGGTGGGTTAGGTTAGGTTGTGATACGTTATAGACATATATAATGTTCCCACCGATAAGTAGGGGCCGATATGCCAGGAATGTTGTAAAATACTGCATCCGAGATGGTAGCCTGCCTTATATTAGGATCTATAACGCTATAGACGTATATAATATTCCAACCGAGATGTACGGGACGACACGAACGGGATTCTGTAAAACATTACCAGCGAGGGGCTAGATGTGATAGGTTAGGTTTTATTACTTTATAGACGAATATAATGTTCCCCCCGAGAAGTAGAGCCGATACGCTAGGAATGGCGTAAAATACTGCATCCGAGATGTTAGCCTGCCTTAAGTTAGGATATATATCGCTGTAGACGTTTATAATGTCCCAACCGAGACGTACGGGACGACACGAACGGGATTCTGTAAAACATTACCAGCGAGGGGCTAGATGGGTTAGGTTAGTATGTGAACCGTTATAGACGTATATAATGTTCCCACCGAGAAGTAGGGGCCGATACGCCAGGAATGTTGTAAAATACTACATCCGAGATGATAGCCTACCTCAGGTTAGGATATATAACGCTATAGACGTATATAATATTCCAACCGAGATCTACGGGACGTAACGAGCGGGATTCTGTAAAACATTACCAGCGAGGGGCTAGATTTGTTAGGTGAGGTTATATTACGTTACAGACCTATATAATGTTCCCACCGAGAAGTAGGGGCCGATACGCCAGGAATGTTGTAAAATTCTACATCCGAGATGATAGCCTGCCTTAGGTTAGGATATATAACGCTATAGACGTATATAATATCCCAACCGAGATGTACGGGACGACACGAACGGGATTCTGTAAAACATGACCAGCGAGGGGCTAGATGTGTTAGGTTAGGTTATATTACGTTATAGACGAATATAATGTTCCCACCGAGAAGTAGGGGCCGATATGCCAGGAATGTTGTAAAATACCGCATCCGAGATGATGGCCCGCCTTAGGTTAGGATATATATCGCTGTAGAAGTTTATAATGTCCCAACCGAGACGTACGGGACGACAGGAACGGGATTCTGTAACACATTACCAGCAAGGGGCTAGATGTGTTAGGTTCGGTTATATTACGTTATAGACCTATATAATGTTCCCACCGAGAAGTAGGGGCCGATACGACAGGAATGTTGTACAATACTACAACCGAGATGTTAGACTGCCTTACGTTAGGATATATATCGCTGTAGACGTTTATAATGTCCCAACCGAGACGTACGGGACGACAGGAACGGGATTCTGTAAAACATTACCAGCGAGGGGCTAGATGGGTTAGGTTAGGTTATATTACGTTATAGACGAATATAATGTTCCCCCCGAGAAGTAGAGGCTGATACGCCAGGATTGTTGTAAAATACTACATCCGAGATGTTAGCCTGCCTTACGTTAGGATATATATTGCTGTAGACGTTTATAATGTCCCAACCGAGACGTACGGGACGACAGGAACGGGATTCTGTAAATCATTACGAGCGAGGGGCTAGATGTGTTAGGTTAGGTTATATTCCGTTATAGACGAATATAATGTTCCCCCCCGAGAAGTAGAGCCGATACGCCAGGAATGGCGTAAAATACTGCATCCGAGATATTAGCCTGCCTTAAGTTAGGATATGTATCGCTGTAGACGTTTATAATGTCCCAACCGAGACGTACGGGACGACACGAACGGGATTCTGTAAAACATTACCAGCGAGGGGCTAGATGTGTTAGGTTAGGTTATATTACGTTATAGACCTATATAATGTTCGCACCGAGAAGTAGGGGCCGATACGCCAGGAATGTTGTAAAATACTACATCCGAGATGATAGCCTGCCTTAGGTTAGGATATATAACGCTATAGACGTATATAATATTCCAACCGAGATGTACGGGACGTCACGGGCGGGATTCTGTAAAACATTACCAGCGAGGGGCTAGATGAGTTAGGTTAGGTTATATTACGTTATAGACCTATATAATGTTCCCACCGAGAAGTAGGGGCCGATACGCCAGGAATGTTTTAAAATACTACAACCGAGATGTTAGACTGCCTTACGTTAGGATATATATCGCTGTAGATGTTTATAATGTCCCAACCGAGACGTACGGGACGACAGGAACGGGATTCTGTAAAACATTACCAGCGAGGGGCTAGATGGGTTAGGTTAGGTTGTGATACGTTATAGACATATATAATGTTCCCACCGATAAGTAGGGGCCGATGTGCCAGGAATGTTGTAAAATACTGCATCCGAGATGATAGCCTGCCTTAGATTAGGATATATAACGCTATAGACGTATATAATATCCCAACCGAGATGTGCGGGACGTCACGAACGGGATTCTGTAAAACATTACCAGCGAGGGGCTAAATGTGTTAGGTTAGGTTATATTACGTTATAGACGAATATAATGTTCCCACCGAGAAGTAGGGGCCGATACGCCAGGAATGTTGTAAAATACTACATCCGAGATGTTAGCCTGCCTTACGTTAAGATATATATCGCTGTAGACGTATATAACGTCCCAACCGAGACGTACGGGACGAAACGAACGGGATTCTGTAAAACATTGCCAGCGAGGGGCTAGATGGGTTAGGTTAGTTTGTGATACGTTATAAACGTATATAATGTTCCCACCGAGAAGTAGGGGCCGATACGCCAGGCATGTTGTAAAATACTGCATCCGAGATGATAGCCTGCATTAGATTAGGATATATAACGCTATAGACGTATATAATATCCCAACCGAGATGTACGGGACGTCACGAACGGGATTCTGTAAAACATTACCAGCGAGGGGCTAGATGGGTTAGGTTAGGTTGTGATACGTTATAGACATATATAATGTTCCCACCGATAATTAGGGGCCGATATGCCACGAATGTTGTAAAACACTGCGTTCGAGATGATAGCCTGCCTTAGATTAGGATATATAACGCTATAGACGTATATAATATCCCAACCGAGATGTACGGGACGACACGAACGGGATTCTGTAAAACATTACCAGCGACGGGCTAGGTGGGTTAGGTTAGGTTGTGATACGTTATAGACATATATAATGTTCCCACCGATAAGTAGGGGCCGATATGCCAGGAATGTTGTAAAATACTGCATCCGAGATGATAGCCTGCCTTACGTTAGGATATATATCGCTGTAGACGTTTATAATGTCCCAACCGAGACGTACGGGACGACAGGAACGGGATTCTGTAAAACATTACCAGCGAGGGGCTAGATGTGATAGGTTAGGTTTTATTACGTTATAGACGAATATAATGTTCCCCCCGAGAAGTAGAGCCGATACGCCAGGAATGGCGTAAAATACTGCATCCGAGATGTTAGCCTGCCTTAAATTAGGATATATATCGCTGTAGACGTTTATAATGTCCCAACCGAGACGTACGGGACGACAGGAACGGGATTCTGTAAAACATTACCAGCGAGGGGCTAGATGTGATAGGTTAGGTTTTATTACGTTATAGACGAATATAATGTTCCCCCCGAGAAGTAGAGGCTGATACGCCAGGATTGTTGTAAAATACTACATCCGAGATGTTAGCCTGCCTTACGTTAGGATATATATCGCTGTAGACGTTTATAATGTCCCAACCGAGACGTACGGGACGACAGGAACGGGATTCTGTAAAACATTACGAGCGAGGGGCTAGATGTGTTAGGTTAGGTTATATTACGTTATAGACGAATATAATGTTCCCCCCGAGAAGTAGAGCCGATACGCCAGGAATGGCGTAAAATACTGCATCCGAGATGGTAGCCTGCCTTAAGTTAGGATATATAACGCTGTAGACGTATATAATGTCCCAAACGAGACGTACCGGACGACAGGAACGGGATTCTGTAAAACATTACCAGCGAGGGGCTAGATGCGTTATGTTAGGTTATATATCGTTATAGACGAATATAATGTTTCCCCCGAGAAGTAGAGCCGATACGCCAGGAATGGCGTATAATACTGCATCCGAGATGTTAGGCTGCCTTAGGTTAGGATATATAACGCTGTAGACGTACACAATGTCCCAACCGAGACGTACGGGACGTCACGAACGGGATTCTGTAAAACATTACCAGCGAGGGGCTGGACGGGTTAGGTTAGGTTGTGATACGTTATAGACGTATATAATGTTCCCACCGAGATGTAGGGGCCGATACGCCAGGCATGTTGTAAAATACTGCATCCGAGATGATAGCGTGCCTTAGGTTAGGATATATATCACTGTAGAAGTTTGTAATGTCCCAACCGAGACGTACGGGACGACAGGAACGGGATTCTGTAAAACATTACCAGCGAGGGGCTAGATGGGTTAGATTAGGTTGTGATACGTTATAGACGTATATAATGTTCCCACCGAGAAGTAGGGGCCGATATGCCAGGAATGTTGTAAAGTACCGCATCCGAGATGATGGCCTGCCTTGGGTTAGGATATATATCGCTGTAGAAGTTTATAATGTCCCAACCGAGACGTACGGGACGACAGGAACGGGATTCTGTAACACATTACCAGCGAGGGGCTAGATGTGTTAGGTTCGGTTATATTACGATATAGACCTATATAATGTTCCCACCGAGAAGTAGGGGCCGATATGCCAGGAATGTTGTAAAATACCGCATCCGAGATGATGGCCTGCCTTAGGTTAGGATATATATCGCTGTAGAAGTTTATAATGTCCCAACCGAGACGTACGGGACGACAGGAACGGGATTCTGTAACACATTACCAGCGAGGGGCTAGATGGGTTAGGTTAGGTTGTGATGCGTTATAGACATATATAATGTTCCCACCGATAAGTAGGGGCCGATATGCCAGGAATGTTGTAAAATACTGCATCCGAGATGATGGCCTGCCTTAGGTTAGGATATATAACGTTATAGACGTATATAATATCCCAGTCGAGACGTACGGAATGACACGAACGCGATTCTGTAAAATATTACCAGCGAGGGGCTAGATGGGTTAGGTTAGGTTATGTTACGTTATAGACGTGTACAATGTTCCCACCGAGAAGTAGAGCCGATACGCCAGGAATGGCGTAAAATACTGCATCCGAGATGATAGCCTGCCTTAAGTTAGGATATATAACGCTGTAGACGTATATAGTGTCCCAACCGAGACGTACGGGACGACACGAACGGGATTCTGTAAAACATTACCAGCGAGGGGCTAGATGTGTTATGTTAGGTTATATATCGTTATAGACGAATATAATGTTCCCCCCGAGAAGTAGGGCCGATACGCCAGGAATGGCGTAAAATACTGCATCCGAGATGTTAGGCTGCCTTAGGTTAGGATATATAACGCTGTAGACGTACACAATGTCCCAACCGAGACGTACGGGACGACAGGAACGGGATTCTGTAAAACATTACCAGCGAGGGGCTAGATGGGTTAGATTAGGTTGTGATACGTTATGGACGTATATAATGTTCCCACCGAGAAGTAGGGGCCAATATGCCAGGAATGTTGTAAAATACCGCATCCGAGATGATGGCCTGCCTTAGGTTAGGATATATATCGCTGTAGAAGTTTATAATGTCCCAACCGAGACGTACGGGACGACAGGAACGGGATTCTGTAACACATTACCAGCGAGGGGCTAGATGTGTTAGGTTCGGTTATATTACGTTATAGACCTATATAATGTTCCCACCGAGAAGTAGGGGCCGATACGACAGGAATGTTGTAAAATACTACAACCGAGATGTTAGACTGCCTTACGTTAGGATATATATCGCTGTAGACGTTTATAATGTCCCAACCGAGACGTACGGGACGACAGGAACGGGATTCTGTAAAACATTACCAGCGAGGGGCTAGATGGGTTAGGTTAGGTTGTGATACGTTATAGACATATATAATGTTCCCACCGATAAGTAGGGGCCGATATGCCAGGAATGTTGTAAAATACTGCATCCGAGATGATGGCCTGCCTTAGGTTAGGATATATAACGTTATAGACGTATATAATATCCCAGTCGAGACGTACGGAATGAAACGAACGCGATTCTGTAAAACATTACCAGCGAGGGGCTAGATGGGTTAGGTTAGGTTATGTTACGTTATAGACGTGTACAATGTTCCCACCGAGAAGTAGAGCCGATACGCCAGGAATGGCGTAAAATACTGCATCCGAGATGATAGCCTGCCTTAAGTTAGGATATATAACGCTGTAGACGTATATAATGTCCCAACCGAGACGTACGGGACGACACGAACGGGATTCTGTAAAACATTACCAGCGAGGGGCTAGATGTGTTATGTTAGGTTATATATCGTTATAGACGAATATAATGTTCCCCCCGAGAAGTAGGGCCGATACGCCAGGAATGGCGTAAAATACTGCATCCGAGATGTTAGGCTGCCTTAGGTTAGGACATATAACGCTGTAGACGTACACAATGTCCCAACCGAGACGTACGGGACGACAGGAACGGGATTCTGTAAAACATTACCAGCGAGGGGCTAGATGGGTTAGATTAGGTTGTGATACGTTATAGACGTATATAATGTTCCCACCGAGAAGTAGCGGCCGATATGCCAGGAATGTTGTAAAATACCGCATCCGAGATGATGGCCTGCCTTAGGTTAGGATATATATCGCTGTAGAAGTTTATAATGTCCCAACCGAGACGTACGGGACGACAGGAACGGGATTCTATAACACATTACCAGCGAGGGGCTAGATGTGTTAGGTTCGATTATATTACGTTATAGACCTATATAATGTTCCCACCGAGAAGTAGGGGCCGATACGACAGGAATGTTGTAAAATACTACAACCGAGATGTTAGACTGCCTTACGTTAGGATATATATCGCTGTAGACGTTTATAATGTCCCAACCGAGACGTACGGGACGACAGGAACGGAATTCTGTAAAACATTACCAGCGAGGGGCTAGATGGGTTAGGTTAGGTTGTGATACGTTATAGACATATATAATGTTCCCACCGATAAGTAGGGGCCGATATGCCAGGAATGTTGTAAAATACTGCATCCGAGATGATGGCCTGCCTTAGGTTAGGATATATAACGTTATAGACGTATATAATATCCCAACCGAGATGTACGGGACGTCACGAACGGGATTCTGTAAAACGTTACCAGCGAGGGGCTAGATGGGTTAGGTTAGGTTGTGATACGTTATAGACATATATAATGTTCCCACCGATAATTAGGGGCCGATATGCCAGGAATGTTGTAAAATACTGCATCCGAGATGATGGCCTGCCTTAGGTTAGGATATATAACGTTATAGACGTATATAATATCCCAGTCGAGACGTACGGAATGAAACGAACGCGATTCTGTAAAACGTTACCAGCGAGGGGCTAGATGGGTTAGGTTAGGTTATGTTACGTTATAGACGTGTACAATGTTCCCACCGAGAAGTAGAGCCGATACGCCAGGAATGGCGTAAAATACTGCATCCGAGATGATAGCCTGCCTTAAGTTAGGATATATAACGCTGTAGACGTATATAATGTCCCAACCGAGACGTACGGGACGACACGAACGGGATTCTGTAAAACATTACCAGCGCGGGGCTAGATGTGTTATGTTAGGTTATATATCGTTATCGACGAATATAATGTTCCCCCCGAGAAGTAGGGCCGATACGCCAGGAATGGCGTAAAATACTGCATCCGAGATGTTAGGCTGCCTTAGGTTAGGATATATAACGCTGTAGACGTACACAATGTCCCAACCGAGACGTACGGGACGACAGGAACGGGATTCTGTAAAACATTACCAGCGAGGGGCTAGATGGGTTAGGTTAGGTTGTGATACGTTACAGACGTATATAATGTTCCCACCGATAAG
Organism: Xylocopa violacea; assembly: GCA_963969225.1. Lineage (NCBI taxonomy): Eukaryota > Metazoa > Arthropoda > Insecta > Hymenoptera > Apidae > Xylocopa > Xylocopa violacea. The sequence goes on along the minus strand of CAXAJV010000100.1, from coordinate 81,756 downwards.
TATGGGCCGATATGCCAGGAATGTTGTAAAATACTGCATCCGAGATGATAGCCTGCCTTAGATTAGGATATATAACGCTATAGACGTATATAATATCCCAACCGAGATGTACGGGACGTCACGAACGGGATTCTGTAAAACATTACCAGCGAGGGGCTAGAGGAGTTAGGTTAGGTTATATTACGTTATAGACCTATATAATGTTCCCACCGAGAAGTAGGGGCCGATACGCCAGGAATGTTGTAAAATTCTACATCCGAGATGATAGCCTGCCTTAGGTAAGGATATATAACGCTATAGACGTATATAATATCCCAACCGAGATGTACGGGACGACACGAACGGGATTCTGTAAAACATTACCAGCGAGGGGCTAGATGTGTTATGTTAGGTTATATATCGTTATAGACGAATATAATGTTCCCCCCGAGAAGTAGGGCCGATACGCCAGGAATGGCGTAAAATACTGCATCCGAGATGCTAGGCTGCCTTAGGTTAGGATATATAACGCTGTAGACGTACACAATGTCCCAACCGAGACGTACGGGACGACAGGAACGGGATTCTGTAAAACATTACCAGCGAGGGGCTAGATGTGTTATGTTAGGTTATATATCGTTATAGACGAATATAATGTTCCCCCCGAGAAGTAGGGCCGATACGCCAGGAATGGCGTAAAATACTGCATCCGAGATGTTAGGCTGCCTTAGGTTAGGACATATAACGCTGTAGACGTACACAATGTCCCAACCGAGACGTACGGGACGACAGGAACGGGATTCTGTAAAACATTACCAGCGAGGGGCTAGATGGGTTAGATTAGGTTGTGATACGTTATAGACGTGTATAATGTTCCCACCGAGAAGTAGGGGCCGATATGCCAGGAATGTTGTAAAATACCGCATCCGAGATGATGGCCTGCCTTAGGTTAGGATATATATCGCTGTAGAAGTTTACAATGTCCCAACCGAGGCGTACGGGACGACAGGAACGGGATTCTGTAAAACATTACCAGCGAGGGGCTAGATGTTAGGTTCGGTTATATTACGTTATAGACCTATATAATGTTCCCACCGAGAAGTAGGGGCCGATACGCCAGGAATGTTGTAAAATACTACATCCGAGATGTTAAACTGCCTTACGTTAGGATATATATCGCTGTAGACGTTTATAATGTCCCAACCGAGACGTACGGGACGACAGGAACGGGATTCTGTAAAACATTACCAGCGAGGGGCTAGATGGGTTAGGTTAGGTTGTGATGCGTTATAGACATATATAATGTTCCCACCGATAAGTAGGGGCCGATATGCCAGGAATGTTGTAAAATACTGCATCCGAGATGATGGCCTGCCTTAGGTTAGGATATATAACGTTATAGACGTATATAATATCCCAGTCGAGACGTACGGAATGACACGAACGCGATTCTGTAAAATATTACCAGCGAGGGGCTAGATGGGTTAGGTTAGGTTATGTTACGTTATAGACGTGTACAATGTTCCCACCGAGAAGTAGAGCCGATACGCCAGGAATGGCGTAAAATACTGCATCCGAGATGATAGCCTGCCTTAAGTTAGGATATATAACGCTGTAGACGTATATAGTGTCCCAACCGAGACGTACGGGACGACACGAACGGGATTCTGTAAAACATTACCAGCGAGGGGCTAGATGTGTTATGTTAGGTTATATATCGTTATAGACGAATATAATGTTCCCCCCGAGAAGTAGGGCCGATACGCCAGGAATGGCGTAAAATACTGCATCCGAGATGTTAGGCTGCCTTAGGTTAGGATATATAACGCTGTAGACGTACACAATGTCCCAACCGAGACGTACGGGACGACAGGAACGGGATTCTGTAAAACATTACCAGCGAGGGGCTAGATGGGTTAGATTAGGTTGTGATACGTTATGGACGTATATAATGTTCCCACCGAGAAGTAGGGGCCAATATGCCAGGAATGTTGTAAAATACCGCATCCGAGATGATGGCCTGCCTTAGGTTAGGATATATATCGCTGTAGAAGTTTATAATGTCCCAACCGAGACGTACGGGACGACAGGAACGGGATTCTGTAACACATTACCAGCGAGGGGCTAGATGTGTTAGGTTCGGTTATATTACGTTATAGACCTATATAATGTTCCCACCGAGAAGTAGGGGCCGATACGACAGGAATGTTGTAAAATACTACAACCGAGATGTTAGACTGCCTTACGTTAGGATATATATCGCTGTAGACGTTTATAATGTCCCAACCGAGACGTACGGGACGACAGGAACGGGATTCTGTAAAACATTACCAGCGAGGGGCTAGATGGGTTAGGTTAGGTTGTGATACGTTATAGACATATATAATGTTCCCACCGATAAGTAGGGGCCGATATGCCAGGAATGTTGTAAAATACTGCATCCGAGATGATGGCCTGCCTTAGGTTAGGATATATAACGTTATAGACGTATATAATATCCCAGTCGAGACGTACGGAATGAAACGAACGCGATTCTGTAAAACATTACCAGCGAGGGGCTAGATGGGTTAGGTTAGGTTATGTTACGTTATAGACGTGTACAATGTTCCCACCGAGAAGTAGAGCCGATACGCCAGGAATGGCGTAAAATACTGCATCCGAGATGATAGCCTGCCTTAAGTTAGGATATATAACGCTGTAGACGTATATAATGTCCCAACCGAGACGTACGGGACGACACGAACGGGATTCTGTAAAACATTACCAGCGAGGGGCTAGATGTGTTATGTTAGGTTATATATCGTTATAGACGAATATAATGTTCCCCCCGAGAAGTAGGGCCGATACGCCAGGAATGGCGTAAAATACTGCATCCGAGATGTTAGGCTGCCTTAGGTTAGGACATATAACGCTGTAGACGTACACAATGTCCCAACCGAGACGTACGGGACGACAGGAACGGGATTCTGTAAAACATTACCAGCGAGGGGCTAGATGGGTTAGATTAGGTTGTGATACGTTATAGACGTATATAATGTTCCCACCGAGAAGTAGCGGCCGATATGCCAGGAATGTTGTAAAATACCGCATCCGAGATGATGGCCTGCCTTAGGTTAGGATATATATCGCTGTAGAAGTTTATAATGTCCCAACCGAGACGTACGGGACGACAGGAACGGGATTCTATAACACATTACCAGCGAGGGGCTAGATGTGTTAGGTTCGATTATATTACGTTATAGACCTATATAATGTTCCCACCGAGAAGTAGGGGCCGATACGACAGGAATGTTGTAAAATACTACAACCGAGATGTTAGACTGCCTTACGTTAGGATATATATCGCTGTAGACGTTTATAATGTCCCAACCGAGACGTACGGGACGACAGGAACGGAATTCTGTAAAACATTACCAGCGAGGGGCTAGATGGGTTAGGTTAGGTTGTGATACGTTATAGACATATATAATGTTCCCACCGATAAGTAGGGGCCGATATGCCAGGAATGTTGTAAAATACTGCATCCGAGATGATGGCCTGCCTTAGGTTAGGATATATAACGTTATAGACGTATATAATATCCCAACCGAGATGTACGGGACGTCACGAACGGGATTCTGTAAAACGTTACCAGCGAGGGGCTAGATGGGTTAGGTTAGGTTGTGATACGTTATAGACATATATAATGTTCCCACCGATAATTAGGGGCCGATATGCCAGGAATGTTGTAAAATACTGCATCCGAGATGATGGCCTGCCTTAGGTTAGGATATATAACGTTATAGACGTATATAATATCCCAGTCGAGACGTACGGAATGAAACGAACGCGATTCTGTAAAACGTTACCAGCGAGGGGCTAGATGGGTTAGGTTAGGTTATGTTACGTTATAGACGTGTACAATGTTCCCACCGAGAAGTAGAGCCGATACGCCAGGAATGGCGTAAAATACTGCATCCGAGATGATAGCCTGCCTTAAGTTAGGATATATAACGCTGTAGACGTATATAATGTCCCAACCGAGACGTACGGGACGACACGAACGGGATTCTGTAAAACATTACCAGCGCGGGGCTAGATGTGTTATGTTAGGTTATATATCGTTATCGACGAATATAATGTTCCCCCCGAGAAGTAGGGCCGATACGCCAGGAATGGCGTAAAATACTGCATCCGAGATGTTAGGCTGCCTTAGGTTAGGATATATAACGCTGTAGACGTACACAATGTCCCAACCGAGACGTACGGGACGACAGGAACGGGATTCTGTAAAATATTACCAGCGAGGGGCTAGATGGGTTAGATTAGGTTGTGATACGTTACAGACGTATATAATGTTCCCACCGAGAAGTAGGGGCCGATATGCCAGGAATGTTGTAAAATACCGCATCCGAGATGATGGCCTGCCTTAGGTTAGGATATATATCGCTGTAGAAGTTTATAATGTCCCAACCGAGACGTACGGGACGACAGGAACGGGATTCTGTAACACATTACCAGCGAGGGGCTAGATGTGTTAGGTTCGATTATATTACGTTATAGACCTATATAATGTTCCCACCGAGAAGTAGGGGCCGATACGACAGGAATGTTGTAAAATACTACAACCGAGATGTTAGACTGCCTTACGTTAGGATATATATCGCTGTAGACGTTTATAATGTCCCAACCGAGACGTACGGAACGACAGGAACGGGATTCTGTAAAACATTACCAGCGAGGGGCTAGATGGGTTAGGTTAGGTTGTGGTACGTTATAGACATATATAATGTTCCCACCGATAAGTAGGGGCCGATATGCCAGGAATGTTGTAAAATACTGCATCCGAGATGATGGCCTGCCTTAGGTTAGGATATATAACGTTATAGACGTATATAATATCCCAGTCGAGACGTACGGAATGAAACGAACGCGATTCTGTAAAACATTACCAGCGAGGTGCTAGATGGGTTAGGTTAGGTTATGTTACGTTATAGACGTGTACAATGTTCCCACCGAGAAGTAGAGCCGATACGCCAGGAATGGCGTAAAATACTGCATCCGAGATGATAGCCTGCCTTAAGTTAGGATATATAACGCTGTAGACGTATATAATGTCCCAACCGAGACATACGGGACGACACGAACGGGATTCTGTAAAACATTACCAGCGAGGGGCTAGATGTGTTATGTTAGGTTATATATCGTTATAGACGAATATAATGTTCCCCCCGAGAAGTAGGGCCGATACGCCAGGAATGGCGTAAAATACTGCATCCGAGATGTTAGGCTGCCTTAGGTTAGGACATATAACGCTGTAGACGTACACAATGTCCCAACCGAGACGTACGGGACGACAGGAACGGGATTCTGTAAAACATTACCAGCGAGGGGCTAGATGGGTTAGATTAGGTTGTGATACGTTATAGACGTATATAATGTTCCCACCGAGAAGTAGGGGCCGATATGCCAGGAATGTTGTAAAATACCGCATCCGAGATGATGGCCCGCCTTAGGTTAGGATATATATCGCTGTAGAAGTTTATAATGTCCCAACCGAGACGTACGGGACGACAGGAACGGGATTCTATAACACATTACCAGCGAGGGGCTAGATGTGTTAGGTTCGATTATATTACGTTATAGACCTATATAATGTTCCCACCGAGAAGTAGGGGCCGATACGACAGGAATGTTGTAAAATACTACAACCGAGATGTTAGACTGCCTTACGTTAGGATATATATCGCTGTAGACGTTTATAATGTCCCAACCGAGACGTACGGGACGACAGGAACGGAATTCTGTAAAACATTACCAGCGAGGGGCTAGATGGGTTAGGTTAGGTTGTGATACGTTATAGACATATATAATGTTCCCACCGATAAGTAGGGGCCGATATGCCAGGAATGTTGTAAAATACTGCATCCGAGATGATGGCCTGCCTTAGGTTAGGATATATAACGTTATAGACGTATATAATATCCCAACCGAGATGTACGGGACGTCACGAACGGGATTCTGTAAAACGTTACCAGCGAGGGGCTAGATGGGTTAGGTTAGGTTGTGATACGTTATAGACATATATAATGTTCCCACCGATAATTAGGGGCCGATATGCCAGGAATGTTGTAAAATACTGCATCCGAGATGATGGCCTGCCTTAGGTTAGGATATATAACGTTATAGACGTATATAATATCCCAGTCGAGACGTACGGAATGAAACGAACGCGATTCTGTAAAACGTTACCAGCGAGGGGCTAGATGGGTTAGGTTAGGTTATGTTACGTTATAGACGTGTACAATGTTCCCACCGAGAAGTAGAGCCGATACGCCAGGAATGGCGTAAAATACTGCATCCGAGATGATAGCCTGCCTTAAGTTAGGATATATAACGCTGTAGACGTATATAATGTCCCAACCGAGACGTACGGGACGACACGAACGGGATTCTGTAAAACATTACCAGCGAGGGGCTAGATGTGTTATGTTAGGTTATATATCGTTATCGACGAATATAATGTTCCCCCCGAGAAGTAGGGCCGATACGCCAGGAATGGCGTAAAATACTGCATCCGAGATGTTAGGCTGCCTTAGGTTAGGATATATAACGCTGTAGACGTACACAATGTCCCAACCGAGACGTACGGGACGACAGGAACGGGATTCTGTAAAACATTACCAGCGAGGGGCTAGATGGGTTAGATTAGGTTGTGATACGTTACAGACGTATATAATGTTCCCACCGAGAAGTAGGGGCCGATATGCCAGGAATGTTGTAAAATACCGCATCCGAGATGATGGCCTGCCTTAGGTTAGGATATATATCGCTGTAGAAGTTTATAATGTCCCAACCGAGACGTACGGGACGACAGGAACGGGATTCTGTAACACATTACCAGCGAGGGGCTAGATGTGTTAGGTTCGATTATATTACGTTATAGACCTATATAATGTTCCCACCGAGAAGTAGGGGCCGATACGACAGGAATGTTGTAAAATACTACAACCGAGATGTTAGACTGCCTTACGTTAGGATATATATCGCTGTAGACGTACACAATGTCCCAACCGAGACGTACGGGACGACAGGAACGGGATTCTGTAAAACATTACCAGCGAGGGGCTAGATGGGTTAGATTAGGTTGTGATACGTTACAGACGTATATAATGTTCCCACCGAGAAGTAGGGGCCGATATGCCAGGAATGTTGTAAAATACCGCATCCGAGATGATGGCCTGCCTTAGGTTAGGATATATATCGCTGTAGAAGTTTATAATGTCCCAACCGAGACGTACGGGACGACAGGAACGGGATTCTGTAACACATTACCAGCGAGGGGCTAGATGTGTTAGGTTCGATTATATTACGTTATAGACCTATATAATGTTCCCACCGAGAAGTAGGGGCCGATACGACAGGAATGTTGTAAAATACTACAACCGAGATGTTAGACTGCCTTACGTTAGGATATATATCGCTGTAGACGTTTATAATGTCCCAACCGAGACGTACGGGACGACAGGAACGGGATTCTGTAAAACATTACCAGCGAGGGGCTAGATGGGTTAGGTTAGGTTGTGATACGTTATAGACATATATAATGTTCCCACCGATAAGTAGGGGCCGATATGCCAGGAATGTTGTAAAATACTGCATCCGAGATGATGGCCTGCCTTAGGTTAGGATATATAACGTTATAGACGTATATAATATCCCAGTCGAGACGTACGGAATGAAACGAACGCGATTCTGTAAAACATTACCAGCGAGGGGCTAGATGGGTTAGGTTAGGTTATGTTACGTTATAGACGTGTACAATGTTCCCACCGAGAAGTAGAGCCGATACGCCAGGAATGGCGTAAAATACTGCATCCGAGATGATAGCCTGCCTTAAGTTAGGATATATAACGCTGTAGACGTATATAATGTCCCAACCGAGACGTACGGGACGACACGAACGGGATTCTGTAAAACATTACCAGCGAGGGGCTAGATGTGTTATGTTAGGTTATATATCGTTATAGACGAATATAATGTTCCCCCCGAGAAGTAGGGCCGATACGCCAGGAATGGCGTAAAATACTGCATCCGAGATGTTAGGCTGCCTTAGGTTAGGACATATAACGCTGTAGACGTACACAATGTCCCAACCGAGACGTACGGGACGACAGGAACGGGATTCTGTAAAACATTACCAGCGAGGGGCTAGATGGGTTAGATTAGGTTGTGATACGTTATAGACGTATATAATGTTCCCACCGAGAAGTAGGGGCCGATATGCCAGGAATGTTGTAAAATACCGCATCCGAGATGATGGCCTGCCTTAGGTTAGGATATATATCGCTGTAGAAGTTTATAATGTCCCAACCGAGACGTACGGGACGACAGGAACGGGATTCTATAACACATTACCAGCGAGGGGCTAGATGTGTTAGGTTCGATTATATTACGTTATAGACCTATATAATGTTCCCACCGAGAAGTAGGGGCCGATACGACAGGAATGTTGTAAAATACTACAACCGAGATGTTAGACTGCCTTACGTTAGGATATATATCGCTGTAGACGTTTATAATGTCCCAACCGAGACGTACGGGACGACAGGAACGGAATTCTGTAAAACATTACCAGCGAGGGGCTAGATGGGTTAGGTTAGGTTGTGATACGTTATAGACATATATAATGTTCCCACCGATAAGTAGGGGCCGATATGCCAGGAATGTTGTAAAATACTGCATCCGAGATGATGGCCTGCCTTAGGTTAGGATATATAACGTTATAGACGTATATAATATCCCAACCGAGATGTACGGGACGTCACGAACGGGATTCTGTAAAACGTTACCAGCGAGGGGCTAGATGGGTTAGGTTAGGTTGTGATACGTTATAGACATATATAATGTTCCCACCGATAATTAGGGGCCGATATGCCAGGAATGTTGTAAAATACTGCATCCGAGATGATGGCCTGCCTTAGGTTAGGATATATAACGTTATAGACGTATATAATATCCCAGTCGAGACGTACGGAATGAAACGAACGCGATTCTGTAAAACGTTACCAGCGAGGGGCTAGATGGGTTAGGTTAGGTTATGTTACGTTATAGACGTGTACAATGTTCCCACCGAGAAGTAGAGCCGATACGCCAGGAATGGCGTAAAATACTGCATCCGAGATGATAGCCTGCCTTAAGTTAGGATATATAACGCTGTAGACGTATATAATGTCCCAACCGAGACGTACGGGACGACACGAACGGGATTCTGTAAAACATTACCAGCGAGGGGCTAGATGTGTTATGTTAGGTTATATATCGTTATCGACGAATATAATGTTCCCCCCGAGAAGTAGGGCCGATACGCCAGGAATGGCGTAAAATACTGCATCCGAGATGTTAGGCTGCCTTAGGTTAGGATATATAACGCTGTAGACGTACACAATGTCCCAACCGAGACGTACGGGACGACAGGAACGGGATTCTGTAAAACATTACCAGCGAGGGGCTAGATGGGTTAGATTAGGTTGTGATACGTTACAGACGTATATAATGTTCCCACCGAGAAGTAGGGGCCGATATGCCAGGAATGTTGTAAAATACCGCATCCGAGATGATGGCCTGCCTTAGGTTAGGATATATATCGCTGTAGAAGTTTATAATGTCCCAACCGAGACGTACGGGACGACAGGAACGGGATTCTGTAACACATTACCAGCGAGGGGCTAGATGTGTTAGGTTCGATTATATTACGTTATAGACCTATATAATGTTCCCACCGAGAAGTAGGGGCCGATACGACAGGAATGTTGTAAAATACTACAACCGAGATGTTAGACTGCCTTACGTTAGGATATATATCGCTGTAGACGTTTATAATGTCCCAACCGAGACGTACGGGACGACAGGAACGGGATTCTGTAAAACATTACCAGCGAGGGGCTAGATGGGTTAGGTTAGGTTGTGATACGTTATAGACATATATAATGTTCCCACCGATAAGTAGGGGCCGATATGCCAGGAATGTTGTAAAATACTGCATCCGAGATGATGGCCTGCCTTAGGTTAGGATATATAACGCTATAGACGTATATAATATCCCAGTCGAGACGTACGGAATGACACGAACGCGATTCTGTAAAATATTACCAGCGAGGGGCTAGATGGGTTAGGTTAGGTTATGTTACGTTATAGACGTGTACAATGTTCCCACCGAGAAGTAGAGCCGATACGCCAGGAATGGCGTAAAATACTGCATCCGAGATGATAGCCTGCCTTAAGTTAGGATATATAACGCTGTAGACGTATATAATGTCCCAACCGAGACGTACGGGACGACACGAACGGGATTCTGTAAAACATTACCAGCGAGGGGCTAGATGTGTTAGGTTAGGTTATATTACGTTATAGACGATTATAATGTTTCCCCCGAGAAGTAGAGCCGATACGCCAGGAATGGCGTATAATACTGCATCCGAGATGTTAGGCTGCCTTAGGTTAGGATATATAACGCTGTAGACGTACACAATGTCCCAACCGAGACGTACGGGACGGCATGAACGGGATTCTGTAAAACATTACCAGCGAGGGGCTGGACGGGTTAGGTTAGGTTGTGATACGTTATAGACGTATATAATGTTCCCACCGAGATGTAGGGGCCGATACGCCAGGCATGTTGTAAAATACTGCATCCGAGATGATAGCCTGCCTTAGGTTAGGATATATATCGCTGTAGAAGTTTATAATGTCCCAACCGAGACGTACGGGACGACAGGAACGGGATTCTGTAAAACATTACCAGCGAGGGGCTAGATGGGTTAGGTTAGGTTGTGATACGTTATAGACGTATAAAATGTTACCACCGATAATTAGGGGCCGATATGCCAGGAATGTTGTAAAATACTGCATCCGAGATGATAGCCTGCCTTAGATTAGGATATATAACGCTATAGACGTATATAATATCCCAACCGAGATGTACGGGACGACACGAACGGCATTCTGTAAAACATTACCAGCGACGAGCTAGGTAGGTTAGGTTAGGTTGTGATACGTTATAGACATATATAATGATCCCACCGATAAGTAGGGGCCGATATGCCAGGAATGTTGTAAAATACTGCATCCGAGATGGTAGCCTGCCTTATATTAGGATCTATAACGCTATAGACGTATATAATATTCCAACCGAGATGTACGGGACGACACGAACGGGATTCTGTAAAACATTACCAGCGAGGGGCTAGATGTGATAGGTTAGGTTTTATTACTTTATAGACGAATATAATGTTCCCCCCGAGAAGTACAGCCGATACGCCAGGAATGGCGTAAAATACTGCATCCGAGATGTTAGCCTGCCTTAAGTTAGGATATATATCGCTGTAGACGTTTATAATGTCCCAACCGAGACGTACGGGACGACACGAACGGGATTCTGTAAAACATTACCAGCGAGGGGCTAGATGGGTTAGGTTAGTATGTGAACCGTTATAGACGTATATAATGTTCCCACCGAGAAGTAGGGGCCGATACGCCAGGAATGTTGTAAAATACTACATCCGAGATGATAGCCTACCTCAGGTTAGGATATATAACGCTATAGACGTATATAATATTCCAACCGAGATCTACGGGACGTAACGAGCGGGATTCTGTAAAACATTACCAGCGAGGGGCTAGATTTGTTAGGTGAGGTTATATTACGTTACAGACCTATATAATGTTCCCACCGAGAAGTAGGGGCCGATACGCCAGGAATGTTGTAAAATTCTACATCCCAGATGATAGCCTGCCTTAGGTTAGGATATATAACGCTATAGACGTATATAATATTCCAACCGAGATGTACGGGACGACACGAACGGGATTCTGTAAAACATGACCAGCGAGGGGCTAGATGTATTAGGTTAGGTTATATTACGTTATAGACGAATATAATGTTCCCACCGAGAAGTAGGGGCCGATATGCCAGGAATGTTGTAAAATACCGCATCCGAGATGATGGCCCGCCTTAGGTTAGGATATATATCGCTGTAGAAGTTTATAATGTCCCAACCGAGACGTACGGGACGACAGGAACGGGATTCTGTAACACATTACCAGCAAGGGGCTAGATGTGTTAGGTTCGGTTATATTACGTTATAGACCTATATAATGTTCCCACCGAGAAGTAGGGGCCGATACGACAGGAATGTTGTACAATACTACAACCGAGATGTTAGACTGCCTTACGTTAGGATATATATCGCTGTAGACGTTTATAATGTCCCAACCGAGACGTACGGGACGACACGAACGGGATTCTGTAAAACATTACCAGCGAGGGGCTAGATGTGTTAGGCTAGGTTATATTACGTTATAGACCTATATAATGTTCGCACCGAGAAGTAGGGGCCGATACGCCAGGAATGTTGTAAAATACTACATCCGAGATGATAGCCTGCCTTAGGTTAGGATATATAACGCTATAGACGTATATAATATTCCAACCGAGATGTACGGGACGTCACGGGCGGGATTCTGTAAAACATTACCAGCGAGGGGCTAGATGAGTTAGGTTAGGTTATATTACGTTATAGACTTATATAATGTTCCCACCGAGAAGTAGGGGCCGATACGACAGGAATGTTTTAAAATACTACAACCGAGATGTTAGACTGCCTTACGTTAGGATATATATCGCTGTAGATGTTTATAATGTCCCAACCGAGACGTACGGGACGACAGGAACGGGATTCTGTAAAACATTACCAGCGAGGGGCTAGATGGGTTAGGTTAGGTTGTGATACGTTATAGACATATATAATGTTCCCACCGATAAGTAGGGGCCGATGTGCCAGGAATGTTGTAAAATACTGCATCCGAGATGATAGCCTGCCTTAGATTAGGATATATAACGCTATAGACGTATATAATATCCCAACCGAGATGTACGGGACGTCACGAACGGGATTCTGTAAAACATTACCAGCGAGGGGCTAAATGTGTTAGGTTAGGTTATATTACGTTATAGACGAATATAATGTTCCCACCGAGAAGTAGGGGCCGATACGCCAGGAATGTTGTAAAATACTACATCCGAGATGTTAGCCTGCCTTACGTTAAGATATATATCGCTGTAGACGTATATAACGTCCCAACCGAGACGTACGGGACGAAACGAACGGGATTCTGTAAAACATTGCCAGCGAGGGGCTAGATGGGTTAGGTTAGTTTGTGATACGTTATAAACGTATATAATGTTCCCACCGAGAAGTAGGGGCCGATACGCCAGGCATGTTGTAAAATACTGCATCCGAGATGATAGCCTGCATTAGATTAGGATATATAACGCTATAGACGTATATAATATCCCAACCGAGATGTACGGGACGTCACGAACGGGATTCTGTAAAACATTACCAGCGAGGGGCTAGATGGGTTAGGTTAGGTTGTGATACGTTATAGACATATATAATGTTCCCACCGATAATTAGGGGCCGATATGCCACGAATGTTGTAAAACACTGCGTTCGAGATGATAGCCTGCCTTAGATTAGGATATATAACGCTATAGACGTATATAATATCCCAACCGAGATGTACGGGACGACACGAACGGGATTCTGTAAAACATTACCAGCGACGGGCTAGGTGGGTTAGGTTAGGTTGTGATACGTTATAGACATATATAATGTTCCCACCGATAAGTAGGGGCCGATATGCCAGGAATGTTGTAAAATACTGCATCCGAGATGATAGCCTGCCTTACGTTAGGATATATATCGCTGTAGACGTTTATAATGTCCCAACCGAGACGTACGGGACGACAGGAACGGGATTCTGTAAAACATTACCAGCGAGGGGCTAGATGTGATAGGTTAGGTTTTATTACGTTATAGACGAATATAATGTTCCCCCCGAGAAGTAGAGCCGATACGCCAGGAATGGCGTAAAATACTGCATCCGAGATGTTAGCCTGCCTTAAATTAGGATATATAGCGCTGTAGACGTTTATAATGTCCCAACCGAGACGTACGGGACGACAGGAACGGGATTCTGTAAAACATTACCAGCGAGGGGCTAGATGTGATAGGTTAGGTTTTATTACGTTATAGACGAATATAATGTTCCCCCCGAGAAGTAGAGGCTGATACGCCAGGATTGTTGTAAAATACTACATCCGAGATGTTAGCCTGCCTTACGTTAGGATATATATCGCTGTAGACGTTTATAATGTCCCAACCGAGACGTACGGGACGACAGGAACGGGATTCTGTAAAACATTACGAGCGAGGGGCTAGATGTGTTAGGTTAGGTTATATTACGTTATAGACGAATATAATGTTCCCCCCGAGAAGTAGAGCCGATACGCCAGGAATGGCGTAAAATACTGCATCCGAGATATTAGCCTACCTTAAGTTAGGATATGTATCGCTGTAGACGTTTATAATGTCCCAACCGAGACGTACGGGACGACACGAACGGGATTCTGTAAAACATTACCAGCGAGGGGCTAGATGGGTTAGGTTAGGTTATATTACGTTGTAGACGAATATAATGTTCCCACCGAGAAGTAGGGGCCGATACGCCAGGAATGTTGTAAAATACTACATCCGAGATGTTAGCCTGCCTTACGTTAGGATATATATCGCTGTAGACGTTTATAATGTTCCAACCGAGACGTACGGGACGACAGGAACGGGATTCTGTAAAACATTACCAGCGACGGGCTAGGTGGGTTAGGTTAGGTTGTGATACGTTATAGACATATATAATGTTCCCACCGATAATTAGGGGCCGATATGCCACGAATGTTGTAAAATACTGCGTTCGAGATGACAGCCTGCCTTAGATTAGGATATATAACGCTATAGACGTATATAATATCCCAACCGAGATGTACGGGACGACACGAACGGGATTCTGTAAAACATTACCAGCGACGGGCTAGGTGGGTTAGGTTAGGTTGTGATACGTTATAGACATATATAATGTTCCCACCGATAAGTAGGGGCCGATATGCCAGGAATGTTGTAAAATACTGCATCCGAGATGATAGCCTGCCTTACGTTAGGATATATATCGCTGTAGACGTTTATAATGTCCCAACCGAGACGTACGGGACGACAGGAACGGGATTCTGTAAAACATTACCAGCGAGGGGCTAGATGTGATAGGTTAGGTTTTATTACGTTATAGACGAATATAATGTTCCCCCCGAGAAGTAGAGGCTGATACGCCAGGAATGTTGTAAAATACTACATCCGAGATGATAGCCTGCCTTAGGTTAGGATATATAACGCTATAGACGTATATAATATTCCAACCGAGATGTACGGGACGTCACGAGCGGGATTCTGTAAAACATTACCAGCGAGGGGCTAGATGAGTTAGGTTAGGTTATATTACGTTATAGACCTATATAATGTTCCCACCGAGAAGTAGGGGCCGATACGCCAGGAATGTTGTAAAATTCTACATCCGAGATGATAGCCTGCCTTAGGTTAGGATATATAACGCTATAGACGTATATAATATCCCAACAGAGATGTACGGGACGACGCGAACGGGATTCTGTAAAACATTACCAGCGAGGGGCTAGATGAGTTAGGTTAGGTTATATTACGTTATAGACCTATATAATGTTCCCACCGAGAAGTAGGGGCCGATACGCCAGGAATGTTGTAAAATACTACAACCGAGATGTTAGACTGCCTTACGTTAGGATATATATCGCTGTAGATGTTTATAATGTGCCAACCGAGACGTACGGGACGACAGGAACGGGATTCTGTAAAACATTACCAGCGAGGGGCTAGATGGGTTAGGTTAGGTTGTGATACGTTATAGACATATATAATGTTCCCACCGATAAGTAGGGGCCGATGTGCCAGGAATGTTGTAAAATACTGCATCCGAGATGATAGCCTGCCTCAGATTAGGATATATAACGCTATAGACGTATATAATATCCCAACCGAGATGTACGGGACGTCACGAACGGGATTCTGTAAAACATTACCAGCGAGGGGCTAAATGTGTTAAGTTAGGTTATATTACGTTATAGACGAATATAATGTTCCCACCGAGAAGTAGGGGCCGATACGCCAGGAATGTTGTAAAATACTACATCCGAGATGTTAGCCTGCCTTACGTTAGGATATATATCGCTGTAGACGTTTATAATGTTCCAACCGAGACGTACGGGACGACAGGAACGGGATTCTGTAAAACATTACCAGCGACGGGCTAGGTGGGTTAGGTTAGGTTGTGATACGTTATAGACATATATAATGTTCCCACCGATAATTAGGGGCCGATATGCCACGAATGTTGTAAAATACTGCGTTCGAGATGACAGCCTGCCTTAGATTAGGATATATAACGCTATAGACGTATATAATATCCCAACCGAGATGTACGGGACGACACGAACGGGATTCTGTAAAACATTACCAGCGACGGGCTAGGTGGGTTAGGTTAGGTTGTGATACGTTATAGACATATATAATGTTCCCACCGATAAGTAGGGGCCGATATGCCAGGAATGTTGTAAAATACTGCATCCGAGATGATAGCCTGCCTTACGTTAGGATATATATCGCTGTAGACGTTTATAATGTCCCAACCGAGACGTACGGGACGACAGGAACGGGATTCTGTAAAACATTACCAGCGAGGGGCTAGATGTGATAGGTTAGGTTTTATTACGTTATAGACGAATATAATGTTCCCCCCGAGAAGTAGAGCCGATACGCCAGGAATGGCGTAAAATACTGCATTCGAGATGTTAGCCTGCCTTAAATTAGGATATATATCGCTGTAGACGTTTATAATGTCCCAACCGAGACGTACGGGACGACAGGAACGGGATTCTGTAAAACATTACCAGCGAGGGGCTAGATGTGATAGGTTAGGTTTTATTACGTTATAGACGAATATAATGTTCCCCCCGAGAAGTAGAGGCTGATACGCCAGGATTGTTGTAAAATACTACATCCGAGATGTTAGCCTGCCTTACGTTAGGATATATATCGCTGTAGACGTTTATAATGTCCCAACCGAGACGTACGGGACGACAGGAACGGGATTCTGTAAAACATTACGAGCGAGGGGCTAGATGTGTTAGGTTAGGTTATATTACGTTATAGACGAATATAATGTTCCCCCCGAGAAGTAGAGCCGATACGCCAGGAATGGCGTAAAATACTGCATCCGAGATATTAGCCTACCTTAAGTTAGGATATGTATCGCTGTAGACGTTTATAATGTCCCAACCGAGACGTACAGGACGACACGAACGGGATTCTGTAAAACATTACCAGCGAGGGGCTAGATGGGTTAGGTTAGGTTATATTACGTTATAGACGAATATAATGTTCCCCCCGAGAAGTAGAGGCTGATCCGCCAGGAATGTTGTAAAATACTACATCCGAGATGATAGCCTGCCTTAGGTTAGGATATATAACGCTATAGACGTATATAATATTCCAACCGAGATGTACGGGACGTCACGAGCGGGATTCTGTAAAACATTACCAGCGAGGGGCTAGATGAGTTAGGTTAGGTTATATTACGTTATAGACCTATATAATGTTCCCACCGAGAAGTAGGGGCCGATACGCCAGGAATGTTGTAAAATTCTACATCCGAGATGATAGCCTGCCTTAGGTTAGGATATATAACGCTATAGACGTATATAATATCCCAACAGAGATGTACGGGACGACGCGAACGGGATTCTGTAAAACATTACCAGCGAGGGGCTAGATGTGTTAGGTTAGGTTATATTACGTTATAGACGAATATAATGTTCCCACCGAGAAGTAGGGGCCGATACGCCAGGAATGTTGTAAAATACTACATCCGAGATGATAGCCTGCCTTACGTTAGGATATATATCGCTGTAGACGTTTATAATGTCCCAACCGAGACGTACGGGACGACAGGAACGGGATTCTGTAAAACATTACCAGCGAGGGGCTAGATGTGATAGGTTAGGTTTTATTACGTTATAGACGAATATAATGTTCCCCCCGAGAAGTAGAGCCGATACGCCAGGAATGGCGTAAAATACTGCATCCGAGATGTTAGCCTGCCTTAAATTAGGATATATATCGCTGTAGACGTTTATAATGTCCCAACCGAGACGTACGGGACGACAGGAACGGGATTCTGTAAAACATTACCAGCGAGGGGCTAGATGTGATAGGTTAGGTTTTATTACGTTATAGACGAATATACTGTTCCCCCCGAGAAGTAGAGCCTATACGCCAGGAATGGGGTAAAATACTGCATCCGAGATGTTAGCCTGCCTTAAGTTAGGATATATATCGCTGTAGACGTTTATAATGTCCCAACCGAGACGTACGGGACGACAGGAACGGAATTCTGTAAAACATTACCAGCGAGGGGCTAGATTGGTTAGGTTAGGTTGTGATACGTTATAGACATATATAATGTTCCCACCGATAAGTAGGGGCCGATATGCCAGGAATGTTGTAAAATACTGCATCCGAGATGATGGCCTGCCTTAGGTTAGGATATATAACGTTATAGACGTATATAATATCCCAACCGAGATGTACGGGACGTCACGAACGGGATTCTGTAAAACGTTACCAGCGAGGGGCTAGATGGGTTAGGTTAGGTTGTGATACGTTATAGACATATATAATGTTCCCACCGATAATTAGGGGCCGATATGCCAGGAATGTTGTAAAATACTGCATCCGAGATGATGGCCTGCCTTAGGTTAGGATATATAACGTTATAGACGTATATAATATCCCAGTCGAGACGTACGGAATGAAACGAACGCGATTCTGTAAAACGTTACCAGCGAGGGGCTAGATGGGTTAGGTTAGGTTATGTTACGTTATAGACGTGTACAATGTTCCCACCGAGAAGTAGAGCCGATACGCCAGGAATGGCGTAAAATACTGCATCCGAGATGATAGCCTGCCTTAAGTTAGGATATATAACGCTGTAGACGTATATAATGTCCCAACCGAGACGTACGGGACGACACGAACGGGATTCTGTAAAACATTACCAGCGAGGGGCTAGATGTGTTATGTTAGGTTATATATCGTTATCGACGAATATAATGTTCCCCCCGAGAAGTAGGGCCGATACGCCAGGAATGGCGTAAAATACTGCATCCGAGATGTTAGGCTGCCTTAGGTTAGGATATATAACGCTGTAGACGTACACAATGTCCCAACCGAGACGTACGGGACGACAGGAACGGGATTCTGTAAAACATTACCAGCGAGGGGCTAGATGGGTTAGATTAGGTTGTGATACGTTACAGACGTATATAATGTTCCCACCGAGAAGTAGGGGCCGATATGCCAGGAATGTTGTAAAATACCGCATCCGAGATGATGGCCTGCCTTAGGTTAGGATATATATCGCTGTAGAAGTTTATAATGTCCCAACCGAGACGTACGGGACGACAGGAACGGGATTCTGTAACACATTACCAGCGAGGGGCTAGATGTGTTAGGTTCGATTATATTACGTTATAGACCTATATAATGTTCCCACCGAGAAGTAGGGGCCGATACGACAGGAATGTTGTAAAATACTACAACCGAGATGTTAGACTGCCTTACGTTAGGATATATATCGCTGTAGACGTTTATAATGTCCCAACCGAGACGTACGGGACGACAGGAACGGGATTCTGTAAAACATTACCAGCGAGGGGCTAGATGGGTTAGGTTAGGTTGTGATACGTTATAGACATATATAATGTTCCCACCGATAAGTAGGGGCCGATATGCCAGGAATGTTGTAAAATACTGCATCCGAGATGATGGCCTGCCTTAGGTTAGGATATATAACGCTATAGACGTATATAATATCCCAGTCGAGACGTACGGAATGACACGAACGCGATTCTGTAAAATATTACCAGCGAGGGGCTAGATGGGTTAGGTTAGGTTATGTTACGTTATAGACGTGTACAATGTTCCCACCGAGAAGTAGAGCCGATACGCCAGGAATGGCGTAAAATACTGCATCCGAGATGATAGCCTGCCTTAAGTTAGGATATATAACGCTGTAGACGTATATAATGTCCCAACCGAGACGTACGGGACGACACGAACGGGATTCTGTAAAACATTACCAGCGAGGGGCTAGATGTGTTAGGTTAGGTTATATTACGTTATAGACGATTATAATGTTTCCCCCGAGAAGTAGAGCCGATACGCCAGGAATGGCGTATAATACTGCATCCGAGATGTTAGGCTGCCTTAGGTTAGGATATATAACGCTGTAGACGTACACAATGTCCCAACCGAGACGTACGGGACGGCATGAACGGGATTCTGTAAAACATTACCAGCGAGGGGCTGGACGGGTTAGGTTAGGTTGTGATACGTTATAGACGTATATAATGTTCCCACCGAGATGTAGGGGCCGATACGCCAGGCATGTTGTAAAATACTGCATCCGAGATGATAGCCTGCCTTAGGTTAGGATATATATCGCTGTAGAAGTTTATAATGTCCCAACCGAGACGTACGGGACGACAGGAACGGGATTCTGTAAAACATTACCAGCGAGGGGCTAGATGGGTTAGGTTAGGTTGTGATACGTTGTAGACGTATAAAATGTTACCACCGATAATTAGGGGCCGATATGCCAGGAATGTTGTAAAATACTGCATCCGAGATGATAGCCTGCCTTAGATTAGGATATATAACGCTATAGACGTATATAATATCCCAACCGAGATGTACGGGACGACACGAACGGCATTCTGTAAAACATTACCAGCGACGAGCTAGGTAGGTTAGGTTAGGTTGTGATACGTTATAGACATATATAATGTTCCCACCGATAAGTAGGGGCCGATATGCCAGGAATGTTGTAAAATACTGCATCCGAGATGGTAGCCTGCCTTATATTAGGATCTATAACGCTATAGACGTATATAATATTCCAACCGAGATGTACGGGACGACACGAACGGGATTCTGTAAAACATTACCAGCGAGGGGCTAGATGTGATAGGTTAGGTTTTATTACTTTATAGACGAATATAATGTTCCCCCCGAGAAGTACAGCCGATACGCCAGGAATGGCGTAAAATACTGCATCCGAGATGTTAGCCTGCCTTAAGTTAGGATATATATCGCTGTAGACGTTTATAATGTCCCAACCGAGACGTACGGGACGACACGAACGGGATTCTGTAAAACATTACCAGCGAGGGGCTAGATGGGTTAGGTTAGTATGTGAACCGTTATAGACGTATATAATGTTCCCACCGAGAAGTAGGGGCCGATACGCCAGGAATGTTGTAAAATACTACATCCGAGATGATAGCCTACCTCAGGTTAGGATATATAACGCTATAGACGTATATAATATTCCAACCGAGATCTACGGGACGTAACGAGCGGGATTCTGTAAAACATTACCAGCGAGGGGCTAGATTTGTTAGGTGAGGTTATATTACGTTACAGACCTATATAATGTTCCCACCGAGAAGTAGGGGCCGATACGCCAGGAATGTTGTAAAATTCTACATCCCAGATGATAGCCTGCCTTAGGTTAGGATATATAACGCTATAGACGTATATAATATTCCAACCGAGATGTACGGGACGACACGAACGGGATTCTGTAAAACATGACCAGCGAGGGGCTAGATGTGTTAGGTTAGGTTATATTACGTTATAGACGAATATAATGTTCCCACCGAGAAGTAGGGGCCGATATGCCAGGAATGTTGTAAAATACCGCATCCGAGATGATGGCCCGCCTTAGGTTAGGATATATATCGCTGTAGAAGTTTATAATGTCCCAACCGAGACGTACGGGACGACAGGAACGGGATTCTGTAACACATTACCAGCAAGGGGCTAGATGTGTTAGGTTCGGTTATATTACGTTATAGACCTATATAATGTTCCCACCGAGAAGTAGGGGCCGATACGACAGGAATGTTGTACAATACTACAACCGAGATGTTAGACTGCCTTACGTTAGGATATATATCGCTGTAGACGTTTATAATGTCCCAACCGAGACGTACGGGACGACACGAACGGGATTCTGTAAAACATTACCAGCGAGGGGCTAGATGTGTTAGGCTAGGTTATATTACGTTATAGACCTATATAATGTTCGCACCGAGAAGTAGGGGCCGATACGCCAGGAATGTTGTAAAATACTACATCCGAGATGATAGCCTGCCTTAGGTTAGGATATATAACGCTATAGACGTATATAATATTCCAACCGAGATGTACGGGACGTCACGGGCGGGATTCTGTAAAACATTACCAGCGAGGGGCTAGATGAGTTAGGTTAGGTTATATTACGTTATAAACTTATATAATGTTCCCACCGAGAAGTAGGGGCCGATACGCCAGGAATGTTTTAAAATACTACAACCGAGATGTTAGACTGCCTTACGTTAGGATATATATCGCTGTAGATGTTTATAATGTCCCAACCGAGACGTACGGGACGACAGGAACGGGATTCTGTAAAACATTACCAGCGAGGGGCTAGATGGGTTAGGTTAGGTTGTGATACGTTATAGACATATATAATGTTCCCACCGATAAGTAGGGGCCGATGTGCCAGGAATGTTGTAAAATACTGCATCCGAGATGATAGCCTGCCTTAGATTAGGATATATAACGCTATAGACGTATATAATATCCCAACCGAGATGTACGGGACGTCACGAACGGGATTCTGTAAAACATTACCAGCGAGGGGCTAAATGTGTTAGGTTAGGTTATATTACGTTATAGACGAATATAATGTTCCCACCGAGAAGTAGGGGCCGATACGCCAGGAATGTTGTAAAATACTACATCCGAGATGTTAGCCTGCCTTACGTTAAGATATATATCGCTGTAGACGTATATAACGTCCCAACCGAGACGTACGGGACGAAACGAACGGGATTCTGTAAAACATTGCCAGCGAGGGGCTAGATGGGTTAGGTTAGTTTGTGATACGTTATAAACGTATATAATGTTCCCACCGAGAAGTAGGGGCCGATACGCCAGGCATGTTGTAAAATACTGCATCCGAGATGATAGCCTGCATTAGATTAGGATATATAACGCTATAGACGTATATAATATCCCAACCGAGATGTACGGGACGTCACGAACGGGATTCTGTAAAACATTACCAGCGAGGGGCTAGATGGGTTAGGTTAGGTTGTGATACGTTATAGACATATATAATGTTCCCACCGATAATTAGGGGCCGATATGCCACGAATGTTGTAAAACACTGCGTTCGAGATGATAGCCTGCCTTAGATTAGGATATATAACGCTATAGACGTATATAATATCCCAACCGAGATGTACGGGACGACACGAACGGGATTCTGTAAAACATTACCAGCGACGGGCTAGGTGGGTTAGGTTAGGTTGTGATACGTTATAGACATATATAATGTTCCCACCGATAAGTAGGGGCCGATATGCCAGGAATGTTGTAAAATACTGCATCCGAGATGATAGCCTGCCTTACGTTAGGATATATATCGCTGTAGACGTTTATAATGTCCCAACCGAGACGTACGGGACGACAGGAACGGGATTCTGTAAAACATTACCAGCGAGGGGCTAGATGTGATAGGTTAGGTTTTATTACGTTATAGACGAATATAATGTTCCCCCCGAGAAGTAGAGCCGATACGCCAGGAATGGCGTAAAATACTGCATCCGAGATGTTAGCCTGCCTTAAATTAGGATATATATCGCTGTAGACGTTTATAATGTCCCAACCGAGACGTACGGGACGACAGGAACGGGATTCTGTAAAACATTACCAGCGAGGGGCTAGATGTGATAGGTTAGGTTTTATTACGTTATAGACGAATATAATGTTCCCCCCGAGAAGTAGAGGCTGATACGCCAGGATTGTTGTAAAATACTACATCCGAGATGTTAGCCTGCCTTACGTTAGGATATATATCGCTGTAGACGTTTATAATGTCCCAACCGAGACGTACGGGACGACAGGAACGGGATTCTGTAAAACATTACGAGCGAGGGGCTAGATGTGTTAGGTTAGGTTATATTACGTTATAGACGAATATAATGTTCCCCCCGAGAAGTAGAGCCGATACGCCAGGAATGGCGTAAAATACTGCATCCGAGATATTAGCCTACCTTAAGTTAGGATATGTATCGCTGTAGACGTTTATAATGTCCCAACCGAGACGTACGGGACGACACGAACGGGATTCTGTAAAACATTACCAGCGAGGGGCTAGATGGGTTAGGTTAGGTTATATTACGTTGTAGACGAATATAATGTTCCCACCGAGAAGTAGGGGCCGATACGCCAGGAATGTTGTAAAATACTACATCCGAGATGTTAGCCTGCCTTACGTTAGGATATATATCGCTGTAGACGTTTATAATGTTCCAACCGAGACGTACGGGACGACAGGAACGGGATTCTGTAAAACATTACCAGCGACGGGCTAGGTGGGTTAGGTTAGGTTGTGATACGTTATAGACATATATAATGTTCCCACCGATAATTAGGGGCCGATATGCCACGAATGTTGTAAAATACTGCGTTCGAGATGACAGCCTGCCTTAGATTAGGATATATAACGCTATAGACGTATATAATATCCCAACCGAGATGTACGGGACGACACGAACGGGATTCTGTAAAACATTACCAGCGACGGGCTAGGTGGGTTAGGTTAGGTTGTGATACGTTATAGACATATATAATGTTCCCACCGATAAGTAGGGGCCGATATGCCAGGAATGTTGTAAAATACTGCATCCGAGATGATAGCCTGCCTTACGTTAGGATATATATCGCTGTAGACGTTTATAATGTCCCAACCGAGACGTACGGGACGACAGGAACGGGATTCTGTAAAACATTACCAGCGAGGGGCTAGATGTGATAGGTTAGGTTTTATTACGTTATAGACGAATATAATGTTCCCCCCGAGAAGTAGAGCCGATACGCCAGGAATGGCGTAAAATACTGCATCCGAGATGTTAGCCTGCCTTAAATTAGGATATATATCGCTGTAGACGTTTATAATGTCCCAACCGAGACGTACGGGACGACAGGAACGGGATTCTGTAAAACATTACCAGCGAGGGGCTAGATGTGATAGGTTAGGTTTTATTACGTTATAGACGAATATAATGTTCCCCCCGAGAAGTAGAGGCTGATACGCCAGGATTGTTGTAAAATACTACATCCGAGATGTTAGCCTGCCTTACGTTAGGATATATATCGCTGTAGACGTTTATAATGTCCCAACCGAGACGTACGGGACGACACGAACGGGATTCTGTAAAACATTACCAGCGAGGGGCTAGATGGGTTAGGTTAGGTTATATTACGTTATAGACGAATATAATGTTCCCCCCGAGAAGTAGAGGCTGATACGCCAGGAATGTTGTAAAATACTACATCCGAGATGATAGCCTGCCTTAGGTTAGGATATATAACGCTATAGACGTATATAATATTCCAACCGAGATGTACGGGACGTCACGAGCGGGATTCTGTAAAACATTACCAGCGAGGGGCTAGATGAGTTAGGTTAGGTTATATTACGTTATAGACCTATATAATGTTCCCACCGAGAAGTAGGGGCCGATACGCCAGGAATGTTGTAAAATTCTACATCCGAGATGATAGCCTGCCTTAGGTTAGGATATATAACGCTATAGACGTATATAATATCCCAACAGAGATGTACGGGACGACGCGAACGGGATTCTGTAAAACATTACCAGCGAGGGGCTAGATGAGTTAGGTTAGGTTATATTACGTTATAGACCTATATAATGTTCCCACCGAGAAGTAGGGGCCGATACGCCAGGAATGTTGTAAAATACTACAACCGAGATGTTAGACTGCCTTACGTTAGGATATATATCGCTGTAGATGTTTATAATGTGCCAACCGAGACGTACGGGACGACAGGAACGGGATTCTGTAAAACATTACCAGCGAGGGGCTAGATGGGTTAGGTTAGGTTGTGATACGTTATAGACATATATAATGTTCCCACCGATAAGTAGGGGCCGATGTGCCAGGAATGTTGTAAAATACTGCATCCGAGATGATAGCCTGCCTCAGATTAGGATATATAACGCTATAGACGTATATAATATCCCAACCGAGATGTACGGGACGTCACGAACGGGATTCTGTAAAACATTACCAGCGAGGGGCTAAATGTGTTAGGTTAGGTTATATTACGTTATAGACGAATATAATGTTCCCACCGAGAAGTAGGGGCCGATACGCCAGGAATGTTGTAAAATACTACATCCGAGATGTTAGCCTGCCTTACGTTAGGATATATATCGCTGTAGACGTTTATAATGTTCCAACCGAGACGTACGGGACGACAGGAACGGGATTCTGTAAAACATTACCAGCGACGGGCTAGGTGGGTTAGGTTAGGTTGTGATACGTTATAGACATATATAATGTTCCCACCGATAATTAGGGGCCGATATGCCACGAATGTTGTAAAATACTGCGTTCGAGATGACAGCCTGCCTTAGATTAGGATATATAACGCTATAGACGTATATAATATCCCAACCGAGATGTACGGGACGACACGAACGGGATTCTGTAAAACATTACCAGCGACGGGCTAGGTGGGTTAGGTTAGGTTGTGATACGTTATAGACATATATAATGTTCCCACCGATAAGTAGGGGCCGATATGCCAGGAATGTTGTAAAATACTGCATCCGAGATGATAGCCTGCCTTACGTTAGGATATATATCGCTGTAGACGTTTATAATGTCCCAACCGAGACGTACGGGACGACAGGAACGGGATTCTGTAAAACTTTACCAGCGAGGGGCTAGATGTGATAGGTTAGGTTTTATTACGTTATAGACGAATATAATGTTCCCCCCGAGAAGTAGAGCCGATACGCCAGGAATGGCGTAAAATACTGCATTCGAGATGTTAGCCTGCCTTAAATTAGGATATATATCGCTGTAGACGTTTATAATGTCCCAACCGAGACGTACGGGACGACAGGAACGGGATTCTGTAAAACATTACCAGCGAGGGGCTAGATGTGATAGGTTAGGTTTTATTACGTTATAGACGAATATAATGTTCCCCCCGAGAAGTAGAGGCTGATACGCCAGGATTGTTGTAAAATACTACATCCGAGATGTTAGCCTGCCTTACGTTAGGATATATATCGCTGTAGACGTTTATAATGTCCCAACCGAGACGTACGGGACGACAGGAACGGGATTCTGTAAAACATTACGAGCGAGGGGCTAGATGTGTTAGGTTAGGTTATATTACGTTATAGACGAATATAATGTTCCCCCCGAGAAGTAGAGCCGATACGCCAGGAATGGCGTAAAATACTGCATCCGAGATATTAGCCTACCTTAAGTTAGGATATGTATCGCTGTAGACGTTTATAATGTCCCAACCGAGACGTACAGGACGACACGAACGGGATTCTGTAAAACATTACCAGCGAGGGGCTAGATGGGTTAGGTTAGGTTATATTACGTTATAGACGAATATAATGTTCCCCCCGAGAAGTAGAGGCTGATACGCCAGGAATGTTGTAAAATACTACATCCGAGATGATAGCCTGCCTTAGGTTAGGATATATAACGCTATAGACGTATATAATATTCCAACCGAGATGTACGGGACGTCACGAGCGGGATTCTGTAAAACATTACCAGCGAGGGGCTAGATGAGTTAGGTTAGGTTATATTACGTTATAGACCTATATAATGTTCCCACCGAGAAGTAGGGGCCGATACGCCAGGAATGTTGTAAAATTCTACATCCGAGATGATAGCCTGCCTTAGGTTAGGATATATAACGCTATAGACGTATATAATATCCCAACAGAGATGTACGGGACGACGCGAACGGGATTCTGTAAAACATTACCAGCGAGGGGCTAGATGTGTTAGGTTAGGTTATATTACGTTATAGACGAATATAATGTTCCCACCGAGAAGTAGGGGCCGATACGCCAGGAATGTTGTAAAATACTACATCCGAGATGATAGCCTGCCTTACGTTAGGATATATATCGCTGTAGACGTTTATAATGTCCCAACCGAGACGTACGGGACGACAGGAACGGGATTCTGTAAAACATTACCAGCGAGGGGCTAGATGTGATAGGTTAGGTTTTATTACGTTATAGACGAATATAATGTTCCCCCCGAGAAGTAGAGCCGATACGCCAGGAATGGCGTAAAATACTGCATCCGAGATGTTAGCCTGCCTTAAATTAGGATATATATCGCTGTAGACGTTTATAATGTCCCAACCGAGACGTACGGGACGACAGGAACGGGATTCTGTAAAACATTACCAGCGAGGGGCTAGATGTGATAGGTTAGGTTTTATTACGTTATAGACGAATATACTGTTCCCCCCGAGAAGTAGAGCCTATACGCCAGGAATGGGGTAAAATACTGCATCCGAGATGTTAGCCTGCCTTAAGTTAGGATATATATCGCTGTAGACGTTTATAATGTCCCAACCGAGACGTACGGGACGAAAGGAACGGGATTCTGTAAAACATTACCAGCGAGGGGCTAGATGGGTTAGGTTAGGTTATATTACGTTATAGACGAATATAATGTTCCCCCCGAGAAGTAGAGGCTGATACGCCAGGATTGTTGTAAAATACTACATCCGAGATGTTAGCCTGCCTTACGTTAGGATATATATCGCTGTAGACGTTTATAATGTCCCAACCGAGACGTACGGGACGACAGAAACGGGATTCTGTAAAACATTACGAGCGAGGGGCTAGATGTGTTAGGTTAGGTTATATTACGTTATAGACGAATATAATGTTCCCCCCGAGAAGTAGAGCCGATACGCCAGGAATGGCGTAAAATACTGCATCCGAGATATTAGCCTACCTTAAGTTAGGATATGTATCGCTGTAGACGTTTATAATGTCCCAACCGAGACGTACGGGACGACACGAACGGGATTCTGTAAAACATTACCAGCGAGGGGCTAGATGGGTTAGGTTAGGTTATATTACGTTATAGACGAATATAATGTTCCCCCCGAGAAGTAGAGGCTGATAAGCCAGGAATGTTGTAAAATACTACATCCGAGATGATAACCTGCCTTAGGTTAGGATATATAACGCTATAGACGTATATAATATTCCAACCGAGATGTACGGGACGTCACGAGCGGGATTCTGTAAAACATTACCAGCGAGGGGCTAGATGAGTTAGGTTAGGTTATATTACGTTATAGACCTATATAATGTTCCCACCGAGAAGTAGGGGCCGATACGCCAGGAATGTTGTAAAATTCTACATCCGAGATGATAGCCTGCCTTAGGTTAGGATATATAACGCTATAGACGTATATAATATCCCAACAGAGATGTACGGGACGACGCGAACGGGATTCTGTAAAACATTACCAGCGAGGGGCTAGATGTGTTAGGTTAGGTTATATTACGTTATAGACGAATATAATGTTCCCACCGAGAAGTAGGGGCCGATACGCCAGGAATGTTGTAAAATACTACATCCGAGATGTTAGCCTGCCTTACGTTAGGATATATATCGCTGTAGAAGTTTATAATGTCCCAACCGAGACGTACGGGACAACAGGAACGGGATTCTGTAAAACATTACCAGCGAGGGGCTAGATGTTAGGTTCGGTTATATTACGTTATAGACCTATATAATGTTCCCACCGAGAAGTAGGGGCCGATACGCCAGGAATGTTGTAAAATACAACATCCGAGATGTTAGACTGCCTTACGTTAGGATATATATCGCTGTAGACGTTTATAATGTTCCAACCGAGACGTACGGGACGACAGGAACGGGATTCTGAAAAACATTACCAGCGACGGGCTAGGTGGGTTAGGTTAGGTTGTGATACGTTATAGACATATATAATGTTCCCACCGATAAGTAGGGGCCGATGTGCCAGGAATGTTGTAAAATACTGCATCCGAGATGATAGCCTGCCTTATATTAGGATCTATAACGCTATAGACGTATATAATATTCCAACCGAGATGTACGGGACGACACGAACGGGATTCTGTAAAACATTACCAGCGAGGGGCTAGATGTGTTAGGTTAGGTTATATTACGTTATAGACGAATATAATGTTCCCCCCGAGAAGTAGAGGCCGATACGCCAGGAATGTTGCAAAATACTACATCCGAGATGTTAGCCTGCCTTAAATTAGGATATATATCGCTGTAGACGTTTATAATGTCCCAACCGAGACGTACGGGACGACAGGAACGGGATTCTGTAAAACATTACCAGCGAGGGGCTAGATGTGATAGGTTAGGTTTTATTACGTTATAGACGAATATAATGTTCCCCCCGAGAAGTAGAGCCTATACGCCAGGAATGGGGTAAAATACTGCATCCGAGATGTTAGCCTGCCTTAAGTTAGGATATATATCGCTGTAGACGTTTATAATGTCCCAACCGAGACGTACGGGACGACAGGAACGGGATTCTGTAAAACATTACCAGCGAGGGGCTAGATGGGTTAGGTTAGGTTATATTACGTTATAGACGAATATAATGTTCCCCCCGAGAAGTAGAGGCTGATACGCCAGGATTGTTGTAAAATACTACATCCGAGATGTTAGCCTGCCTTACGTTAGGATATATATCGCTGTAGACGTTTATAATGTCCCAACCGAGACGTACGGGACGACAGGAACGGGATTCTGTAAAACATTACCAGCGAGGGGCTAGATGGGTTAGGTTAGTATGTGAACCGTTATAGACGTATATAATGTTCCCACCGAGAAGTAGGGGCCGATACGCCAGGAATGTTGTGAAATACTACATCCGAGATGATAGCCTACCTCAGGTTAGGATATATAACGCTATAGACGTATATAATATTCCAACCGAGATCTACGGGACGTAACGAGCGGGATTCTGTAAAACATTACCAGCGAGGGGCTAGATTTGTTAGGTGAGGTTATATTACGTTATAGACCTATATAATGTTCCCACCGAGAAGTAGGGGCCGATACGCCAGGAATGTTGTAAAATTCTACATCCCAGATGATTGCCTGCCTTAGGTTAGGATATATAACGCTATAGACGTATATAATATCCCAACCGAGATGTACGGGACGACACGAACGGGATTCTGTAAAACATTACCAGCGAGGGGCTAGATGTGTTAGGTTAGGTTATATTACGTTATAGACGAATATAATGTTCCCACCGAGAAGTAGGGGCCGATATGCCAGGAATGTTGTAAAATACCGCATCCGAGATGATGGCCCGCCTTAGGTTAGGATATATATCGCTGTAGAAGTTTATAATGTCCCAACCGAGACGTGCGGGACGACAGGAACGGGATTCTGTAACACATTACCAGCAAGGGGCTAGATGTGTTAGGTTCGGTTATATTACGTTATAGACCTATATAATGTTCCCACCGAGAAGTAGGGGCCGATACGACAGGAATGTTGTAAAATACTACAACCGAGATGTTAGACTGCCTTACGTTAGGATATATATCGCTGTAGACGTTTATAATGTCCCAACCGAGACGTACGGGACGACAGGAACGGGATTCTGTAAAACATTACCAGCGAGGGGCTAGATGGGTTAGGTTAGGTTATATTACGTTATAGACGAATATAATGTTCCCCCCCGAGAAGTAGAGCCGATACGCCAGGAATGGCGTAAAATACTGCATCCGAGATATTAGCCTGCCTTAAGTTAGGATATGTATCGCTGTAGACGTTTATAATGTCCCAACCGAGACGTACGGGACGACACGAACGGGATTCTGTAAAACATTACCAGCGAGGGGCTAGATGTGTTAGGTTAGGTTATATTACGTTATAGACCTATATAATGTTCGCACCGAGAAGTAGGGGCCGATACGCCAGGAATGTTGTAAAATACTACATCCGAGATGATAGCCTGCCTTAGGTTAGGATATATAACGCTATAGACGTATATAATATTCCAACCGAGATGTACGGGACGTCACGAGCGGGATTCTGTAAAACATTACCAGCGAGGGGCTAGATGAGTTAGGTTAGGTTATATTACGTTATAGACCTATATAATGTTCCCACCGAGAAGTAGGGGCCGATACGCCAGGAATGTTGTAAAATACTACAACCGAGATGTTAGACTGCCTTACGTTAGGATATATATCGCTGTAGATGTTTATAATGTCCCAACCGAGACGTACGGGACGACAGGAACGGGATTCTGTAAAACATTACCAGCGAGGGGCTAGATGGGTTAGGTTAGGTTGTGATACGTTATAGACATATATAATGTTCCCACCGGTAAGTAGGGGCCGATGTGCCAGGAATGTTGTAAAATACTGCATCCGAGATGATAGCCTGCCTTAGATTAGGATATATAACGCTATAGACGTATATTATATCCCAGTCGAGACGTACGGAATGACACGAACGCGATTCTGTAAAATATTACCAGCGAGGGGCTAGATGGGTTAGGTTAGGTTATGTTACGTTATAGACGTTTACAATGTTCCCACCGAGAAGTAGAGCCGATACGCCAGGAATGGCGTAAAATACTGCATCCGAGATGATAGCCTGCCTTAAGTTAGGATGTATAACGCTGTAGACGTATATAATGTCCCAACCGAGACGTACGGGACGACACGAACGGGATTCTGTAAAACATTACCAGCGAGGGGCTAGATGGGTTAGGTTAGTATGTGAACCGCTATAGACGTATATAATTTTCCCACCGAGAAGTAGGGGCCGATACGCCAGGAATGTTGTAAAATAATACATCCGAGATGATAGCCTGCCTCAGGTTAGGACATATAACGCTATAGACGTATATAATATTCCAACCGAGATGTACGGGACGTCACGAGCGGGATTCTGTAAAACATTACCAGCGAGGGGCTAGATGAGTTAGGTTAGGTTATATTACGTTATAGACCTATATAATGTTCCCACCGAGAAGTAGGGGCCGATACGCCAGGAATGTTGTAAAATACTACAACCGAGATGTTAGACTGCCTTACGTTAGGATATATATCGCTGTAGATGTTTATAATGTCCCAACCGAGACGTACGGGACGACAGGAACGGGATTCTGTAAAACATTACCAGCGAGGGGCTAGATGGGTTAGGTTAGGTTGTGATACGTTATAGACATATATAATGTTCCCACCGATAAGTAGGGGCCGATGTGCCAGGAATGTTGTAAAATACTGCAGCCGAGATGATAGCCTGCCTTAGATTAGGATATATAACGCTATAGACGTATATAATATCCCAACCGAGATGTACGGGACGTCACGAACGGGATTCTGTAAAACATTACCAGCGAGGGGCTAAATGTGTTAGGTTAGGTTATATTACGTTATAGACGAATATAATGTTCCCACCGAGAAGTAGGGGCCGATACGCCAGGAATGTTGTAAAATACTACATCCGAGATGTTAGCCTGCCTTACGTTAAGATATATATCGCTGTAGACGTATATAACGTCCCAACCGAGACGTACGGGACGAAACGCACGGGATTCTGTAAAACATTGCCAGCGAGGGGCTAGATGGGTTAGGTTAGTTTGTGATACGTTATAAACGTATATAATGTTCCCACCGAGAAGTAGGGGCCGATACGCCAGGCATGTTGTAAAATACTGCATCCGAGATGATAGCCTGCATTAGATTAGGATATATAACGCTATAGACGTATATAATATCCCAACCGAGATGTACGGGACGTCACGAACGGGATTCTGTAAAACATTACCAGCGAGGGGCGAGATGGGTTAGGTTAGGTTGTGATACGTTATAGACATATATAATGTTCCCACCGATAATTAGGGGCCGATATGCCACGAGTGTTGTAAAATACTGCGTTCGAGATGATAGCCTGCCTTAGATTAGGATATATAACGCTATAGACGTATATAATATCCCAACCGAGATGTACGGGACGACACGAACGGGATTCTGTAAAACATTACCAGCGACGGGCTAGGTTGGTTAGGTTAGGTTGTGATACGTTATAGACATATATAATGTTCCCACCGAGAAGTAGAGCCGATACGCCAGGAATGGCGTAAAATACTACATCCGAGATGATAGCCTGCCTTACGTTAGGATATATATCGCTGTAGGCGTTTATAATGTCCCAACCGAGACGTACGGGACGACAGGAACGGGATTCTGTAAAACATTACCAGCGAGGGGCTAGATGTGATAGGTTAGGTTTTATTACGTTATAGACGAATATAATGTTCCCCCCGAGAAGTAGAGCCGATACGCCAGGAATGGCGTAAAATACTGCATCCGAGATGTTAGCCTGCCTTAAATTAGGATATATATCGCTGTAGACGTTTATAATGTCCCAACCGAGACGTACGGGACGACAGGAACGGGATTCTGTAAAACATTACCAGCGAGGGGCTAGATGTGATAGGTTAGGTTTTATTACGTTATAGACGAATATACTGTTCCCCCCGAGAAGTAGAGCCTATACGCCAGGAATGGGGTAAAATACTGCATCCGAGATGTTAGCCTGCCTTAAGTTAGGATATATATCGCTGTAGACGTTTATAATGTCCCAACCGAGACGTACGGGACGACAGGAACGGGATTCTGTAAAACATTACCAGCGAGGGGCTAGATGAGTTAGGTTAGGTTATATTACGTTATAGACCTATATAATGTTCCCACCGAGAAGTAGGGGCCGAAACTCCAGGAATGTTGTAAAATTCTACATCCGAGATGATAGCCTGCCTTAGGTTAGGATATATAACGCTATAGACGTATATAATATCCCAACAGAGATGTACGGGACGACGCGAACGGGATTCTGTAAAACATTACCAGCGAGGGGCTAGATGTGTTAGGTTAGGTTATATTACGTTATAGACGAATATAATGTTCCCACCGAGAAGTAGGGGCCGATACGCCAGGAATGTTGTAAAATACTACATCCGAGATGTTAGCCTGCCTTACGTTAGGATATATATCGCTGTAGAAGTTTATAATGTCCCAACCGAGACGTACGGGACAACAGGAACGGGATTCTGTAAAGATTACCAGCGAGGGGCTAGATGTTAGGTTCGGTTATATTACGTTATAGACCTATATAATGTTCCCACCGAGAAGTAGGGGCCGATACGCCAGGAATGTTGTAAAATACTACATCCGAGATGTTAGACTGCCTTACGTTAGGATATATATCGCTGTAGACGTTTATAATGTTCCAACCGAGACGTACGGGACGACAGGAACGGGATTCTGTAAAACATTACCAGCGACGGGCTAGGTGGGTTAGGTTAGGTTGTGATACGTTATAGACATATATAATGTTCCCACCGATAAGTAGGGGCCGATGTGCCAGGAATGGCGTAAAATACTGCATCCGAGATATTAACCTACCTTAAGTTAGGATATGTATCGCTGTAGACGTTTATAATGTCCCAACCGAGACGTACGGGACGACACGAACGGGATTCTGTAAAACATTACCAGCGAGGGGCTAGATGTGTTAGGTTAGGTTATATTACGTTATAGACCTATATAATGCTCCCGCCGAGAAGTAGGGGCCGATACGCCAGGAATGTTGTAAAATTCTACATCCGAGATGATAGCCTGCCTTAGGTTAGGATATATAACGCTATAGACGTATATAATATTCCAACCGAGATGTACGGGACGTCACGAGCGGGATTCTGTAAAAGATTACCAGCGAGGGGCTAGATGAGTTAGGTTAGGTTATATTACGTTATAGACCTATATAATGTTCCCCCCGAGAAGTAGAGGCTGATACGCCAGGATTGTTG
Organism: Xylocopa violacea; assembly: GCA_963969225.1. Taxonomy (NCBI): domain Eukaryota; kingdom Metazoa; phylum Arthropoda; class Insecta; order Hymenoptera; family Apidae; genus Xylocopa; species Xylocopa violacea. The sequence continues at coordinate 45,975 of CAXAJV010000100.1, read as the reverse complement.
TAAAATACTACATCCGAGATGTTAGCCTGCCTTACGTTAGGATATATATCGCTGTAGACGTTTATAATGTCCCAACCGAGACGTACGGGACGACAGGAACGGGATTCTGTAAAACATTACCAGCGAGGGGCTAGATGGGTTAGGTTAGGTTATATTACGTTATAGACGAATATAATGTTCCCCCCGAGAAGTAGAGGCTGATACGCCAGGAATGTTGTAAAATACTACATCCGAGATGATAGCCTGCCTTAGGTTAGGATATATAACGCTATAGACGTATATAATATTCCAACCGAGATGTACGGGACGTCACGAGCGGGATTCTGTAAAACATTACCAGCGAGGGGCTAGATGAGTTAGGTTAGGTTATATTACGTTATAGACCTATATAATGTTCCCACCGAGAAGTAGGGGCCGATACGCCAGGAATGTTGTAAAATTCTACATCCGAGATGATAGCCTGCCTTAGGTTAGGATATATAACGCTATAGACGTATATAATATTCCAACAGAGATGTACGGGACGACGCGAACGGGATTCTGTAAAACATTACCAGCGAGGGGCTAGATGTGTTAGGTTAGGTTATATTACGTTATAGACGAATATAATGTTCCCACCGAGAAGTAGGGGCCGATACGCCAGGAATGTTGTAAAATACTACATCCGAGATGTTAGCCTGCCTTACGTTAGGATATATATCGCTGTAGAAGTTTATAATGTCCCAACCGAGACGTACGGGACAACAGGAACGGGATTCTGTAAAACATTACCAGCGAGGGGCTAGATGTTAGGTTCGGTTATATTACGTTATAGACCTATATAATGTTCCCACCGAGAAGTAGGGGCCGATACGCCAGGAATGTTGTAAAATACTACATCCGAGATGTTAGACTGCCTTACGTTAGGATATATATCGCTGTAGACGTTTATAATGTTCCAACCGAGACGTACGGGACGACAGGAACGGGATTCTGTAAAACATTACCAGCGACGGGCTAGGTGGGTTAGGTTAGGTTGTGATACGTTATAGACATATATAATGTTCCCACCGATAAGTAGGGGCCGATGTGCCAGGAATGTTGTAAAATACTGCATCCGAGATGATAGCCTGCCTTATATTAGGATCTATAAAGCTATAGACGTATATAATATTCCAACCGAGATGTACGGGACGACACGAACGGGATTCTGTAAAACAATACCAGCGAGGGGCTAGATGTGTTAGGTTAGGTTATATTACGTTATAGACGAATATAATGTTCCCCCCGAGAAGTAGAGGCCGATACGCCAGGAATGTTGTAAAATACTACATCCGAGATGTTAGCCTGCCTTAAATTAGGATATATATCGCTGTAGACGTTTATAATGTCCCAACCGAGACGTACGGGACGACAGGAACGGGATTCTGTAAAACATTACCAGCGAGGGGCTAGATGTGATAGGTTAGGTATTATTACGTTATAGACGAATATAATGTTCCCCCCGAGAAGTAGAGCCTATACGCCAGGAATGGGGTAAAATACTGCATCCGAGATGTTAGCCTGCCCTAAGTTAGGATATATATCGCTGTAGACGTTTATAATGTCCCAACCGAGACGTACGGGACGACAGGAACGGGATTCTGTAAAACATTACCAGCGAGGGGCTAGATGGGTTAGGTTAGGTTATATTACGTTATAGACGAATATAATGTTCCCCCCGAGAAGTAGAGGCTGATACGCCAGGATTGTTGTAAAATACTACATCCGAGATGTTAGCCTGCCTTACGTTAGGATATATATCGCTGTAGACGTTTATAATGTCCCAACCGAGACGTACGGGACGACAGGAACGGGATTCTGTAAAACATTACCAGCGAGGGGCTAGATGTGTTAGGTTAGGTTATATTACGTTATAGACCTATATAATGTTCCCGCCGAGAAGTAGGGGCCGATACGCCAGGAATGTTGTAAAATTATACATCCGAGATGATAGCCTGCCTTAGGTTAGGATATATAACGCTATAGACGTATATAATATTCCAACCGAGATGTACGGGACGTCACGAGCGGGATTCTGTAAAACATTACCAGCGAGGGGCTAGATGAGTTAGGTTAGGTTATATTACGTTATAGACCTATATAATGTTCCCACCGAGAAGTAGGGGCCGATACGCCAGGAATGTTGTAAAATTCTACATCCGAGATGATAGCCTGCCTTAGGTTAGGATATATAACGCTATAGACGTATATAATATCCCAACCGAGATGTACGGGACGACGCGAACGGGATTCTGTAAAACATTACCAGCGAGGGGCTAGATGTGTTAGGTTAGGTTATATTACGTTATAGACGAATATAATGTTCCCACCGAGAAGTAGGGGCCGATACGCCAGGAATGTTGTAAAATACTACATCCGAGATGTTAGCCTGCCTTACGTTAGGATATATATCGCGGTAGAAGTTTATAATGTCCCAACCGAGACGTACGGGACGACAGGAACGGGATTCTGTAAAACATTACCAGCGAGGGGATAGATGTGTTAGGTTAGGTTATATTACGTTATAGACGAATATAATGTTCCCCCCGAGAAGTAGAGGCCGATACGCCAGGAATGTTGTAAAATACTACATCCGAGATGTTAGCCTGCCTTACGTTAGGATATGTAGGATAGGACATGTAGGATATGTAGGATATGTAGGAACGCTGTAGACGTTTATAATGTCCCAACCGAGACGTATGGGACGACGGGAACGGGATTCTGTAAAACATTACCAGCGAGGGGCTAAATGTGTTAGGTTAGGCTATATTACGTTATAGACGAATATAATGTTCCCACCGAGAAGTAGGGGCCGATACGCCAGGAATGTTGTAAAATACTACATCCGAGATGTTAGCCTGCCTTACGTTAAGATATATATCGCTGTAGACGTATATAACGTCCCAACCGAGACGTACGGGACGAAACGAACGGGATTCTGTAAAACATTGCCAGCGAGGGGCTAGATGGGTTAGGTTAGTTTGTGATACGTTATAAACGTATATAATGTTCCCACCGAGAAGTAGGGGCCGATACGCCAGGCATGTTGTAAAATACTGCATCCGAGATGATAGCCTGCATTAGGTTAGGATATATAACTCTATAGACGCATATAATATTCCAACCGAGATGTACGGGACGGCACGAACGCGATTCTGTAAAATGTTACCAGCGAGGGGCTAGATGGGTTAGGTTAGGTTATATTACGTTATAGACCTATATAAGGTTCCCACCGAGAAGTAGAGGCTGATACGCCAGGAATGTTGTAAAATACTACATCCGAGATGATAGCCTGCCTTAGGTTAGGATATATAACGCTATAGACGTATATAATATTCCAACCGAGATGTACGGGACGTCACGAGCGGGATTCTGTAAAACATTACCAGCGAGGGGCTAGATGAGTTAGGTTAGGTTATATTACGTTATAGACCTATATAATGTTCCCACCGAGAAGTAGGGGCCGATACGCCAGGAATGTTGTAAAATTCTACATCCGAGATGATAGCCTGCCTTAGGTTAGGATATATAACGCTATAGACGTATATAATATTCCAACAGAGATGTACGGGACGACGCGAACGGGATTCTGTAAAACATTACCAGCGAGGGGCTAGATGTGTTAGGTTAGGTTATAGTACGTTATAGACGAATATAATGTTCCCACCGAGAAGTAGCGGCCGATACGCCAGGAATGTTGTAAAATACTACATCCGAGATGTTAGCCTGCCTTACGTTAGGATATATATCGCTGTAGAAGTTTATAATGTCCCAACCGAGACGTACGGGACAACAGGAACGGGATTCTGTAAAACATTACCAGCGAGGGGCTAGATGTTAGGTTCGGTTATATTACGTTATAGACCTATATAATGTTCCCACCGAGAAGTAGGGGCCGATACGCCAGGAATGTTGTAAAATACTACATCCGAGATGTTAGACTGCCTTACGTTAGGATATATATCGCTGTAGACGTTTATAATGTTCCAACCGAGACGTACGGGACGACAGGAACGGGATTCTGTAAAACATTACCAGCGACGGGCTAGGTGGGTTAGGTTAGGTTGTGATACGTTATAGACATATATAATGTTCCCACCGATAAGTAGGGGCCGATGTGCCAGGAATGTTGTAAAATACTGCATCCGAGATGATAGCCTGCCTTATATTAGGATCTATAACGCTATAGACGTATATAATATTCCAACCGAGATGTACGGGACGACACGAACGGGATTCTGTAAAACAATACCAGCGAGGGGCTAGATGTGTTAGGTTAGGTTATATTACGTTATAGACGAATATAATGTTCCCCCCGAGAAGTAGAGGCCGATACGCCAGGAATGTTGTAAAATACTACATCCGAGATGTTAGCCTGCCTTAAATTAGGATATATATCGCTGTAGACGTTTATAATGTCCCAACCGAGACGTACGGGACGACAGGAACGGGATTCTGTAAAACATTACCAGCGAGGGGCTAGATGTGATAGGTTAGGTATTATTACGTTATAGACGAATATAATGTTCCCCCCGAGAAGTAGAGCCTATACGCCAGGAATGGGGTAAAATACTGCATCCGAGATGTTAGCCTGCCCTAAGTTAGGATATATATCGCTGTAGACGTTTATAATGTCCCAACCGAGACGTACGGGACGACAGGAACGGGATTCTGTAAAACATTACCAGCGAGGGGCTAGATGGGTTAGGTTAGGTTATATTACGTTATAGACGAATATAATGTTCCCCCCGAGAAGTAGAGGCTGATACGCCAGGATTGTTGTAAAATACTACATCCGAGATGTTAGCCTGCCTTACGTTAGGATATATATCGCTGTAGACGTTTATAATGTCCCAACCGAGACGTACGGGACGACAGGAACGGGATTCTGTAAAACATTACCAGCGAGGGGCTAGATGTGTTAGGTTAGGTTATATTACGTTATAGACCTATATAATGTTCCCGCCGAGAAGTAGGGGCCGATACGCCAGGAATGTTGTAAAATTATACATCCGAGATGATAGCCTGCCTTAGGTTAGGATATATAACGCTATAGACGTATATAATATTCCAACCGAGATGTACGGGACGTCACGAGCGGGATTCTGTAAAACATTACCAGCGAGGGGCTAGATGAGTTAGGTTAGGTTATATTACGTTATGGACCTATATAATGTTCCCACCGAGAAGTAGGGGCCGATACGCCAGGAATGTTGTAAAATTCTACATCCGAGATGATAGCCTGCCTCAGGTTAGGATATATAACGCTATAGACGTATATAATATCCCAACCGAGATGTACGGGACGACGCGAACGGGATTCTGTAAAACATTACCAGCGAGGGGCTAGATGTGTTAGGTTAGGTTATATTACGTTATAGACGAATATAATGTTCCCACCGAGAAGTAGGGGCCGATACGCCAGGAATGTTGTAAAATACTACATCCGAGATGTTAGCCTGCCTTACGTTAGGATATATATCGCGGTAGAAGTTTATAATGTCCCAACCGAGACGTACGGGACGACAGGAACGGGATTCTGTAAAACATTACCAGCGAGGGGATAGATGTGTTAGGTTAGGTTATATTACGTTATAGACGAATATAATGTTCCCCCCGAGAAGTAGAGGCCGATACGCCAGGAATGTTGTAAAATACTACATCCGAGATGTTAGCCTGCCTTACGTTAGGATATGTAGGATAGGACATGTAGGATATGTAGGATATGTAGGAACGCTGTAGACGTTTATAATGTCCCAACCGAGACGTATGGGACGACGGGAACGGGATTCTGTAAAACATTACCAGCGAGGGGCTAAATGTGTTAGGTTAGGCTATATTACGTTATAGACGAATATAATGTTCCCACCGAGAAGTAGGGGCCGATACGCCAGGAATGTTGTAAAATACTACATCCGAGATGTTAGCCTGCCTTACGTTAAGATATATATCGCTGTAGACGTATATAACGTCCCAACCGAGACGTACGGGACGAAACGAACGGGATTCTGTAAAACATTGCCAGCGAGGGGCTAGATGGGTTAGGTTAGTTTGTGATACGTTATAAACGTATATAATGTTCCCACCGAGAAGTAGGGGCCGATACGCCAGGCATGTTGTAAAATACTGCATCCGAGATGATAGCCTGCATTAGGTTAGGATATATAACTCTATAGACGCATATAATATTCCAACCGAGATGTACGGGACGGCACGAACGCGATTCTGTAAAATGTTACCAGCGAGGGGCTAGATGGGTTAGGTTAGGTTATATTACGTTATAGACCTATATAAGGTTCCCACCGAGAAGTACGGGCCGATACGCTAGGAATGTTGTAGAATACTACATCCAAGATGATAGCCTGCCTTAGGCTAGGATATATAACGCTATAGACGTATATAATATTCCAACCGAGATGTACGGGACGTCACGAACGGGATTCTGTAAAACATTACCAGCGAGGGGCTAGATGGGTTAGGTTAGGTTGTGATACGTTATAGACATATATAATGTTCCCACCGATAATTAGGGGCCGATATGCCAGGAATGTTGTAAAATACTGCATTCGAGATGATAGCCTGCCTTAGATTAGGATATATAACGCTATAGACGTATATAATATCCCAACCGAGATGTACGGGACGACACGAACGGGATTCTGTAAAACATTACCAGCGACGGGCTAGGTGGGTTAGGTTAGGTTGTGATACGTTATAGACATATATAATGTTCCCCACCGATAAGTAGGGGCCGATATGCCTGGAATGTTGTAAAATACTGCATCCGAGATGATAGCCTGCCTTATATTAGGATCTATAACGCTATAGACGTATATAATATTCCAACCGAGATGTACGGGACGACACGAACGGGATTCTGTAAAACATTACCAGCGAGGGGCTAGATGTGTTAGGTTAGGTTATATTACGTTATAGACGAATATAATGTTCCGCCCGAGAAGTAGAGGCCGATACGCCAGGAATGTTGTAAAATACTACATCCGAGATGTTAGCCTGCCTTACGTTAGGATATATATCGCTGTAGACGTTTATAATGTCCCAACCGAGACGTATGGGACGACGTGAACGGGATTCTGTAAAACATTACCAGCGAGGGGCTAGATGTGATAGGTTAGGTTTAATTACGTTATAGACGAATATAATGTTCCCCCCGAGAAGTAGAGCCGATACGCCAGGAATGGCGTAAAATACTGCATCCGAGATGTTAGCCTGCCTTAAGTTAGGATATATATCGCTGTAGACGTTTATAATGTCCCAACCGAGACGTACGGGACGACACGAACGGGATTCTGTAAAACATTACCAGCGAGGTGCTAGATGGGTTAGGTTAGTATGTGAACCGTTATAGACGTACATAATGTTCCCACCGAGACGTAGGGGCCGATACGCCAGGAATGTTGTAAAATACTACATCCGAGATGATAGCCTGCCTCAGGTTAGGATATATAACGCTATAGACGTATATAATATTCCAACCGAGATGTACGGGACGTAACGAGCGGGATTCTGTAAAACATTACCAGCGAGGGGCTAGATGTATTAGGTTAGGTTATATTACGTTATAGACCTATATAATGTTCCCCCCGAGAAGTAGGGCCGATACGCCAGGAATGGCGTAAAATACTGCATCCGAGATGTTAGGCTGCCTTAGGTTAGGATATATAACGCTGTAGACGTACACAATGTCCCAACCGAGACGTACGGGACGACAGGAACGGGATTCTGTAAAACATTACCAGCGAGGGGCTAGATGGGTTAGGTTAGGTTGTGAAACGTTATAGACGTATATAATGTTCCCACCGAGATGTAGCTGCCGATATGCCAGGAATGTTGTAAAATACTACATCCGAGATGTTAGCCTGCCTTACGTTAGGATATATATAGCTGTAGACGTATATAATATCCCAACCGAGATGTACGGGACGACAGGAACGGGATTCTGTATCACATTACCAGAGAGGGGCTAGATGGGTTAGGTTAGGTTGTGATACGTTATAGACGTATATAATGTTCCCAGCGAGAAGTAGGGGCCGATATGCCAGGAATGTTTTAAAATACTGCATCCGAGATGGTAGCCTGTCTTAAGCTAGGATATATAACGCTATAGACGTATATAATATTCCAATCGAGACGTACGGGACGACACGAACGCGATTCTGTAAAGTGTTACCAGCGAGGGGCTAGAAGGATTAGGTTAGGTTATATTACGTTATAGACGAATATAATGTTCCCACCGAGAAGTAGAGGCCGATACGCCAGGAATGTTGTAAAATACTACATCCGAGGTGTTAGCCTGCCTTACGTTAGGATATATATCGCTGTAGACGTATATAATAACCCAACCGAGATGTACGGGACGACAGGGACGGGATTCTGTAAAACATTACCAGCGAGGGGCTAGATGGGTTAGGTTAGTTTGTGATACGTTATAGACGTATATAATGTTCCCACCGAGAACGGGGGCCGATACGCCAGGAATGTTGTAAAATAATACATCCGAGATGATAGCCTGCCTTAGGTTATGACATATAACGCTATAGACGTATATAATATTCCAACCGAGATGTACGGGACGTCACTAACGAGGTTCTGTAAAACATTACCAGCGAGGGCCTAGATGTGTTAGGTTAGGTTATATTACGTTATAGACCTATATAATGTTCCCACCGAGAAGTAGGGGCCGATACGCCAGGAATGTTGTAGAATACTGCATCCGAGATGATAGCCTGCATTAGGTTAGGATATATAACGCTATAGACGTATATAATATTCCAACCGAGATGTACGGGACGACAGGAACCGTTTTCTGTATCACATTACCAGAGAGGGGCTAGATGGGTTAGGTTAGGTTGTGATACGTTATAGACGTATATAATGTTCAAGCGAGAAGTAGGGGCCGATATGCCAGGAATGTTTTAAAATACTGCATCCGAGATGGTAGCGTGTCTTAAGCTAGGATATATAACGCTATAGACGTATATAATATCCCAATCGATACGTACGGGACGACACGAACGCGATTCTGTAAAATGTTACCAGCGTGGGGCTAGATGGGTTAGGTTAGGTTATATTACGTTATAGACGAATATAATGATCCCACCGAGAAGTAGGGGCCGATACGCCGGGAATGTTGTAAAATACTACATCCGAGATGTTAGCCTACCTTAGGTTAGGATATATAACGCTATAGACGTATATAATATTCCAACCGAGATGTACGGGACGACAGGAACGGGATTCTGTATCACATTACCAGAGAGGGGCTAGATGTGTTAGGTTAGGATATATTACGTTATAGACGAATATAATGTTCCCACCGAGAAGTAGGGGCCGATACGCCAGGAATGTTGTAGATTACTGCATCCGAGATGATAGCCTGCCTAAGGTTAGGATATATAACGCTATAGACGTATATAATATCCCAACCGAGATGTACGGGACGACACGAACGGGATTCTGTAAAACATTACCAGCGAGGGGCTAGATGTGTTAGGTTAGGTTATATTACGTGATAGACGAATATAATGTTCCCACCGAGAAGTAGGGGCCGATACGCCAGGAATGTTGTAAAATACTACATCCGAGATGTTAGCCTGCCTTACGTTAGGATATATATCGCTGTAGATGTTTATAATGTCCCAACCGAGACGTACGGGACGACACGAACGGGATTCTATAAAACATTACCAGCGAGGGGCTAGATGGGTTAGGTTAGTATGTGAACCTTTATAGACGTATATAATGTTCCCACCGAGAAGTAGGGGCCGATATGACAGGAATGTTTTAAAATACTGCATCCGAGATGATAGCCTGTCTTAAGCTTGGATATATAATGTTATAGACGTATATAATATCCCAATCGAGACGTACGGGACGACACGAACGCGATTCTGTAAAATGTTACCAGCGAGGGGCTAGATGGGTTAGGTTAGGTTATATTACGTTATAGACCTATATAAGGTTCCCACCGAGAAGTACGGGCCGATACGCTAGGAATGTTGTAGAATACTACATCCAAGATGATAGCCTGCATTAGGTTAGGATATATAACGCTATAGACGTATATAATATTCCAACCGAGATGTACGGGACGGCACGAACGGGATTCTGTGAAACATTACCAGCGAGGGGCTAGATGTGTTAGGTTAGGTTAGATTACGTTAGAGAAGAATGTAATGTTCCCACCGAGAAGTAGGGGCCGATACGCCAGGAATGTTGTAAAATACAACATCCGAGATGTCAGCCTGCCTTACGTTAGGATATATATCGCTGTAGACGTTTATAATGTCCCAACCGAGACGTACGGGACGACACGAACTGGATTCTGTAAAACATTACCAGCGACGGGCTAGGTGGGTTAGGTTAGGTTGTGATACGTTATAGACATATATAATGTTCCCACCGATAAGTAGGGGCCGATGTGCCAGGAATGTTGTAAAATACTGCATCCGAGATGATAGCCTGCCTTAGATTAGGATATATAACGCTATAGACGTATATAATATCCCAACCGAGATGTACGGGACGTCACGAACGGGATTCTGTAAAACATTACCAGCGAGGGGCTAGATGGGTTAGGTTAGGTTGTGATACGTTATAGACATATATAATGTTCCCACCGATAATTAGGGGCCGATATGCCAGGAATGTTGTAAAATACTGCATTCGAGATGATAGCCTGCCTTACGTTAGGATATATATCGCTGTAGACGTATTTAATATCCCACTCGAGACGTACGGAACGACACGAACGCGATTCTGTAAAACATTACCAGCGAGGGGCTAGATGTGTTAGGTTAGGTTATATTACGTTATAGACCTATATAATGTTCCCACCGAGAAGTACGGGCCGATACGCTAGGAATGTTGTAGAATACTACATCCAAGATGATAGCCTGCCTTAGGTTAGGATATATAACGCTATAGACGTATATAATATTCCAACCGAGATGTACGGGACGGCACGAAAGGGATTCTGCAAAACATTACCAGCGAGGGTCTAGATATGTTTGGTTAGGTTAGATTACGTTATAGACGAATATAATGTTCCCACAGAGAAGTAGAGGCCGATACGCCAGGAATGTTGTAAAATACAATATGCGAGGTGTCAGCCTGCCTTACGTTAGGATATATATCGCTGTACACGTATATAATATCCCAACCGAGATGTGCGGGACGACAGGAACGAGATTCTGTATCACATTACCAGAGAGGGGCTAGATGGGTTAGGTTAGGTTGTGATACGTTATAGACGTATATAATGTTCCCACCGAGAAGTAGGGGCCGATATGCCAGGAATGTTTTAAAATACTGCATCCGAGATGATAGCCTGCCTTAAGCTTGGATATATAACGTTATAGACGTATATAATATCCCAATCGAGACGTACGGGACGACACGAACGCGATTCTGTAAAATGTTACCAGCGAGGGGCTAGATGGGTTAGGTTAGGATATATTACGTTATAGACGAATATAATGTTCCCACCGAGAAGTAGGGGCCGATATGCCAGGAATGTTGTAAAATACTGCATCCGAGATGATGGCCTGCCTTAGGTTAGGATATATATCGCTGTAGACGTTTATAATGTCCCAACCGAGACGTACGGGACGACACGAACGGGATTCTGTAAAACATTACCAGCGACGGGCTAGGTGGGTTAGGTTAGGTTGTGATACGTTATAGACATATATAATGTTCCCACCGATAAGTAGGGGCCGATGTGCCAGGAATGTTGTAAAATACTGCATCCGAGATGATAGCCTGCCTTAGATTAGGATATATAACGCTATAGACGTATATAATATCCCAACCGAGATGTACGGGACGTCACGAACGGGATTCTGTAAAACATTACCAGCGAGGGGCTAGATGTGTTAGGTTAGGTTATATTACGTTATAGACCTATATAATGTTCCCACCGAGAAGTAGGGGCCGATACGCCAGGAATGTTGTAGAATACTGCATCCGAGATGATAGCCTGCATTAGGTTAGGATATATAACGCTATAGATGTATATAATATTCCAAGCGAGATGTACGGGACGACAGGAACGGGATTCTGTATCACATTACCAGAGAGGGGCTAGATGGGTTAGGTTAGGTTGTGATACGTTATAGACGTATATAATGTTCCCAGCGTGAAGTAGGGGCCGATATGCCAGGAATGTTTTAAAATACTGCATCCGAGATGGTAGCCTGTCTTAAGCTAGGATATATAACGCTATAGACGTATATAATATCCCAATCGAGACGTACGGGACGACACGAACGCGATTCTGTAAAATTTTACCAGCGAGGGGCTAGATGGGTTAGGTTAGGTTATATTACGTTATAGACGAATATAATGATCCCACCGAGAAGTAGGGGCCGATACGCCGGGAATGTTGTAAAATACTACATCCGAGATGTTAGCCTACCTTAGGTTAGGATATATAACGCTATAGACGTATATAATATTCCAACCGAGATGTACGGGACGACAGGAACGGGATTCTGTATCACATTACCAGAGAGGGGCTAGATGTGTTAGGTTAGGATATATTACGTTATAGACGAATATAATGTTCCCACCGAGAAGTAGGGGCCGATACGCCAGGAATGTTGTAGATTACTGCATCCGAGATGATAGCCTGCCTAAGGTTAGGATATATAACGCTATAGACGTATATAATATCCCAACCGAGATGTACGGGACGACACGAACGGGATTCTGTAAAACATTACCAGCGAGGGGCTAGATGTGTTAGGTTAGGTTATATTACGTTATAGACGAATATAATGTTCCCACCGAGAAGTAGGGGCCGATACGCCAGGAATGTTGTAAAATACTACATCCGAGATGTTAGCCTGCCTTACGTTAGGATATATATCGCTGTAGATGTTTATAATGTCCCAACCGAGACGTACGGGACGACACGAACGGGATTCTATAAAACATTACCAGCGAGGGGCTAGATGGGTTAGGTTAGTATGTGAACCGTTATAGACGTATATAATGTTCCCACCGAGAAGTAGGGGCCGATATGACAGGAATGTTTTAAAATACTGCATCCGAGATGATAGCCTGTCTTAAGCTTGGATATATAACGTTATAGACGTATATAATATCCCAATCGAGACGTACGGGACGACACGAACGCGATTCTGTAAAATGTTACCAGCGAGGGGCTAGATGGGTTAGGTTAGGTTATATTACGTTATAGACCTATATAAGGTTCCCACCGAGAAGTACGGGCCGATACGCTAGGAATGTTGTAGAATACTACATCCAAGATGATAGCCTGCATTAGGTTAGGATATATAACGCTATAGACGTATATAATATTCCAAACGAGATGTACGGGACGGCACGAACGGGATTCTGTAAAACATTACCAGCGAGGGGCTAGATGTGTTAGGTTAGGTTAGATTACGTTATAGAAGAATATAATGTTCCCACCGAGAAGTAGGGGCCGATACGCCAGGAATGTTGTAAAATACAACATCCGAGATGTCAGCCTGCCTTACGTTAGGATATATATCGCTGTAGACGTTTATAATGTCCCAACCAAGAGGTACGGGACGTCACTAACGAGGTTCTGTAAAACATTACCAGCGAGGGCCTAGTGTGTTAGGTTAGGTTATATTACGTTATAGACCTATATAATGTTCCCACCGAGAAGTAGGGGCCGATACGCCAGGAATGTTGTAGAATACTGCATCCGAGGTGATAGCCTGCATTAGGTTAGGATATATAACGCTATAGACGTATATAATATTCCAACCGAGATGTACGGGACGTCACGAACGAGATTCTGTAAAACATTACCAGCCAGGGCCTAGATGTGTTAGGTTAGGATATATTACGTTATAGACGAATATAATGTTCCCACCGAGAAGTAGGGGCCGATATGCCAGGAATGTTGTAAAATACTGCATCCGAGATGATGGCCTGCCTTAGGTTAGGATATATATCGCTGTAGACGTTTATAATGTCCCAACCGAGACGTACGGGACGACACGAACGAGATTCTGTAAAACATTACCAGCGACGGGCTAGGTGGGTTAGGTTAGGTTGTGATACGTTATAGACATATATAATGTTCCCACCGATAAGTAGGGGCCGATGTGCCAGGAATGTTGTAAAATACTGCATCCGAGATGATAGCCTGCCTTAGATTAGGATATATAACGCTATAGACGTATATAATATCCCAACCGAGATGTACGGGACGTCACGAACGGGATTCTGTAAAACATTACCAGCGAGGGGCTAGATGGGTTAGGTTAGGTTGTGATACGTTATAGACATATATAATGTTCCCACCGATAATTAGGGGCCGATATGCCAGGAATGTTGTAAAATACTGCATTCGAGATGATAGCCTGCCTTAGATTAGGATATATAACGCTATAGACGTATATAATATCCCAACCGCGATGTACGGAACGACACGAACGGGATTCTGTAAAACATTACCAGCGACGGGCTAGGTGGGTTAGGTTAGGTTGTGATACGTTATAGACATATATAATGTTCCCACCGATAAGTAGGGGCCGATATGCCAGGAATGTTGTAAAATACTGCATCCGAGATGATAGACTGCCTTATATTAGGATCTATAACGCTATAGACGTATATAATATTCCAACCGAGATGTACGGGACGACACGAACGGGATTCTGTAAAACATTACCAGCGAGGGGCTAGATGTGTTAGGTTAGGTTATATTACGTTATAGACGAATATAATGTTCCCCCCGAGAAGTAGAGGCCGATACGCCAGGAATGTTGTAAAATACTACATCCGAGATGTTAGCCTGCCTTACGTTAGGATATATATCGCTGTAGACGTTTATAATGTCCCAACCGAGACGTATGGGACGACGGGAACGGGATTCTGTAAAACATTACCAGCGAGGGGCTAGATGGGTTAGGTTAGTTTGTGATACGTTATAGACGTATATAATGTTCCCACCGAGAACGGGGGCCGATACGCCAGGAATGTTGTAAAATAATACATCCGAGATGATAGCCTGCCTTAGGTTAGGACATATAACGCTATAGACGTATACAATATTCCAACCGAGATGTACGGGACGTCACTAACGAGGTTCTGTAAAACATTACCAGCGAGGGCCTAGATGTGTTAGGTTAGGTTATATTACGTTATAGACCTATATAATGTTCCCACCGAGAAGTACGGGCCGATACGCTAGGAATGTTGTAGAATACTACATCCAAGATGATAGCCTGCCTTAGGTTAGGATATATAACGCTATAGACGTATATAATATTCCAACCGAGATGTACGGGACGGCACGAAAGGGATTCTGTAAAACATTACCAGCGAGGGTCTAGATGTGTTTGGTTAGGTTAGATTACGTTATAGACGAATATAATGTTCCCACAGAGAAGTAGAGGCCGATACGCCATGAATGTTGTAAAATACAACATGCGAGGTGTCAGCCTGCCTTACGTTAGGATATATATCGCTGTACACGTATATAATATCCCAACCGAGATGTGCGGGACGACAGGAACGAGATTCTGTATCACATTACCAGAGAGGGGCTAGATGGGTTAGGTTAGGTTGTGATACGTTATAGACGTATATAATGTTCCCACCGATAATTAGGGGCCGATATGCCAGGAATGTTGTAAAATACTGCATTCGAGATGATAGCCTGCCTTAGATTAGGATATATAACGCTATAGACGTATATAATATCCCAACCGCGATGTACGGAACGACACGAACGGGATTCTGTAAAACATTACCAGCGACGGGCTAGGTGGGTTAGGTTAGGTTGTGATACGTTATAGACATATATAATGTTCCCACCGATAAGTAGGGGCCGATATGCCAGGAATGTTGTAAAATACTGCATCCGAGATGATAGACTGCCTTATATTAGGATCTATAACGCTATAGACGTATATAATATTCCAACCGAGATGTACGGGACGACACGAACGGGATTCTGTAAAACATTACCAGCGAGGGGCTAGATGTGTTAGGTTAGGTTATATTACGTTATAGACGAATATAATGTTCCCCCCGAGAAGTAGAGGCCGATACGCCAGGAATGTTGTAAAATACTACATCCGAGATGTTAGCCTGCCTTACGTTAGGATATATATCGCTGTAGACGTTTATAATGTCCCAACCGAGACGTATGGGACGACGGGAACGGGATTCTGTAAAACATTACCAGCGAGGGGCTAGATGGGTTAGGTTAGTTTGTGATACGTTATAGACGTATATAATGTTCCCACCGAGAACGGGGGCCGATACGCCAGGAATGTTGTAAAATAATACATCCGAGATGATAGCCTGCCTTAGGTTAGGACATATAACGCTATAGACGTATACAATATTCCAACCGAGATGTACGGGACGTCACTAACGAGGTTCTGTAAAACATTACCAGCGAGGGCCTAGATGTGTTAGGTTAGGTTATATTACGTTATAGACCTATATAATGTTCCCACCGAGAAGTACGGGCCGATACGCTAGGAATGTTGTAGAATACTACATCCAAGATGATAGCCTGCCTTAGGTTAGGATATATAACGCTATAGACGTATATAATATTCCAACCGAGATGTACGGGACGGCACGAAAGGGATTCTGTAAAACATTACCAGCGAGGGTCTAGATGTGTTTGGTTAGGTTAGATTACGTTATAGACGAATATAATGTTCCCACAGAGAAGTAGAGGCCGATACGCCATGAATGTTGTAAAATACAACATGCGAGGTGTCAGCCTGCCTTACGTTAGGATATATATCGCTGTACACGTATATAATATCCCAACCGAGATGTGCGGGACGACAGGAACGAGATTCTGTATCACATTACCAGAGAGGGGCTAGATGGGTTAGGTTAGGGTGTGATACGTTATAGACGTATATAATGTTCCCACCGAGAAGTAGGGGCCGATATGCCAGGAATGTTTTAAAATACTGCATCCGAGATGATAGCCTGCCTTAAGCTTGGATATATAACGTTATAGACGTATATAATATCCCAATCGAGACGTACGGGACGACACGAACGCGATTCTGTAAAATGTTACCAGCGAGGGGCTAGATGGGTTAGGTTAGGTTATATTACGTTATAGACCTATATAAGGTTCCCACCGAGAAGTACGGGCCGATACGCTAGGAATGTTGTAGAATACTACATCCAAGATGATAGCCTGCCTTAGGTTAGGATATATAACGCTATAGACGTATATAATATTCCAACCGAGATGTACGGGACGGCACGAACGGGATTCTGTAAAACATTACCAGCGAGGGGCTAGATGTGTTAGGTTAGGTTAGATTACGTTATAGAAGAATATAATGTTCCCACCGAGAAGTAGGGGCCGATACGCCAGGAATGTTGTAAAATACAACATCCGAGATGTCAGCCTGCCTTACGTTAGGATATATATCGCTGTAGACGTTTATAATGTCCCAACCAAGAGGTACGGGACGTCACTAACGAGGTTCTGTAAAACATTACCAGCGAGGGCCTAGATCTGTTAGGTTAGGTTATATTACGTTATAGACCTATATAATGTTCCCACCGAGAAGTAGGGGCCGATACGCCAGGAATGTTGTAGAATACTGCATCCGAGGTGATAGCCTGCATTAGGTTAGGATATATAACGCTATAGACGTATATAATATTCCAACCGAGATGTACGGGACGTCACGAACGAGATTCTGTAAAACATTACCAGCCAGGGCCTAGATGTGTTAGGTTAGGATATATTACGTTATAGACGAATATAATGTTCCCACCGAGAAGTAGGGGCCGATATGCCAGGAATGTTGTAAAATACTGCATCCGAGATGATGGCCTGCCTTAGGTTAGGATATATATCGCTGTAGACGTTTATAATGTCCCAACCGAGACGTACGGGACGACACGAACGGGATTCTGTAAAACATTACCAGCGACGGGCTAGGTGGGTTAGGTTAGGTTGTGATACGTTATAGACATATATAATGTTCCCACCGATAAGTAGGGGCCGATGTGCCAGGAATGTTGTAAAATACTGCATCCGAGATGATAGCCTGCCTTAGATTAGGATATATAACGCTATAGACGTATATAATATCCCAACCGAGATGTACGGGACGTCACGAACGGGATTCTGTAAAACATTACCAGCGAGGGGCTAGATGGGTTAGGTTAGGTTGTGATACGTTATAGACATATATAATGTTCCCACCGATAATTAGGGGCCGATATGCCAGGAATGTTGTAAAATACTGCATTCGAGATGATAGCCTGCCTTAGATTAGGATATATAACGCTATAGACGTATATAATATCCCAACCGCGATGTACGGGACGACACGAACGTGATTCTGTAAAACATTACCAGCGACGGGCTAGGTGGGTTAGGTTAGGTTGTGATACGTTATAGACATATATAATGTTCCCACCGATAAGTAGGGGCCGAAATGCCAGGAATGTTGTAAAATACTGCATCCGAGATGATAGACTGCCTTATATTAGGATCTATAACGCTATAGACGTATATAATATTCCAACCGAGATGTACGGGACGGCACGAAAGGGATTCTGTAAAACATTACCAGCGAGGGTCTAGATGTGTTTGGTTAGGTTAGATTACGTTATAGACGAATATAATGTTCCCACAGAGAAGTAGAGGCCGATACGCCAGGAATGTTGTAAAATACTACATCCGAGATGTTAGCCTGCCTTACGTTAGGATATATATCGCTGTAGACGTTTATAATGTCCCAACTGAGACGTATGGGACGACGGGAACGGGATTCTGTAAAACATTACCAGCGAGGGGCTAGATGGGTTAGGTTAGTTTGTGATACGTTATAGACGTATGTAATGTTCCCACCGAGAACGGGGGCCGATACGCCAGGAATGTTGTAATATAATACATCCGAGATGATAGCCTGCCTTAGGTTAGGACATATAACGCTATAGACGTATACAATATTCCAACCGAGATGTACGGGACGTCACTAACGAGGTTCTGTAAAACATTACCAGCGAGGGCCTAGATGTGTTAGGTTAGGTTATATTACGTTATAGACCTATATAATGTTCCCACCGAGAAGTAGGGGCCGATACGCCAGGAATGTTGTAGAATACTGCATCCGAGATGATAGCCTGCATTAGGTTAGGATATATAACGCTATAGACGTATATAATATTCCAACCGAGATGTACGGGACGACAGGAACGGGATTCTGTATCACATTACCAGAGAGGGGCTAATGAGTTAGGTTAGGATATATTACGTTATAGACGAATATAATGTTCCCACCGAGAAGTAGGGGCCGATATGCCAGGAATGTTGTAGATTACTGCATCCGAGATGATAGCCTGCCTTAGGTTAGGATATATAACGCTATAGACGTATATAATATCCCAACCGAGATGTACGGGACGTCACGAACGGGATTCTGTAAAACATTACCAGCGAGGGGCTAGATGGGTTAGGTTAGGTTGTGATACGTTATAGACATATATAATGTTCCCACCGATAATTAGGGGCCGATATGCCAGGAATGTTGTAAAATACTGCATTCGAGATGATAGCCTGCCTTAGATTAGGATATATAACGCTATAGACGTATATAATATCCCAACCGCGATGTACGGGACGACACGAACGTGATTCTGTAAAACATTACCAGCGACGGGCTAGGTGGGTTAGGTTAGGTTGTGATACGTTATAGACATATATAATGTTCCCACCGATAAGTAGGGGCCGAAATGCCAGGAATGTTGTAAAATACTGCATCCGAGATGATAGACTGCCTTATATTAGGATCTATAACGCTATAGACGTATATAATATTCCAACCGAGATGTACGGGACGGCACGAAAGGGATTCTGTAAAACATTACCAGCGAGGGTCTAGATGTGTTTGGTTAGGTTAGATTACGTTATAGACGAATATAATGTTCCCACAGAGAAGTAGAGGCCGATACGCCAGGAATGTTGTAAAATACTACATCCGAGATGTTAGCCTGCCTTACGTTAGGATATATATCGCTGTAGACGTTTATAATGTCCCAACTGAGACGTATGGGACGACGGGAACGGGATTCTGTAAAACATTACCAGCGAGGGGCTAGATGGGTTAGGTTAGTTTGTGATACGTTATAGACGTATGTAATGTTCCCACCGAGAACGGGGGCCGATACGCCAGGAATGTTGTAATATAATACATCCGAGATGATAGCCTGCCTTAGGTTAGGACATATAACGCTATAGACGTATACAATATTCCAACCGAGATGTACGGGACGTCACTAACGAGGTTCTGTAAAACATTACCAGCGAGGGCCTAGATGTGTTAGGTTAGGTTATATTACGTTATAGACCTATATAATGTTCCCACCGAGAAGTAGGGGCCGATACGCCAGGAATGTTGTAGAATACTGCATCCGAGATGATAGCCTGCATTAGGTTAGGATATATAACGCTATAGACGTATATAATATTCCAAGCGAGATGTACGGGACGACAGGAACGGGATTCTGTATCACATTACCAGAGAGGGGCTAGATGGGTTAGGTTAGGTTGTGATACGTTATAGACGTATATAATGTTCCCAGCGTGAAGTAGGGGCCGATATGCCAGGAATGTTTTAAAATACTGCATCCGAGATGGTAGCCTGTCTTAAGCTAGGATATATAACGCTATAGACGTATATAATATCCCAATCGAGACGTACGGGACTACACGAACGCGATTCTGTAAAATGTTACCAGCGAGGGGCTAGATGGGTTAGGTTAGGTTATATTACGTTATAGACGAATATAATGATCCCACCGAGAAGTAGGGGCCGATACGCCGGGAATGTTGTAAAATACTACATCCGAGATGTTAGCCTACCTTAGGTTAGGATATATAACGCTATAGACGTATATAATATTCCAACCGAGATGTACGGGACGACAGGAACGGGATTCTGTATCACATTACCAGAGAGGGGCTAATGAGTTAGGTTAGGATATATTACGTTATAGACGAATATAATGTTCCCACCGAGAAGTAGGGGCCGATATGCCAGGAATGTTGTAGATTACTGCATCCGAGATGATAGCCTGCCTTAGGTTAGGATATATAACGCTATAGACGTATATAATATCCCAACCGAGATGTACGGGACGACACGAACGGGATTCTGAAAACATTACCAGCGAGGGGCTAGATGTGTTAGGTTAGGTTATATTACGTTATAGACCTATATAATGTTCCCACCGAGAAGTAGGGGCCGATACGCCAGGAATGTTGTAAAATACTACAACCGAGATGTTAGACTGCCTTACGTTAGGATATATATCGCTGTAGATGTTTATAATGTCCCAACCGAGACGTACGGGACGACACGAACGGGATTCTATAAAACATTACCAGCGAGGGGCTAGATGGGTTAGGTTAGTATGTGAACCGTTGTAGACGTATATAATGTTCCCACCGAGAAGTAGGGGCCGATACGCCAGGAATGTTGTAAAATACTACATCCGAGATGTTAGCCTGCCTTACGTTAGGATATATATCGCTGTAGACGTATTTAATATCCCACTCGAGACGTACGGAACGACACGAACGCGATTCTGTAAAACATTACCAGCGAGGGGCTAGATGTGTTAGGTTAGGTTATATTACGTTATAGACCTATATAATGTTCCCACCGAGAAGTACGGGCCGATACGCTAGGAATGTTGTAGAATACTACATCCAAGATGATAGCCTGCCTTAGGTTAGGATATATAACGCTATAGACGTATATAATATTCCAACCGAGATGTACGGGACGGCACGAAAGGGATTCTGTAAAACATTACCAGCGAGGGTCTAGATGTGTTTGGTTAGGTTAGATTACGTTATAGACGAATATAATGTTCCCACAGAGAAGTAGAGGCCGATACGCCAGGAATGTTGTAAAATACAACATGCGAGGTGTCAGCCTGCCTTACGTTAGGATATATATCGCTGTAGACGTATATAATATCCCAACCGAGATGTGCGGGACGACAGGAACGAGATTCTGTATCACATTACCAGAGAGGGGCTAGATGGGTTAGGTTAGGTTGTGATACGTTATAGACGTATATAATGTTCCCACCGAGAAGTAGAGGCCGATATGCCAGGAATGTTTTAAAATACTGCATCCGAGATGATAGCCTGTCTTAAGCTTGGATATATAACGTTATAGACGTATATAATATCCCAATCGAGACGTACGGGACGACACGAACGCGATTCTGTAAAATGTTACCAGCGAGGGGCTAGATGGGTTAGGTTAGGTTATATTACGTTATAGACCTATATAAGGTTCCCACCGAGAAGTACGGGCCGATACGCTAGGAATGTTGTAGAATACTACATCCAAGATGATAGCCTGCCTTAGGTTAGGATATATAACGCTATAGACGTATATAATATTCCAACCGAGATGTACGGGACGGCACGAACGGGATTCTGTAAAACATTACCAGCGAGGGGCTAGATGTGTTAGGTTAGGTTAGATTACGTTATAGAAGAATATAATGTTCCCACCGAGAAGTAGGGGCCGATACGCCAGGAATGTTGTAAAATACAACATCCGAGATGTCAGCCTGCCTTACGTTAGGATATATATCGCTGTAGACGTTTATAATGTCCCAACCAAGAGGTACGGGACGTCACTAACGAGGTTCTGTAAAACATTACCAGCGAGGGCCTAGATGTGTTAGGTTAGGTTATATTACGTTATAGACCTATATAATGTTCCCACCGAGAAGTAGGGGCCGATACGCCAGGAATGTTGTAGAATACTGCATCCGAGGTGATAGCCTGCATTAGGTTAGGATATATAACGCTATAGACGTATATAATAATCCTACCGAGATGTACGGGACGTCACGAACGAGATTCTGTAAAACATTACCAGCCAGGGCCTAGATGTGTTAGGTTAGGATATATTACGTTATAGACGAATATAATGTTCCCACCGAGAAGTAGGGGCCGATATGCCAGGAATGTTGTAAAATACTGCATCCGAGATGATGGCCTGCCTTAGGTTAGGATATATATCGCTGTAGACGTTTATAATGTCCCAACCGAGACGTACGGGACGACACGAGCGGGATTCTGTAAAACATTACCAGCGACGGGCTAGGTGGGTTAGGTTAGGTTGTGATACGTTATAGACATATATAATGTTCCCACCGATAAGTAGGGGCCGATGTGCCAGGAATGTTGTAAAATACTGCATCCGAGATGATAGCCTGCCTTAGATTAGGATATATAACGCTATAGACGTATATAATATCCCAACCGAGATGTACGGGACGTCACGAACGGGATTCTGTAAAACATTACCAGCGAGGGGCTAGATGGGTTAGGTTAGGTTGTGATACGTTATAGACATATATAATGTTCCCACCGATAATTAGGGGCCGATATGCCAGGAATGTTGTAAAATACTGCATTCGAGATGATAGCCTGCCTTAGATTAGGATATATAACGCTATAGACGTATATAATATCCCAACCGCGATGTACGGGACGACACGAACGTGATTCTGTAAAACATTACCAGCGACGGGCTAGATGTGTTAGGTTAGGTTAGATTACGTTATAGAAGAATATAATGTTCCCACCGAGAAGTAGGGGCCGATACGCCAGGAATGTTGTAAAATACAACATCCGAGATGTCAGCCTGCCTTACGTTAGGATATATATCGGTGTAGACGTTTATAATGTCCCAACCAAGAGGTACGGGACGACACGAACGGGATTCTGTAAAACATTACCAGCGACGGGCTAGGTGGGTTAGGTTAGGTTGTGATACGTTATAGACATATATAATGTTCCCACCGATAAGTAGGGGCCGATGTGCCAGGAATGTTGTAAAATACTGCATCCGAGATGATAGCCTGCCTTAGATTAGGATATATAACGCTATAGACGTATATAATATCCCAACCGAGATGTACGGGACGTCACGAACGGGATTCTGTAAAACATTACCAGCGAGGGGCTAGATGGGTTAGGTTAGGTTGTGATACGTTATAGACATATATAATGTTCCCACCGATAATTAGGGGCCGATATGCCAGGAATGTTGTAAAATACTGCATTCGAGATGATAGCCTGCCTTAGATTAGGATATATAACGCTATAGACGTATATAATATCCCAACCGCGATGTACGGGACGACACGAACGGGATTCTGTAAAACATTACCAGCGACGGGCTAGGTGGGTTAGGTTAGGTTGTGATACGTTATAGACATATATAATGTTCCCACCGATAAGTAGGGGCCGATATGCCAGGAATGTTGTAAAATACTGCATCCGAGATGATAGACTGCCTTATATTAGGATCTATAACGCTATAGACGTATATAATATTCCAACCGAGATGTACGGGACGACACGAACGGGATTCTGTAAAACATTACCAGCGAGGGGCTAGATGTGTTAGGTTAGGTTATATTACGTTATAGACGAATATAATGTTCCCCCCTAGAAGTAGAGGCCGATACGCCAGGAATGTTGTAAAATACTACATCCGAGATGTTAGCCTGCCTTTCGTTAGGATATATAACGCTGTAGACGTTTATAATGTCCCAACCGAGACGTATGGGACGACGGGAACGGGATTCTGTAAAACATTACCAGCGAGGGGCTAGATGGGTTAGGTTAGTTTGTGATACGTTATAGACGTATATAATGTTCCCACCGAGAACGGGGGCCGATACGCCAGGAATGTTGTAAAATAATACATCCGAGATGATAGCCTGCCTTAGGTTAGGACATATAACGCTATAGACGTATATAATATTCCAACCGAGATGTACGGGACGTCACTAACGAGGTTCTGTAAAACATTACCAGCGAGGGCCTAGATGTGTTAGGTTAGGTTATATTACGTTATAGACCTATATAATGTTCCCACCGAGAAGTAGGGGCCGATACGCCAGGAATGTTGTAGAATACTGCATCCGAGATGATAGCCTGCATTAGGTTAGGATATATAACGCTATAGACGTATATAATATTCCAAGCGAGATGTACGGGACGACAGGAACGGGATTCTGTATCACATTACCAGAGAGGGGCTAGATGGGTTAGGTTAGGTTGTGATACGTTATAGAAGTATATAATGTTCCCAGCGAGAAGTAGGGGCCGATATGCCAGGAATGTTTTAAAATACTGCATCCGAGATGGTAGCCTGTCTTAAGCTAGGATATATAACGCTATAGACGTATATAATATCCCAATCGAGACGTACGGGACGACACGAACGCGATTCTGTAAAATGTTACCAGCGAGGGGCTAGATGGGTTAGGTTAGGTTATATTACGTTATAGACGAATATAATGATCCCACCGAGAAGTAGGGGCCGATACGCCGGGAATGTTGTAAAATACTACATCCGAGATGTTAGCCTACCTTAGGTTAGGATATATAACGCTATAGACGTATATAATATTCCAACCGAGATGTACGGGACGACCGGAACGGGATTCTGTATCACATTACCAGAGAGGGGCTAGATGTGCTAGGTTAGGATATATTACGTTATAGACGAATATAATGTTCCCACCGAGAAGTAGGGGCCGATACGCCAGGAATGTTGTAGATTACTGCATCCGAGATGATAGCCTGCCTTAGGTTAGGATATATAACGCTATAGACGTATATAATATCCCAACCGAGATGTACGGGACGACACGAACGGGATTCTGTAAAACATTACCAGCGAGGGGCTAGATGTGTTAGGTTCGGTTATATTACGTTATAGACGAATATAATGTTCCCACCGAGAAGTAGGGGCCGATACGCCAGGAATGTTGTAAAATACTACATCCGAGATGTTAGCCTGCCTTACGTTAGGATATATATCGCTGTAGAAGTTTATAATGTCCCAACCGAGACGTACGGGACGACACGAACGGGATTCTATAAAACATTACCAGCGAGGGGCTAGATGGGTTAGGTTAGTATGTGAACCGTTATAGACGTATATAATGTTCCCACCGAGAAGTAGGGGCCGATACGCCAGGAATGTTGTAAAATACAACATGCGAGGTGTCAGCCTGCCTTACGTTAGGATATATATCGCTGTAGACGTATATAATATCCCAACCGAGATGTGCGGGACGACAGGAACGAGATTCTGTATCACATTACCAGAGAGGGGCTAGATGGGTTAGGTTAGGTTGTGATACGTTATAGACGTATATAATGTTCCCACCGAGAAGTAGAGGCCGATATGCCAGGAATGTTTTAAAATACTGCATCCGAGATGATAGCCTGTCTTAAGCTTGGATATATAACGTTATAGACGTATATAATATCCCAATCGAGACGTACGGGACGACACGAACGCGATTCTGTAAAATGTTACCAGCGAGGGGCTAGATGGGTTAGGTTAGGTTATATTACGTTATAGACCTATATAAGGTTCCCACCGAGAAGTACGGGCCGATACGCTAGGAATGTTGTAGAATACTACATCCAAGATGATAGCCTGCCTTACGTTAGGATATATATCGCTGTAGACGTTTATAATGTCCCAACCAAGAGGTACGGGACGTCACTAACGAGGTTCTGTAAAACATTACCAGCGAGGGCCTAGATGTGTTAGGTTAGGTTATATTACGTTATAGACCTATATAATGTTCCCACCGAGAAGTAGGGGCCGATACGCCAGGAATGTTGTAGAATACTGCATCCGAGGTGATAGCCTGCATTAGGTTAGGATATATAACGCTATAGACGTATATAATAATCCTACCGAGATGTACGGGACGTCACGAACGAGATTCTGTAAAACATTACCAGCCAGGGCCTAGATGTGTTAGGTTAGGATATATTACGTTATAGACGAATATAATGTTCCCACCGAGAAGTAGGGGCCGATATGCCAGGAATGTTGTAAAATACTGCATCCGAGATGATGGCCTGCCTTAGGTTAGGATATATATCGCTGTAGACGTTTATAATGTCCCAACCGAGACGTACGGGACGACACGAACGGGATTCTGTAAAACATTACCAGCGACGGGCTAGGTGGGTTAGGTTAGGTTGTGATACGTTATAGACATATATAATGTTCCCACCGATAAGTAGGGGCCGATGTGCCAGGAATGTTGTAAAATACTGCATCCGAGATGATAGCCTGCCTTAGATTAGGATATATAACGCTATAGACGTATATAATATCCCAACCGAGATGTACGGGACGTCACGAACGGGATTCTGTAAAACATTACCAGCGACGGGCTAGGTGGGTTAGGTTAGGCTGTGATACGTTATAGACATATATAATGTTCCCACCGATAAGTAGGGGCCGATATGCCAGGAATGTTGTAAAATACTGCATCCGAGATGATAGACTGCCTTATATTAGGATCTATAACGCTATAGACGTATATAATATTCCAACCGAGATGTACGGGACGACACGAACGGGATTCTGTAAAACATTACCAGCGACGGGCTAGGTGGGTTAGGTTAGGTTGTGATACGTTATAGACATATATAATGTTCCCACCGATAAGTAGGGGCCGATATGCCAGGAATGTTGTAAAATACTGCATCCGAGATGATAGACTGCCTTATATTAGGATCTATAACGCTATAGACGTATATAATATTCCAACCGAGATGTACGGGACGACACGAACGGGATTCTGTAAAACATTACCAGCGAGGGGCTAGATGTGTTAGGTTAGGTTATATTACGTTATAGACGAATATAATGTTCCCCCCTAGAAGTAGAGGCCGATACGCCAGGAATGTTGTAAAATACTACATCCGAGATGTTAGCCTGCCTTACGTTAGGATATATATCGCTGTAGACGTTTATAATGTCCCAACCGAGACGTATGGGACGACGGGAACGGGATTCTGTAAAACATTACCAGCGAGGGGCTAGATGGGTTAGGTTAGTTTGTGATACGTTATAGACGTATATAATGTTCCCACCGAGAACGGGGGCCGATACGCCAGGAATGTTGTAAAATAATACATCCGAGATGATAGCCTGCCTTAGGTTAGGACATATAACGCTATAGACGTATATAATATTCCAACCGAGATGTACGGGACGTCACTAACGAGGTTCTGTAAAACATTACCAGCGAGGGCCTAGATGTGTTAGGTTAGGTTATATTACGTTATAGACCTATATAATGTTCCCACCGAGAAGTAGGGGCCGATACGCCAGGAATGTTGTAGAATACTGCATCCGAGATGATAGCCTGCATTAGGTTAGGATATATAACGCTATAGACGTATATAATATTCCAAGCGAGATGTACGGAACGACAGGAACGGGATTCTGTATCACATTACCAGAGAGGGGCTAGATGGGTTAGGTTAGGTTGTGATACGTTATAGAAGTATATAATGTTCCCAGCGAGAAGTAGGGGCCGATATGCCAGGAATGTTTTAAAATACTGCATCCGAGATGGTAGCCTGTCTTAAGCTAGGATATATAACGCTATAGACGTATATAATATCCCAATCGAGACGTACGGGACGACACGAACGCGATTCTGTAAAATGTTACCAGCGAGGGGCTAGATGGGTTAGGTTAGGTTATATTACGTTATAGACGAATATAATGATCCCACCGAGAAGTAGGGGCCGATACGCCGGGAATGTTGTAAAATACTACATCCGAGATGTTAGCCTACCTTAGGTTAGGATATATAACGCTATAGACGTATATAATATTCCAACCGAGATGTACGGGACGACCGGAACGGGATTCTGTATCACATTACCAGAGAGGGGCTAGATGTGCTAGGTTAGGATATATTACGTTATAGACGAATATAATGTTCCCACCGAGAAGTAGGGGCCGATACGCCAGGAATGTTGTAGATTACTGCATCCGAGATGATAGCCTGCCTTAGGTTAGGATATATAACGCTATAGACGTATATAATATCCCAACCGAGATGTACGGGACGACACGAACGGGATTCTGTAAAACATTACCAGCGAGGGGCTAGATGTGTTAGGTTCGGTTATATTACGTTATAGACGAATATAATGTTCCCACCGAGAAGTAGGGGCCGATACGCCAGGAATGTTGTAAAATACTACATCCGAGATGTTAGCCTGCCTTACGTTAGGATATATATCGCTGTAGAAGTTTATAATGTCCCAACCGAGACGTACGGGACGACACGAACGGGATTCTGTAAAACATTACCAGCGACGGGCTATGTGGGTTAGGTTAGGTTGTGATACGTTATAGACATATATAATGTTCCCACCGATAAGTAGGGGCCGATATGCCAGGAATGTTGTAAAATACCGCATCCGAGATGATGGCCTGCCTTATGTTTGGATATATATCGCTGTAGAAGTTTATAATGTCCCAACCGAGACGTACGGGACGTAACGAGCGGGATTCTGTAAAACATTGCCAGCGAGGGGCTAGATGGGTTAGGTTAGTTTGTGATACGTTATAAACGTATATAATGTTCCCACCGAGAAGTAGGGGCCGATATGCCAGGAATGTTGTAAAATACTGCATCCGAGATGATGGCCTGCCTTAGGTTAGGATATATATCGCTGTAGACGTATATAACGTCCCAACCGAGACCTACGGGTCGAAACGAACGGGATTCTGTAAAACATTACCAGCGAGGGGCTAGATGGGTTAGGTTAGTTTGTGATACGTTATAGACGTATATAATGTTCCCACCGAGAACGGGGGCCGATACGCCAGGAATGTTGTAAAATAATACATCCGAGATGATAGCCTGCCTTAGGTTAGGACATATAACGCTATAGACGTATATAATATTCCAACCGAGATGTACGGGACGTCACTAACGAGGTTCTGTAAAACATTACAAGCGAGGGCCTAGATGTGTTAGGTTAGGTTATATTACGTTATAGACCTATATAATGTTCCCACCGAGAAGTAGGGGCCGATACGCCAGGAATGTTGTAAAATACTACATCCGAGATGTTAGCCTGCCTTACGTTAGGATATATATCGCTGTAGATGTTTATAATGTCCCAACCGAGACGTACGGGACGACACGAACGGGATTCTATAAAACATTACCAGCGAGGGGCTAGATGGGTTAGGTTAGTATGTGAACCGTTATAGACGTATATAATGTTCCCACCGAGAAGTAGGGGCCGATACGCCAGGAATGTTGTAAAATACTACATCCGAGATGATAGCCTGCCTCAGGTTAGGATATATAACGCTATAGACGTATATAATATTCCAACCGAGATGTACAGGACGTAACGAGCGGGATTCTGTAAAACATTACCAGCGAGGGGCTAGATTTGTTAGGTGAGGTTATATTACGTTATAGACCTATATATTGTTCCCACCGAGAAGTAGGGGCCGATACGCCAGGAATGTTGTAAAATACTGCATCCGAGATGATGGCCTGCCTTAGGTTAGGATATATAACGCTATAGACGTATTTAATATCCCACTCGAGACGTACGGAACGACACGAACGCGATTCTGTAAAACATTACCAGCGAGGGGCTAGATGTGTTAGGTTAGGTTATATTACGTTATAGACCTATATAATGTTCCCACCGAGAAGTACGGGCCGATACGCTAGGAATGTTGTAGAATACTACATCCAAGATGATAGCCTGCCTTAGGTTAGGATATATAACGCTATAGACGTATATAATATTCCAACCGAGATGTACGGGACGGCACGAAAGGGATTCTGTAAAACATTACCAGCGAGGGTCTAGATGTGTTTGGTTAGGTTAGATTACGTTATAGACGAATATAAAGTTCCCACCGAGAAGTAGAGGCCGATACGCCAGGAATGTTGTAAAATACAACATGCGAGGTGTCAGCCTGCCTTACGTTAGGATATATATCGCTGTAGACGTATATAATATCCCAACCGAGATGTGCGGGACGACAGGAACGAGATTCTGTATCACATTACCAGAGAGGGGCTAGATGGGTTAGGTTAGGTTGTGATACGTTATAGACGTATATAATGTTCCCACCGAGAAGTAGGGGCCGATATGCCAGGAATGTTTTAAAATACTGCATCCGAGATGATAGCCTGCCTTAGGTTAGGACATATAACGCTATAGACGTATATAATATTCCAACCGAGATGTACGGGACGTCACTAACGAGGTTCTGTAAAACATTACCAGCGAGGGCCTAGATGTGTTAGGTTAGGTTATATTACGTTATAGACCTATATAATGTTCCCACCGAGAAGTAGGGGCCGATACGCCAGGAATGTTGTAGAATACTGCATCCGAGATGATAGCCTGCGTTAGGTTAGGATATATAACGCTATAGACGTATATAATATTCCAACCGAGATGTACGGGACGACAGGAACGGGATTCTGTATCACATTACCAGAGAGGGGCTAGATGGGTTAGGTTAGGTTGTGATACGTTATAGACGTATATAATGTTCCCAGCGAGAAGTAGGGGCCGATATGCCAGGAATGTTTTAAAATACTGCATCCGAGATGGTAGCCTGTCTTAAGCTAGGATATATAACGCTATAGACGTATATAATATCCCAATCGAGACGTACGGGACGACACGAACGCGATTCTGTAAAATGTTACCAGCGAGGGGCTAGATGGATTAGGTTAGGTTATATTACGTTATAGACGAATATAATGATCCCACCGAGAAGTAGGGGCCGATACGCCGGGAATGTTGTAAAATACTACATCCGAGATGTTAGCCTACCTTAGGTTAGGATATATAACGCTATAGACGTATATAATATTCCAACCGAGATGTACGGGACGACAGGAACGGGATTCTGTATCACATTACCAGAGAGGGGCTCGATGTGTTAGGTTAGGTTATATTACGTTATAGACGAATATAATGTTCCCACCGAGAAGTAGGGGCCGATACGCCAGGAATGTTGTAGAATACTGCATCCGAGGTGATAGCCTGCATTAGGTTAGGATATATAACGCTATAGACGTATATAATATTCCAACCGAGATGTACGGGACGTCACGAACGAGATTCTGTAAAACATAACCAGCCAGGGCCTAGATGTGTTAGGTTAGGATATATTACGTTATAGACGAATATAATGTTCCCACCGAGAAGTAGGGGCCGATATGCCAGGAATGTTGTAAAATACTGCATCCGAGATGATGGCCTGCCTTAGGTTAGGATATATATCGCTGTAGACGTTTATAATGTCCCAACCGAGACGTACGGGACGACACGAACGGGATTCTGTAAAACATTACCAGCGACGGGCTAGGTGGGTTAGGTTAGGTTGTGATACGTTATAGACATATATAATGTTCCCACCGATAAGTAGGGGCCGATGTGCCAGGAATGTTGTAAAATACTGCATCCGAAATGATAGCCTGCCTTAGATTAGGATATATAACGCTATAGACGTATATAATATCCCAACCGAGATGTACGGGACGTCACGAACGGGATTCTGTAAAACATTACTAGCGAGGGGCTAGATGGGTTAGGTTAGGTTGTGATACGTTATAGACATATATAATGTTCCCACCGATAATTAGGGGCCGATATGCCAGGAATGTTGTAAAATACTGCATTCGAGATGATAGCCTGCCTTAGATTAGGATATATAACGCTATAGACGTATATAATATTCCAACCGAGATGTACGGGACGTCACGAACGAGATTCTGTAAAACATAACCAGCCAGGGCCTAGATGTGTTAGGTTAGGATATATTACGTTATAGACGAATATAATGTTCCCACCGAGAAGTAGGGGCCGATATGCCAGGAATGTTGTAAAATACTGCATCCGAGATGATGGCCTGCCTTAGGTTAGGATATATATCGCTGTAGACGTTTATAATGTCCCAACCGAGACGTACGGGACGACACGAACGGGATTCTGTAAAACATTACCAGCGACGGGCTAGGTGGGTTAGGTTAGGTTGTGATACGTTATAGACATATATAATGTTCCCACCGATAAGTAGGGGCCGATGTGCCAGGAATGTTGTAAAATACTGCATCCGAAATGATAGCCTGCCTTAGACTAGGATATATAACGCTATAGACGTATATAATATCCCAACCGAGATGTACGGGACGTCACGAACGGGATTCTGTAAAACATTACTAGCGAGGGGCTAGATGGGTTAGGTTAGGTTGTGATACGTTATAGACATATATAATGTTCCCACCGATAATTAGGGGCCGATATGCCAGGAATGTTGTAAAATACTGCATTCGAGATGATAGCCTGCCTTAGATTAGGATATATAACGCTATAGACGTATATAATATTCCAACCGAGATGTACGGGACGACACGAACGGGATTCTGTAAAACATTACCAGCGAGGGGCTAGATGTGTTAGGTTAGTATGTGAACCGTTATAGACGTATATAATGTTCCCACCGAGAAGTAGGGGCCGATACGCCAGGAATGTTGTAAAATACTACATCCGAGATGATAGCCTGCCTCAGGTTAGGATATATAACGCTATAGACGTATATAATATCCCAACCAAGATGTACGGGACGACACGAACGGGATTCTGTAAAACATTACCAGCGAGGGGCTAGATGTGTTAGGTTAGGTTATATTACGTTATAGACGAATATAATGTTCCCCCCGAGAAGTAGAGGCTGATACGCCAGGAATGTTGTAAAATACTACAACCGAGATGTTAGCCTGCCTTACGTTAGGATATATATCGCTGTAGACGTTTATAATGTCCCAACCGAGACGTATGGGACGACGGGAACGGGATTCTGTAAAACATTACCAGCGCGGGGCTAGATGTGATAGGTTAGGTTTTATTACGTTATAGACGAATATAATGTTCCCCCCGAGAAGTAGAGCCGATACGCCAGCAATGGCATAAAATACTGCATCCGAGATGTTAGCCTGCCTTAAGTTAGGATATATATCGCTGTAGACGTTTATAATGTCCCAACCGAGACGTACGGGACGTAACGAGCGGGATTCTGTAAATCATTGCCAGCGAGGGGCTAGATGGGTTAGGTTAGTTTGTGATACGTTATAAACGTATATAATGTTCCCACCGAGAAGTAGGGGCCGATATGCCAGGAATGTTGTAAAATACTGCATCCGAGATGATGGCCTGCCTTAGGTTAGGATATATATCGCTGTAGATGTTTATAATGTCCCAACCGAGACGTACGGGACGACACGAACGGGATTCTATAAAACATTACCAGCGAGGGGCTAGATGGGTTAGGTTAGTATGTGAACCGTTATAGACGTATATAATGTTCCCACCGAGAAGTAGGGGCCGATACGCCAGGAATGTTGTAGAATACTGCATCCGAGATGATAGCCTGCGTTAGGTTAGGATATATAACGCTATAGACGTATATAATATTCCAACCGAGATGTACGGGACGACAGGAACGGGATTCTGTATCACATTACCAGAGAGGGGCTAGATGGGTTAGGTTAGGTTGTGATACGTTATAGACGTATATAATGTTCCCAGCGAGAAGTAGGGGCCGATATGCCAGGAATGTTTTAAAATACTGCATCCGAGATGGTAGCCTGTCTTAAGCTAGGATATATAACGCTATAGACGTATATAATATCCCAATCGAGACGTACGGGACGACACGAACGCGGTTCTGTAAAATGTTACCAGCGAGGGGCTAGATGGGTTAGGTTAGGTTATATTACGTTATAGACCTATATAAGGTTCCCACCGAGAAGTACGGGCCGATACGCTAGGAATGTTGTAGAATACTACATCCAAGATGATAGCCTGCCTTAGGTTGGAATATATAACGCTATAGACGTATATAATATTCCAACCGAGATGTACGGGACGGCACGAACGGGATTCTGTAAAACATTACCAGCGACGGGCTAGGTGGGTTAGGTTAGGTTGTGATACGTTATAGACATATATAATGTTCCCACCGATAAGTAGGGGCCGATATGCCAGGAATGTTGTAAAATACTGCATCCGAGATGATAGCCTGCCTTATATTAGGATCTATAACGCTATAGACGTATATAATATTCCAACCGAGATGTACGGGACGTCACTAACGAGGTTCTGTAAAACATTACCAGCGAGGGCCTAGATGTGTTAGGTTAGGTTATATTACGTTATAGACGGATATAATGTTCCCACCGAGAAGTAGGGGCCGATACGCCAGGAATGTTGTAGAATACTGCATCCGAGATGATAGCCTGCATTAGGTTAGGATATATAACGCTATAGACGTATATAATATTCCAACCGAGATGTACGGGTCGACAGGAACGGGATTCTGTATCACATTACCAGAGAGGGGCTAGATGGGTTAGGTTAGGTTGTGATACGTTATAGACGTATATAATGTTCCCCGCGAGAAGTAGGAGCCGATATGCCAGGAATGTTTTAAAATACTGCATCCGAGATGGTAGCCTGTCTTAAGCTAGGATATATAACGCTATAGACGTATATAATATCCCAATCGAGACGTACGGGACGACACGAACGCGATTCTGTAAAATGTTACCAGCGAGGGGCTAGATGGGTTAGGTTAGGTTATATTACGTTATAGACGAATATAATGATCCCACCGAGAAGTAGGGGCCGATACGCCGGGAATGTTGTAAAATACTACATCCGAGATGTTAGCCTACCTTAGGTTAGGATATATAACGCTATAGACGTATATAATGTTCCAACCGAGATGTACGGGACGACAGGAACGGGATTCTGTATCACATTACCACAGAGGGGCTAGATGTGTTAGGTTAGGATATATTACGTTATAGACGAATATAATGTTCCCACCGAGAAGTAGGGGCCGATACGCCAGGAATGTTGTAGATTACTGCATCCGAGATGATAGCCTGCCTTAGGTTAGGATATATAACGCTATAGACGTATATAATATCCCAACCGAGATGTACGGGACGACACGAACGGGATTCTGTAAAACATTACCCGCGAGGGGCTAGATGTGTTAGGTTAGGTTATATTACGTTATAGACGAATATAATGTTCCCACCGAGAAGTAGGGGCCGATACGCCAGGAATGTTGTAAAATACTACATCCGAGATGTTAGCCTGCCTCACGTTAGGATATATATCGCTGTAGAAGTTTATAATGTCCCAACCGAGACGTACGGGACGACAGGAACGGGATTCTGTAACACATTACCAGCGAGGGGCTAGATGTGTTAGGTTCGGTTATATCACGTTATAGACCTATATAATGTTCCCACCGAGAAGTAGGGGCCGATACGACAGGAATGTTGTAAAATACTACAACCGAGATGTTAGACTGCCTTACGTTAGGATATATATCGCTGTAGACGTTTATAATCTCCCAGCCGAGGCGTACGGGAAGACAGGAACGGGATTCTGTAAAACATTACCAGCGAGGGGCTAGATGGGTTAGGTTAGTATGTGAACCGTTATAGACGTATATAATGTTCCCACCGAGAAGTAGAGCCGATACTCCAGGAATGGCGTAAAATACTGCATCCGAGATGATAGCCTGCCTTAGGTTAGGATATATAACGCTATAGACGTATATAATATTCCAACCGAGATGTACGGGACGTCACGAACAGGATTCTGTAAAACATTACCAGCGAGGGGCTAAATGTGTTAGCTTAGGTTATATTACGTTATAGACGAATATAATGTTCCCACCGAGAAGTAGGGGCCGATACGCCAGGAATGTTGTAAAATACTACATCCGAGGTGTTAGCCTGCCTTACGTTAAGACATATATCGCTGTAGACGTTTATAATGTCCCAACCGAGACGTACGGTACGGAACGAACGGGATTCTGTAAAACATTACCAGCGAGGGGCTAGATGGGTTAGGTTAGGTTATGTTACGTTATAGACGAATATAATGTTCCCACCGAGAAGTAGGGGCCGATACGTCAGGAATGTTGTAAAATACTACATCCGAGATGATAGCCTGCCTTAGGTTAGGATATATATCGCTGTAGACGTATATAACGTCCGAACCGAGACGTACGGGACGAAACGAACGGGATTCTGTAAAACATTGCCAGCGAGGGGCTAGATGGGTTAGGTTAGTTTGTGATACGTTATAAACGTATATAATGTTCCCACCGTGAAGTAGGGGCCGATACGCCAGGCATGTTGTAAAATACTGCATCCGAGATGATAGCCTGCATTAGGTTAGGATATATGACTCTATAGACGCATATAATATTCCAACCGAGATGTACGGGACGGCACGAACGGGATTCTGTAAAACATTCCCAGCGAGGGTCTAGATGTGTTTGGTTAGGTTAGATTACGTTATAGACGAATATAATGTTCCCACCGAGAAGTAGAGGCCGATTCGCCAGGAATGTTGTAAAATACTGCATCCGAGATGATAGCCTACCTTACGTTAGGATATATATCGCTGTAGACGTTTATAATGTCCCAACCGAGACGTACGGGACGAAAGGAACGGGATTCTGTAAAACATTACCAGCGAGGGGCTAGATGGGTTAGGTTAGTATGTGAACCGTTATAGACGTATATAATGTTCCCACCGAGAAGTAGGGGCCGATACGCCAGGAATGTTGTAAAATACTACATCCGAGATGATAGCCTGCCTCAGGTTAGGATATATAACGCTATAGACGTATATAATATTCCAACCGAGATGTACGGGACGTAACGAGCGGGATTCTGTAAAACATTACCAGCGAGGGGCTAGATTTGTTAGGTGAGGTTATATTACGTTATAGACGAATATAATGTTCCCACCGAGAAGTAGGGGCCGATACGCCAGGAATGTTGTAAAATACTGCATCCGAGATGATGGCCTGCCTTAGGTTAGGATATATAACGCTATAGACGTATTTAATATCCCACTCGAGACGTACGGAACGACACGAACGCGATTCTGTAAAACATTACCAGCGAGGGGCTAGATGTGTTAGGTTAGGTTATATTACGTTATAGACCTATATAATGTTCCCACCGAGAAGTACGGGCCGATACGCTAGGAATGTTGTAGAATACTACATCCAAGATGATAGCCTGCCTTAGGTTAGGATATATAACGCTATAGACGTATATAATATCCCAACCGAGATGTACGGGACGTCACGAACGGGATTCTGTAAAACATTACCAGCGAGGGGCTAGATGGGTTAGGTTAGGTTGTGATACGTTATAGACATATATAATGTTCCCACCGATAATTAGGGGCCGATATGCCAGGAATGTTGTAAAATACTGCATTCGAGATGATAGCCTGCCTTAGATTAGGATATATAACGCTATAGACGTATATAATATCCCAACCGAGATGTACGGGACGACACGAACGGGATTCTGTAAAACATTACCAGCGACGGGCTAGGTGGGTTAGGTTAGGTTGTGATACGGTATAGACATATATAATGTTCCCACCGATAAATAGGGGCCGATATGCCAGGAATGTTGTAAAATACTGCATCCGAGATGATAGCCTGCCTTATATTAGGATCTATAACGCTATAGACGTATATAATATTCCAACCGAGATGTACGGGACGACACGAACGGGATTCTGTAAAACATTACCAGCGAGGGGCTAGATGTGTTAGGTTATGTTAGATTACGTTATAGACGAATATAATGTTCCCACCGAGATGTAGGGGCCGATACGCCAGGAATGTTGTAAAATACAACATCCGAGATGTCAGCCTGCCTTACGTTAGGATATATATCGCTGTAGACGTTTATAATGTCCCAACCAAGAGGTACGGGACGTCACTAACGAGGTTCTGTAAAACATTACCAGCGAGGGCCTAGATGTGTTAGGTTAGGTTATATTACGTTATAGACCTATATAATGTTCCCACCGAGAAGTAGGGGCCGATACGCCAGGAATGTTGTAGAATACTGCATCCGAGGTGATAGCCTGCATTAGGTTAGGATATATAACGCTATAGACGTATATAATATTCCAACCTAGATGTACGGGACGTCACGAACGAGATTCTGTAAAACATTACCAGCCAGGGCCTAGATGTGTTAGGTTAGGATATATTACGTTATAGACGAATATAATGTTCCCACCGAGAAGTAGGGGCCGATACGCCAGGAATGTTGTAAAATACTACAACCGAGATGTTAGCCTGCCTTACGTTAGGATATATATCGCTGTAGACGTTTATAATGTCCCAACCGAGACGTACGGGACGACACGAACGGGATTCTATAAAACATTACCAGCGAGGGGCTAGATGGGTTAGGTTAGTATGTGAACCGTTATAGACGTATATAATGTTCCCACCAAGAAGTAGGGGCCGATACGCCAGGAATGTTGTAAAATACTACATCCGAGATGATAGCCTGCCTTAGGTTAGGATATATAACGCTATAGACGTATATAATATCCCAACCGAGATGTACGGGACGTCACGAACGGGATTCTGTAAAACATTACCAGCGAGGGTCTAGATGTGTTTGGTTAGGTTAGATTACGTTATAGACCTATATAATGTTCCCACCGAGAAGTAGGGGCCGATACGCCAGGAATGTTGTAAAATACTGCATCCGAGATGATGGCCTGCCTTAGGTTAGGATATATAACGCTATAGACGTATTTAATATCCCACTCGAGACGTACGGAACGACACGAACGCGATACTGTAAAACATTACCAGCGAGGGGCTAGATGTGTTAGGTTAGGTTATATTACGTTATAGACGAATATAATGTTCCCACCGAGAAGTAGGGGCCGATAAGCCAGGAATGATGTAGAATACTGCATCCAAGATGATAGCCCGCATTAGGTTAGGATATATAACGCTATAGACGTATATAATATTCCAACCGAGATGTACGGGACGTCACGAACGAGATTCTGTAAAACATAACCAGCGAGGGGCTAGATTTGTTAGGTGAGGTTATATTACGTTATAGACCTATATAATGTTCCCACCGAGAAGTAGGGGCCGATACGCCAGGAATGTTGTAAAATACTGCATCCGAGATGATGGCCTGCCTTAGGTTAGGATATATAACGCTATAGACGTATTTAATATCCCACTCGAGACGTACGGAACGACACGAACGCGATACTGTAAAACATTACCAGCGAGGGGCTAGATGTGTTAGGTTAGGTTATATTACGTTATAGACCTATATAATGTTCCCACCGAGAAGTACGGGCCGATACGCTAGGAATGTTGTAGAATACTACATCCAAGATGATAGCCTGCCTTAGGTTAGGATATATAACGCTATAGGCGTATATCATATTCCAACCGAGATGTACGGGACGGCACGAACGGGATTCTGTAAAACATTACCAGCGAGGGTCTAGATGTGTTTGGTTAGGTTAGATTACGTTATAGACGAATATAATGTTCCCACCGAGAAGTGGAGGCCGATACGCCAGGAATGTTGTAAAATACAACATGCGAGGTGTCAGCCTGCCTTACGTTAGGATATATATCGCTGTAGACGTATATAATATCCCAACCGAGATGTACGGGACGACAGGAACGAGATTCTGTATCACATTACCAGAGAGGGGCTAGATGGGTTAGGTTAGGTTGTGATACGTTATAGACGTATATATGGTTCCCACCGAGAAGTAGGGGCCGATACGCCAGGAATGTTGTAGAATACTGCATCCGAGGTGATAGCCTGCATTAGGTTAGGATATATAACGCTATAGACGTATATAATATTCCAACCGAGATGTACGGGACGTCACGAACGAGATTCTGTAAAACATTACCAGCCAGGGCCTAGATGTGTTAGGTTAGGATATATTACGTTATAGACGAATATAATGTTCCCACCGAGAAGTAGGGGCCGATATGCCAGGAATGTTGTAAAATACTGCATCCGAGATGATGGCCTGCCTTAGGTTAGGATATATATCGCTGTAGACGTTTATAATGTCCCAACCGAGACGTACGGGACGACACGAACGGGATTCTGTAAAACATTACCAGCGACGGGCTAGGTGGGTTAGGTTAGGTTGTGATACGTTATAGACATATATAATGTTCCCACCGATAAGTAGGGGCCGATGTGCCAGGAATGTTGTAAAATACTGCATCCGAGATGATAGCCTGCCTTAGATTAGGATATATAACGCTATAGACGTATATAATATCCCAACCGAGATGTACGGGACGTCACGAACGGGATTCTGTAAAACATTACCAGCGAGGGGCTAGATGGGTTAGGTTAGGTTGTGATACGTTATAGACATATATAATGTTCCCACCGATAATTAGGGGCCAATATGCCAGGAATGTTGTAAAATACTGCATTCGAGATGATAGCCTGCCTTACGTTAGGATATATATCGCTGTAGACGTTTATAATGTCCCAACCGAGACGTACGGGACGACACGAACGGGATTCTATAAAACATTACCAGCGAGGGGCTAGATGGGTTAGGTTAGTATGTGAACCGTTATAGACGTATATAATGTTCCCACCAAGAAGTAGGGGCCGATACGCCAGGAATGTTGTAAAATACTACATCCGAGATGATAGCCTGCCTTAGGTTAGGATATATAACGCTATAGACGTATATAATATCCCAACCGAGATGTACGGGACGTCACGAACGGGATTCTGTAAAACATTACCAGCGAGGGTCTAGATGTGTTTGGTTAGGTTAGATTACGTTATAGACCTATATAATGTTCCCACCGAGAAGTAGGGGCCGATACGCCAGGAATGTTGTAAAATACTGCATCCGAGATGATGGCCTGCCTTAGGTTAGGATATATAACGCTATAGACGTATTTAATATCCCACTCGAGACGTACGGAACGACACGAACGCGATACTGTAAAACATTACCAGCGAGGGGCTAGATGTGTTAGGTTAGGTTATATTACGTTATAGACGAATATAATGTTCCCACCGAGAAGTAGGGGCCGATAAGCCAGGAATGTTGTAGAATACTGCATCCAAGATGATAGCCCGCATTAGGTTAGGATATATAACGCTATAGACGTATATAATATTCCAACCGAGATGTACGGGACGTCACGAACGAGATTCTGTAAAACATAACCAGCGAGGGGCTAGATTTGTTAGGTGAGGTTATATTACGTTATAGACCTATATAATGTTCCCACCGAGAAGTAGGGGCCGATACGCCAGGAATGTTGTAAAATACTGCATCCGAGATGATGGCCTGCCTTAGGTTAGGATATATAACGCTATAGACGTATTTAATATCCCACTCGAGACGTACGGAACGACACGAACGCGATACTGTAAAACATTACCAGCGAGGGGCTAGATGTGTTAGGTTAGGTTATATTACGTTATAGACCTATATAAGGTTCCCACCGAGAAGTACGGGCCGATACGCTAGGAATGTTGTAGAATACTACATCCAAGATGATAGCCTGCCTTAGGTTAGGATATATAACGCTATAGGCGTATATCATATTCCAACCGAGATGTACGGGACGGCACGAACGGGATTCTGTAAAACATTACCAGCGAGGGTCTAGATGTGTTTGGTGAGGTTAGATTACGTTATAGACGAATATAATGTTCCCACCGAGAAGTAGAGGCCGATACGCCAGGAATGTTGTAAAATACAACATGCGAGGTGTCAGCCTGCCTTACGTTAGGATATATATCGCTGTAGACGTATATAATATCCCAACCGAGATGTACGGGACGACAGGAACGAGATTCTGTATCACATTACCAGAGAGGGGCTAGATGGGTTAGGTTAGGTTGTGATACGTTATAGACGTATATATGGTTCCCACCGAGAAGTAGGGGCCGATACGCCAGGAATGTTGTAGAATACTGCATCCGAGGTGATAGCCTGCATTAGGTTAGGATATATAACGCTATAGACGTATATAATATTCCAACCGAGATGTACGGGACGTCACGAACGAGATTCTGTAAAACATTACCAGCCAGGGCCTAGATGTGTTAGGTTAGGATATATTACGTTATAGACGAATATAATGTTCCCACCGAGAAGTAGGGGCCGATATGCGAGGAATGTTGTAAAATACTGCATCCGAGATGATGGCCTGCCTTAGGTTAGGATATATATCGCTGTAGACGTTTATAATGTCCCAACCGAGACGTACGGGACGACACGAACGGGATTCTGTAAAACATTACCAGCGACGGGCTAGGTGGGTTAGGTTAGGTTGTGATACGTTATAGACATATATAATGTTCCCACCGATAAGTAGGGGCCGATGTGCCAGGAATGTTGTAAAATACTGCATCCGAGATGATAGCCTGCCTTAGATTAGGATATATAACGCTATAGACGTATATAATATCCCAACCGAGATGTACGGGACGTCACGAACGGGATTCTGTAAAACATTACCAGCGAGGGGCTAGATGGGTTAGGTTAGGTTGTGATACGTTATAGACATATATAATGTTCCCACCGATAATTAGGGGCCAATATGCCAGGAATGTTGTAAAATACTGCATTCGAGATGATAGCCTGCCTTACGTTAGGATATATATCGCTGTAGACGTTTATAATGTCCCAACCGAGACGTACGGGACGACACGAACGGGATTCTATAAAACATTACCAGCGAGGGGCTAGATGGGTTAGGTTAGTATGTGAACCGTTATAGACGTATATAATGTTCCCACCAAGAAGTAGGGGCCGATACGCCAGGAATGTTGTAAAATACTACATCCGAGATGATAGCCTGCCTTAGGTTAGGATATAT
Organism: Xylocopa violacea; assembly: GCA_963969225.1. Lineage (NCBI taxonomy): Eukaryota > Metazoa > Arthropoda > Insecta > Hymenoptera > Apidae > Xylocopa > Xylocopa violacea. Next base: position 2,263 of record CAXAJV010000100.1, on the reverse strand, counting down.
AACGCTATAGACGTATATAATATCCCAACCGAGATGTACGGGACGTCACGAACGGGATTCTGTAAAACATTACCAGCGAGGGTCTAGATGTGTTTGGTTAGGTTAGATTACGTTATAGACCTATATAATGTTCCCACCGAGAAGTAGGGGCCGATACGCCAGGAATGTTGTAAAATACTGCATCCGAGATGATGGCCTGCCTTAGGTTAGGATATATAACGCTATAGACGTATTTAATATCCCACTCGAGACGTACGGAACGACACGAACGCGATACTGTAAAACATTACCAGCGAGGGGCTAGATGTGTTAGGTTAGGTTATATTACGTTATAGACGAATATAATGTTCCCACCGAGAAGTAGGGGCCGATAAGCCAGGAATGTTGTAGAATACTGCATCCAAGATGATAGCCCGCATTAGGTTAGGATATATAACGCTATAGACGTATATAATATTCCAACCGAGATGTACGGGACGTCACGAACGAGATTCTGTAAAACATAACCAGCGAGGGGCTAGATTTGTTAGGTGAGGTTATATTACGTTATAGACCTATATAATGTTCCCACCGAGAAGTAGGGGCCGATACGCCAGGAATGTTGTAAAATACTGCATCCGAGATGATGGCCTGCCTTAGGTTAGGATATATAACGCTATAGACGTATTTAATATCCCACTCGAGACGTACGGAACGACACGAACGCGATACTGTAAAACATTACCAGCGAGGGGCTAGATGTGTTAGGTTAGGTTATATTACGTTATAGACCTATATAAGGTTCCCACCGAGAAGTACGGGCCGATACGCTAGGAATGTTGTAGAATACTACATCCAAGATGATAGCCTGCCTTAGGTTAGGATATATAACGCTATAGGCGTATATCATATTCCAACCGAGATGTACGGGACGGCACGAACGGGATTCTGTAAAACATTACCAGCGAGGGTCTAGATGTGTTTGGTTAGGTTAGATTACGTTATAGACGAATATAATGTTCCCACCGAGAAGTAGAGGCCGATACGCCAGGAATGTTGTAAAATACAACATGCGAGGTGTTAGCCTGCCTTACGTTAGGATATATATCGCTGTAGACGTATATAATATCCCAACCGAGATGTACGGGACGACAGGAACGAGATTCTGTATCACATTACCAGAGAGGGGCTAGATGGGTTAGGTTAGGTTGTGATACGTTATAGACGTATATATGGTTCCCACCGAGAAGTAGGGGCCGATACGCCAGGAATGTTGTAGAATACTGCATCCGAGGTGATAGCCTGCATTAGGTTAGGATATATAACGCTATAGACGTATATAATATTCCAACCGAGATGTACGGGACGTCACGAACGAGATTCTGTAAAACATTACCAGCCAGGGCCTAGATGTGTTAGGTTAGGATATATTACGTTATAGACGAATATAATGTTCCCACCGAGAAGTAGGGGCCGATATGCCAGGAATGTTGTAAAATACTGCATCCGAGATGATGGCCTGCCTTAGGTTAGGATATATATCGCTGTAGACGTTTATAATGTCCCAACCGAGACGTACGGGACGACACGAACGGGATTCTGTAAAACAATACCAGCGACGGGCTAGGTGGGTTAGGTTAGGTTGTGATACGTTATAGACATATATAATGTTCCCACCGATAAGTAGGGGCCGATGTGCCAGGAATGTTGTAAAATACTGCATCCGAGATGATAGCCTGCCTTAGATTAGGATATATAACGCTATAGACGTATATAATATCCCAACCGAGATGTACGGGACGTCACGAACGGGATTGTGTAAAACATTACCAGCGAGGGGCTAGATGGGTTAGGTTAGTTTGTGATACGTTATAAACGTATATAATGTTCCCACCGTGAAGTAGGGGCCGATACGCCAGGCATGTTGTAAAATACTGCATCCGAGATGATAGCCTGCATTAGGTTAGGATATATGACTCTATAGACGCATATAATATTCCAACCGAGATGTACGGGACGGCACGAACGGGATTCTGTAAAACATTCCCAGCGAGGGTCTAGATGTGTTTGGTTAGGTTAGATTACGTTATAGACGAATATAATGTTCCCACCGAGAAGTAGAGGCCGATTCGCCAGGAATGTTGTAAAATACTGCATCCGAGATGATAGCCTACCTTACGTTAGGATATATATCGCTGTAGACGTTTATAATGTCCCAACCGAGACGTACGGGACGAAAGGAACGGGATTCTGTAAAACATTACCAGCGAGGGGCTAGATGGGT